>NW_004624924.1:254830-290606 GCF_000247695.1 Heterocephalus glaber
TATTTATATATTAATTGGTACATTTTAGGTATATAATACATTTACATTTATCATTGGGTGCTTGTACCTGTACATGATGTATCTTAGTTCTTATTTTTCCCCCATTACCTGTGCGCCCTTCCCCACCACCCTTCCCTATTTACATAGACTTTGTTTCCATTTTTTTTTCTTCCTCATAATTTTTCCTTTCCCTTCTTCCCTTTCCCCATCCCCTCCTGTCACCTCTACCCCTTTGGGCCTTTTCCTATTTCAAATTATCAATTATTCATTTTCATCCTTATTTACACTTTCAGTTTCTCACACTAGAGATACTATTTGGTATTTACATGATAACCACATGTTTTAAATCACAGACAAATTCTTTTGGATTTTTGTTTTGGTTCATTTGGCTGTCTTCTCTCTCTCTTTTTTTTTAAGTGTGAACATTGTTTTTAGTGGGTATTTTTTTTTTGTTTTGGTTTGGTTGTATTCTTTTTCATTTTTTTCCCTCCTTCCTTCCTTCATTCCTTCCTTCCTTTTCTTCTTCACCAGTTTCCTGGGAATTTGGCAACCTTTCTTTGTCCCCTGCACTGCTTCTAATCTCTTTTTCTTCTTTTCTTCTCTATTTTCTCCTCTTCTCCCCTTTAATTTTCCTCCTCTTAAGTATTTCTCTTATTTTCACTGTATAATTTCTTTCTTTTTTCTCCCTGTCTTAGTTATTTTTCTCATTGCTGAGAAAAAATACCTGACACCCAGAGTTAAAGGAGGAAAGGTTTATTTGAGTCACAGTTTGTAGAGGTTTCAGTCCATAATTGGCTGGCTCCAAGGCACAGTGTTATGGCAGAGGGGTGTCACAGAGAAGAAACAGTTCATGGTGGGCAGAAGGCAGGATGGCAGTAAAGCAGCAAAGTAGCAAAGAAGCAGCAAGTGATGACAACAGCCGTCTTTCCATCTCTTATATTCTATCAAGGCTACACAGCCAGGATAGATAGCATTCACACCCAGAGTGAGCCTTCCCACTGCACACTGAGAACTAGACACAAGACATAACACCCTTTTTTTCTTATATCTTCTCTTTTTTGCCAGTTTTTTTTGTCTTACCTTTATCTAATTCTATAGATATCTTTCTACTCCCCAATAAGATCTCTTGCACCACTTTTCTCTCCTTTTTCTATCATAAAGTTTAAGGTTTCAGAGTTTTCTCTTGCATTTCCCTATTCCCAAATCCTATACAGTGGTACCTCAGTTCATGAACTTCAGTCTTTCCATAATTCTAGTCACAAAATGAGTTGGCTGAGAAATGAATCAAATTCAATGGTTAGGCTCAATGTTGACTTATGGGGAAATTTGATTTGATTCTTGTCTAATTTGGTTTGTGACCAAAACTGTGGAGAGAATTGAGTTTGTGTAAGATACCACTGTATCCTTAATAGTGTAACTATACAGCTTTGTTAATCTTTTGATTCTTAACTCTATAAAATTACTGTTGAATTGTTTTCTACCATTAGCAAAGATATAATTGTCACATTTAATACATATTAGCTATAAGTCAATACCTGGGTTGCCTTAATGTTTACATCATAATTGCCAACTTTTTCTCTAGGATTAAGGGTAGTACATAATTGGTTTTTATGATATGTTAATATCTAATTTGTTTTGGGAGACACTACTGTAGCTGATTTGCTTGATATTAACAGGGTCATGTACTTGTTGGTGTCTCTCTGCAAGCCAACACTCAGATTACCTTTGTGATATTAACAATGCTAGAGTACTTTTCCAGAGAACTTGGTGCTGAGCTAAGTACACTGCATCCTCACCTCTCAAACTGACCAAAATGGTCAGATTGTGCAGCTGTGGCAAAGGATTATAGTTAACCATACCCAAAGTACATCACTGAAAAGCAACTAAAGAGATCTTTATGCTGATAACAAAGTCTTTAAACTACAAGTATTCACAAACCTCAGCTCAAAAACAAAACAAGCACAAACAAAAACAATAGACACTTGAGAATAAAAAGCAAGAAAATGCCTCCCTAAACTCCCAACTCTCCCAAAGCCAATCCAGGGGGTACTGAAGGGCAGAATAGCATAAGCTATATACCCAAATTAATAGCAGAGGAAGTTAGAAAGCAGCTCAGAGAAGTACTTAGCAGGATTCGAGAAGGTATAACTAAACAGATAATGGAAGTAATAACCAAAAAATGCAGGAGCTTTCAGAAGACATTAATAAAAGCTAGATGAACTAAAAACAATACAAAACAAGGGCCAGAGATTTAGCTAAGTGGTTCTGGTGCCTGCCGCACAAGCTCAAGGTCCCAAGTTCAATCCCTGGTACCAAAAAATAAATAAATAAACAAAACATGAATGACCAGTTTATCAAAGAATTATAGAGTCCATGAAAAGGTTTTAATCAGAAAGCCAAGAGATTAAAAGTCAAATTAAAAGTATGAGCAGAAGACCCAACCAATGTGAGAACAGAATCTCAGATCTAGAAGACAATTATGCCTTCAAAGACCAAGTATTCAAAGACACCCTAAAAACAACAAGAGAGCATAAAAAATAAAACAAAAAACTGCTAGATGGCACAAAGAAGACTAATCTAAGAATAACTGGACTAAGTGAAAAATCAGACAATAACATAAATGTCATTAAAAAAAAAAACCTGTTCACAGAAATCATGGCAGAAAACTCCCCAAATATAGAGAAAGAAATAAACATACAGATAAATAAGGCATATAGAACCCCAAATAGCTATGATCAAAAGAGAATCTCTCTGCACCACATTATACTCAAAGTTCCAGAAGTCCATCACAGGGACAAAATTTTAAAAGGTGTTAGAGATGGAAAATGAAGGTAAAAGTAAACTGATAAAAATCATGGCAGACTTCTCTACACACACTTTAAAGGCCAAGAAGGGAGCCGGGGATTTAGCTCAGTGGTTATGCCTCCTGCCTCGCAAGCGCAAGGTCCCAAGTTCGATCCCCAGTACCAAATAAATAAATAAACAAAGGCCAAGAGGGCTTGCAGTGAAGTTTCAAGTCCTATCTTAGCTACTTTTCTCATTGCTGAGACAAAATGCCTGAGATCCACAAGTTAATGGAGACAAGGTTTATTTTGGCTCTCAGTTTGTAGAGGTTTCAGTTCATAGTTGGCAGGGCAGCATAGCAGATGAAAAATTGTCCATGGTATGGCAGGCAAGAAGTAGCAGCAGCAGCAGATGGAGAAGCAGCAGCAAAGCAAGCCTGTTTCCTTTCTATCCCATCCAGGCTACAAGGCTTTTCAGTGGTGCCACCCACACCCAGGGAGGGGCTTCCCAATATCCACACTCAGAACTACGCTAATTCCAATCAGTGGACTAATTTAGTACCATCAACCCTTAATCCCAGTATCACATGCCCTATGTCCAGCCAGCTCCAAAAAGCCCCACATATGAATGTATGAGGCTTTGGGGGGACATGTAGATACTAGCCATAACAAACCTTAAAGATAACAACTTCAAACCCTGGCTTATGTGTCTGGCAAAACTTTCCTTTAAAGTTGATGGACAATAAGATATTTCCACAACAATGAGTTACTTCAAGAAATTCATGACGACCAGACCAATATTATAAGAAAAATTTAAGGATATCCTAGAAAGAGACAATGAAGCCAACAATGTGAATATGTCATAAAGAATAAATACACTAGGCAGGATGACCAGCTAAGGAAAATGGGAAAGAATGAGGAAATCAGTAACAGGAAAATAATGCAATGACAGGAATAAGTCAATATTTCTCAGTAATAACTCCTAATGTGAATGGTCTCAATTCCCCAAGCAAAAGACACAGATTGGCAGAATGGATCAAGAAATGAAACCCAACAATATATGTATACAAGAAACACATTTAATTAAAAAAGAGACTCACAGATTAAAAAATCAATGGATGGGGCTGGGGATTTAACTCAGTGGTTCCACTGGCTGCCTCACAAGTGCAAGGACACCAGTTCAATCCCCGGTACCCCCCCCCCAAAATCAATGGATGGAAAACAATATTTCATGCAACAGGAACCCAGAAAAAAAGCAGAAATTGCTATCCTAATTTCAGACAAAGTGTATTTCAAGCCAAGACTGATCAGAAGAGATACTGGTTTAGGAAATAATTTAACAGGAAGAGTTAACAGTTATAACGATATACACACCAAATACTGGCATACCCAACTTCATAAAATAAATACTAATGGATATAAAAAATCAGATAAACACCAATACAATTGTAATGGGAAATCTCAATATCTACTGTTACAAAGGAACAGATCAAGTAGACAAAAAATCAACAATTATCAGAGCTAAACCAAACCTTTGAACAAACGGACTTAATAGATAACTACAGAGTGTTCCACTATGCAACAACAGAATACACATTCTTCTTGGCAGCACATGAGACTTTATCCAAGATAGACCATTGCCCATAACTGCTTCTCTGGCTGACTTTGGTTCTTCTCAAATTGTGATTTGCCAATTCTCAAGGACCAGAGGCCTCACTGATGTGATCTATGAGTTCTAAGACATTTTTAATGAGGTTTCTTTAAAGATTCTATCGGTTATAAAGCCAAGTATCTTTTGGTGTCATTATTCAAAGTAGAAAGGCATTTTCTTGAAATGACTTTTGTCTCAGGATTGCATTCAGCTGCTGTTAGGGAGAGCAGACACAACCAAGGGTTGGGTAAGCAAACACGTTCTTGTTTTCCCCACTTAACAGGAAGTCTGGAGGTGGGTGGCTCTTGACTTGAGTCAGTGTCTTTATGGTACTATAACTTGTGTCTCTGTGATTCTCTTGTCTTGTCCTTCATTGCTACAGGCTAGCTGTGGCAGCTTCAAACATCAAGCATAACGTTCTGCATTCAAAGCAGAAAGAAAGAGAGAAAGAAAGAAAGAAAGAAAGAAAGAAAGAAAGAAAGAAAGAAAGAAAGAAAGAAAGAAAGAAAAAGACAGACAGACAGACGGGAAGGCCAGAAGGCCGGAAGGCAGGAAGGAAGGAAGGAAGGAAGGAAGGAAGGAAGGAAGGAAGAAAGGAGATGGCATCAGTCATATGGATCCCTTTTACCCGAAAAGCAAAACAGTTCCCAGACACCTTTTAGCAGGCTTCCTTTCACACTTCCTTGGCACCATGGAGTCATACAGCTACTCTCAATAAAAGGAGGCTGGGAAGGCAGCTACATGGTAAAGGGAACAGGATTGGTATGGTTGGTTTGGAGCAACTACTTACTGCTGAATGTATTGTTTGAAATAAAATCAGCATTCTGTTCTCAAAGAGGAAAGCATAAGAAGTGTGTGACTCTGTGCCATTTCCACTTGCACTTGCTTCCCTCCCCAAATGCTGCTTTTGTTTCCTTTTATAGTCTTTTCTCCCTTTGGTTCTGGCTGACATAATGTGATTTTCTCTTTGTCTTTGGGCCTCTCCTCCTTCTCAGGTATAGAGTATGTTCTCTTCCACTCCTCTCTGCCCTTCACCTTGACGGTATGAAAGAACATTATTGAGGGGCTGACTTTGGCTTCAGAGATCTGATATCAAATTCCAGATATTTATCAAACATTTAAGGTTTAAATATCATTTAGTCTCATCAATATCACTTTCCTGGGTTGAGAAAGATCATTTCTGCTCAGCTGACAATAAAGCAATATAGTTTTTGTTTGTTCATTTTGCTGAAGTCCCCTAGAGTTAAGTGTTGGCTGATTGAAAAGATAAAGGAGAAAGGATTTAGCAAAATCCTTGGTTTATCCCAGAGCAGGAGTGAGCTAGGTTTCCTCTCCAGTTTTTATGCTTGCTCCTCTTCTACTGAGCACCCCCACCCCAATTTATCTCCATGTTCTCATCCACTAACGGCCTTCCTGTTCTTTAAGCCTTTTCTGTCCCGTCCTTTCAAGTCTCCTGCTGACCAGAACCTATGTGCTTCATGATCCCTGTGAGATCAGAATTGTCTCGGTTTCCCCTTCAAAGCTCTCTTATCTCCTCGGGGCTCAGCCATCTCCTTACCATACCCTGGGGATCATGTCCTTTTCAGCCCGTTCCAGGGTTAATGTGTCCCCAGCCCTAACCACGGTCTGCTAGGCAGACTGAGATGACGGGTACCACCTGTTCTGTTCTCAGGTTTGCCATGAACATTACAAGGCCTTAGGCAAGTGATTTAATTTGGCTGAAAAATTAAGACTGCCCTGGGAAATAATTTTGAACTTCAGTGTTCTTAAAGTCCATTCCTATTTTAAATGTCCTCTTCCCCCCACAAAAGCTTTTAAGTGAGATATAAAAGCAAACGGAAGAAGCTGCAGATTGCACAGAAGAGAAACAACTTGCAGCAGAAACTCCAAGCTTGAAGGGCACAGTACCCAAAGCTGCCCTCACTTCTGACATCAACTGCAAGCTTGGGGTTCCCAAGCCACACCCAGGTTCAGTGATTGACTAGAAAGACTTATAGAAACCACTGAAAGCTATGTACTCATTGTTACAGTTTATCACAGGAAAGGAACACAGACTAAAATTAGCTAGAGGTAGAGGCATGTACGGCAGAGTCTGGGATGGTCCTGAGGTGAGGCTCTGGCAATCTCAGGCCACATTATCCCCCTGACATTGTGTGTGGTGTCACACAAGGAGTAGAACCTTCCAGAGAGGCTCTCCTGAGCCCTGGTGTTGAGATGTTGCATTGGGACCCCAGTACATCGGCGTGATTGAGTCATCGCCTGCCTGGCTGATCTCAGCCTCCAGGTCCATTATACCAAGTGACACAGAGGCCCCACTCTAAGCCACTTGGTCTCTGTGGTGTGGCCAGCTCCCACCCTAAAACCACAGAGTGTGACTTGTCCAACCCTAAGGACTGGTGGGTCCAGGACCTTCTCTAAGCAAAGATAGAAGCTGAGGGCAAAGGCCAGCCCCCTGCATAGGCAGTGCCAAATTTAAGCAACAGCATGCTTTGCTTTTCACTCCTTATGATGCAGCTGGTGGTGCCTCTGGGAGAATCTCACTGAGGGGCACTGGAGACATCCTGGCAACAGCAGGTTGTTCGTGGGTGCTGGCATTCAAATGTAGTTGCTTCGGGGCCATTTTCTTTCTTTCCAGAAATGTCCAAGGATGCTGGGAAGCATATGTGCTGTGGCTCCTCCAGCGCACAGACACTAGCGTGCTGGCAAGGGCAAGGACTCGAGCCCTCAGTATTTCAAGATGCCAGGGGCTGCCTGAGGCCTCATTGTCAACTTGGGTCAGAGCCTGTGAACGCAGACTTGCACTGGAGACTTTGGTGAGCAAAGGCTTAAGGGACTCAGAGACCCAGAAGCTCCAGCGGGAAACAGGATAGAAAAACCCGGACTTTTAATGCACAGAAGGGTCAGATAGGCTGTGGGGACATAGAAGACACCACACAGCCTGGGAGGCCGAGTCAATCATAGCACCAGCAAAAGGAAAGCACAGGACACAGAGATTAGAAAATGGGATCACACAAATGTCTAGTGTCAAGTTTAAAAGAGAAATACATTCTTAATGAAGAATTGTTAGCCTTCTAAAAAGATTTCGATGAATTATTGCTATGGTTTAGACCTAAAATACCCCCCAAATTCTTACGTGTATGGAAGACGACTGGATCGTGAGTGGTGAATCCATAGCTGAAGGTGCTGTTAGAAGGTGGGGCCTGGTGATTAAAGGGGTCCCTGGGGCTGTGACCTAGCTCCTCCCTTCTCTCTGCTTCCCGGCTGCCAGGATGTGAACAACTTTCTTCTGCTGGTCCTTCCACTGTGCTGTTTCTGCCTTGGAGCCAGCTAACCATGAAAATGTAGGATAAAATAAATCTCTCCCCTTTAGGTTGTGATTGATGGGTATTTTGTTCCAGCGATAAAATAACTAAGAAAATTATGAATCATTCATTTAGTTAGCAAGTACTTATTGAGCATTTGCCATGTCCGTGCAATGTTCTGAGTGATGAGGATTCAGCAGACAGCAAGATAGACAAGGTCCCTCCCCTTGTATAGCTTGGAGATAGAAATAACAGATACACATTGTAGGGTGGTGATATACACTCTGGAGGACAATAAAGAAAGGTACAGGGAGGAAAGAGGAGATTCTCTCTTATACTGGCTCACTAATCAGGA
Source organism: Heterocephalus glaber (assembly GCF_000247695.1). The sequence goes on from NW_004624924.1 coordinate 262,922, forward strand.
GATATCTGAGCAGAGATTAGAATAAAAGAAGGAATCCAGCTGTGTGGGGATTTATGGAAAAGCAGTACAGGCAGAAGCATAGAAAATGCAAAGGTCCTGAGGCTGAAGGGTACTTGGTATTTGGTGACAAGCAAGGTAGTTTATGTGGCTGGAGCAGACATGAGACCTTATAAATAGGAGATGGAAGCCACCAAAGGATGTAAACTGTCAGTGTATGAGCCGGGGACGGCCAGGTTCATGTGCACGTTCCTCCCCATCCACAGCCTGGGAGGCTGCACTGGCTCCTGTCCCTGTCCTCATGTTGACCAGAGTAACCTTAGGGCAGCAGGAGGCTACACTAATTCTCACTAGAAAGGCCATGCAGTGAAATGAAATCCAGCAGCTGCCAGTGCATGGCTGGCCAGCTAAGAGGCCCCAGGGCCAACTCCCGAGATGAGGGACTCTGTAGGAGAGATACCCTTGCTGTTTCTCCCAGTGACTGCTGGTGGTAACTTGGAGGGCTCTGTGCAGCTGGATTCATGTTTCTCCTGGATGCAGCACAGCTGAGACCAACACCAAGGCAGCCCAGCTTTATTCAGGTTTCGTTTTTTTCACAGTGTCCTTGATGTGACTGATGAACTAGCTATCAAATAGCCTTTCCTTGTGAATAAATACCATACTTTCTTATTTCCTTGAAGAACTAAAAAACCCCTTCCTTTTCACCTTAGAATATTTAGGCAACAGGTAACTTCAGCTGGAGTCTCAGATGTGCTATTGACAGGAACAGGAATACACTTTCTAAGCTCTGGTGTGCTTCTCTATACACAGAGGGAATGCAGAAGAGAATTCTAGGCAGGAATCTTGAGACATGGTACTGTGCATGTGAATAAGAAGCCAGTCGTTATTTATTTATTTATTTATTTTTGAGCCAGGGTCTCACTACATAGTTCAGGCTGGCCTTGAACTTATTATGTAGTCCAGGGTGGCCTTGAACTCATGGCAATCCTCCTGCCTCAGCCTCCTGAGTGCTAGGATTATAGGCATGTGGCACCACGCCTGGCAACCAGTCATTATTTTAACTGATTAATTTTCTTTTAATAACCAATTTAGATAATAGCATGTTCACTAAATATATATGGAAAATTTAAGAAATTATTAAAGTGAATGATTCTGTACAATAGCACTTTAGTGGAGTACAAATGTGAGTGGTACTGTCTATTTATCATACTAAAGAATGAACCCAGGACACTGAGCTATATCCACAACCCTTTTCATTTTTTAAAATTTTTTTTGTTTATTTTTTGTACCAGGGATTGAACTTAGGACCTTGTGCTTACAAGACAGGCACAGTGCCACTGAGCTAAATCACCGGCCCTTCATTTCATTTTTGAGATAGGATCTTACCAAGTTGCCCAAGCTGGCCTGTGATCTTCCTGTCTTGGCTTCCATGCTGTTGGGATTACAGGTGTGCATCACCATGCTGGCTCTGTAGTTTCATTTGAGTCAAAAAGACAAAATGTGTACGTCAGAGTGAATTAAATTTGGTCAAATTACTAGAATCTCTTTTTACTCATTGAGGCAAGAAAGACTGGGGAGGGCCGGGGATTTACCTCAGTGGTTCTGGTGCCTGCCTCGCAAGCGCAAGGTCCCGAGTTCGATCTCCGGTACCAAAAAAAAAAAGAAAGACTGGGGAAATATTACTTCTCTTTCATATTTCAGAGTCTGTGGTCCTGAAAATAAATTTCCCTTATTATCAAAACAAATTCTTCCAAACTGTAACATATATCAAGTTATCAAATGTTTACTGAAGTTATAACATAAACACATATTGGTAAGATATGAGCAGCCATAAAAACTTTCTATTATTTAGAAGTTTTAGAAAACACATAAAGCAACAAGAACACTCGTGCTTTGCCGTGGAAACGGGCTTGGCTCCCTTAAAACTAATACATTGATTTTTTTCCTTGCGTAAAGTCATTTGCATTTAATAATAGTGCTGTGCCTAATCATATGAATTAGCATAAAGACTGGTTGCTGACTGGTTCTAACTGGCTTTGCTATACAATAATGAATGCAATCTTTATAGGTTCTGAAAGAACAATAATCCAAAGTCTAAAATGCTATTCAAAGTGAAAGAAAAAAAAGTGTAACACTTTCAGGGGTGTACCAATGTTTATTTTTTATTTATTTTATCAATTTTTTTGGTACCAGGGATTGAACTCGGGTCCTTGCACTTGCACAGCAGGCAGCAAAACCACTGAGCTAAATCCCTGGCCCTATGTTTATTAAAGAATCAGAACATTTTTTAAAGCTTGGTTGCTAGGCGTGGTGGCACATGCCTGTAATCCCAGCACTTGGGAGGCTGAGGCAGGAGGATCACCATGAGTTTGAGGCCAGCCTGGGATACATAGTGAGTTCCAGACCAGCCTGAACTACATAAAGAGACCCTATCTCAAAAAAAGAAAGAAAGAAAAAAAGCTTAGTGTTCCTGCTGTGACTATGTCATCTCCTAGCCTTTGGTTAACAGATACTGGGTGCTGTTGCCCATGGAAACCAAGGGGCTGCTTGTGTGGCTTTCCTGGTAGCTCCTTCCTCACCACTGCCGTGGAAGGAGCCACTTGTTTCTAGGCCCCAGCTGCTATCCCAGGCAGGTGGGCTCCAGGTCCCTGCACCCTCAGGTGTCCACCTCCAGGGAGTCAGCAGTACTGAGCTGTTTCCTCACTTGCCCAGTGATCCCCGCCAGTGACCCCAGTACCTACAAGAACTGTGGATCCCACTTTCTGGCTCTGTCCAGGCCCTCATTACCTCTTAGGTTAGATCCGGAGCTGCTCCCTCAGCTGTGGCCCAGCTCCCCTCCAGCACATGTGGAGAGCACACTCTCCACAAAGCCCATGTTCTCCCTTACATCTTCCATCATGCCTCTCCAGCCTAACCTTTCGGAGGCTCCAAGGTTTCGTGTGCTGTGTCTTGCAGAGCCACATTCCTCTGTGACTCTTCCTCCTCTTCACCTGCTCATCACCTCGCTTCTGTAATCAGGTCGCAATTACCTCCTCCTGGAAACCTCCCCGACCTCTCCCAGGGAGTCTGTCATTCTCTTACAGCACACTCAATGTGTGGATATGTGGGCTTCCCTTAACAGCGGAGGGCTGGTCACCTCTCCAAGGAGGCAAAGTCCCAGGAGTATAGGGCTCTGTGTAACTCCTGGCTTCTGTGACGCTGTATCTTGTAAAGCCTCCTATTCAGGTGCAGTTTGCAGACTGGCAGCACCAGTGGCACGTGCTGGTCGTACTGCAGAATTCCTGTCCTCATCCCAGACCTCCCGAATCAGTCTTCAGCCTAACAAGTCAGGTGATCTGTGTGTACCTTAAAGTTGGAGCTGCACTGGTGTAAGGGAATACCTGCTGGAAACTCTCAGGGACAGTCGTTTTCACTGAGGAAACAGCACTCATATTCTAGAGATGTTTCTAGAGACATTTCTAGAGAAATGTGTTCTAGAGATGTGTTGTTCCTCACCTTGTTCTAGGCAAGTCACCTGAACTGTCTACTACTGTCATAGTATGTGCCAGTTGAGGTCAGCTTCGCCAGGGAGAGCCAGCAGGACTCACTGTCTATAGGCTGGGCCACCCAAGCTTGGTGTGCTTGGAGTCAGTGACATGCTTGTCCTTTGTTGCACAGGAAATTGAGACATAGGCTAGAACAAGCCCCTGCTGGATCCAACTCTTGAGGGTGTGTCTTGATGACCTCCTTCACCAGACACACAGTGGTGTTCAGGCAATGTGTGCTGTTTGGTTTCAGCTTAGGCTCATGTGTGGTTCTTACAACATCTCATTGCTCCAATCAGCAGTGTCCTGAGTAATCCCACAGAATCTCAAGGAAGCAGTCTGTTCCACTGTGACAACAATTCCAGGTCTTTATCAGGGCTTGAAGTTATCACTTTTGGCCAAAGTTAACTACAACACAAAGATCAACATCAACATCACCGCATGTGCTACAGAAGCTTTAGCTGATAAACTATGAACTCCTTTCTGTACAGTCAAGAAGGCTGTGAGGAGTAGTTCCAATTGGAGTCCTGTGAGAACAGATCCAAGGATATCCTACAACCTTGGCCTGTAAAGTTTCCCTTTGTTTCTGGATGATCCAGTTGTTTCATAGCTGCTCCAGATGGGAGGGTAAACCTGCTTCCTAGTGCTCCATCTTACCCAAGGGAAGCTGTCCCTACATTGATTTTTTTTACATAGCATTTTTGCAGTGTCTTAATCATCACTAAGTTATCCAAGAGTGAAAACTGGGGATAGTTCTTCTTTGATTTTTTGTTTGTTTTTGGAACTTTGGGAAAAAATAATCATTATTTTGTAAAAGAAAAAAATTACTGACATAACGTGAGTCAGGATGTTTGAATGGCTAAAAGACTGCCCAGGCTCAGTCTTCATTAGTAGATGCATATTGACAATAATTCTCCTTATGTGGTAAACACTGGACCCCTGTAGAATGTCTTCTACATTAGGGGAGTCATAGTAGGCCATTCATATTTTTTCTTCATTTAATCTCATATTATTTTTTGCATTCACATCTTTGAGTTCATATGATTTTATTATTGTGTTCCTTTTTACCCCCCTTTATACTGTCATTAAGGAATTTTATTGATTTTTTTAAAAAGTTATACTTGATGGGTTATATTATCTATGAATTCTATTTCAGGAAGGCAAAGAGGGAATTCAAGATGACTGATCTAGGGGCTGGGAGTGTAGCTCAGTGGCAGAGCATGTGTTTAGCATGCACAAAGCCCTGGGTTTAATTCTCAGCACCCAAAACAGCCCCACAAAATGACTGATTAAAAAAAGGCCATCACACCATTAGTGTGACAGTTTCTGGGGCTGGGACAGGGACAAGACCTCAGAGGGCAAAGGCTTTGTGGTGTTTCTGCAGAAAGGGCTCAGATAACCGCAGTATTTCTGGCAAGGAGCAGGAGCAGCCAGGTGACATGGGGGGGTGGGGGTGGAGGGGGTGACTGGGTGGCCCCCACCTACTGGAGCAGGACAGAGTGACAGCTGTCCTGCTGCTGCTGTAGGCAGATACAAGAAGGGCCAGATGGGCCCCCACCCTGACCTTTTGGTTCTTCAAAAGTACTTTGGAACTTGGACCCAACCCTGGGGAGAAGCAAAGGGTGAGAGAGGGAATCCCTTAAATGACCAAGATTGTTTCCACCCGCCCAGCAGATTAGGGGTTTATAGTACAAGTTAAGGTCTCTTCTAGAAAAATAAAGTTGCTTTTTTTTTAAAAGACTTTGAGGCTTGTATTCTAAGGTTTATAATTAGGTACCCCTGAGGGCAGGGGATTTAGCTCAAGGGTTCTGCCACCTGCCTCACAAGCGCAAGGACCTGAGTTCGATCCCCAGTACAAAAAAAAAATTTGAAAGGTCGGTGTCTGCAGTTCCCACTCTATGCCTAGGTAGTATCCTGGCTTTCCGAGAGTGTTTCTTGTGGTAGGGGCAGATGGTGTAGACTGGTGGGTTCCAGGGTCTCACTAAGTTGCAGTGAATGACATCTAACTTGCAAGTCTCCTGCCTCAGTCTCCCAAGTGATGCCCATGATGCCCAGCTGCAACTATCTTCTTTATAAGAAAAGACCTTGAGCACAGAGGAGAAGAGCTGCCCCCAGCACAGAGGAGGTGAACTTTCCAGGCCACCATACCACCGCCCCCAGTGCCGAGGAGGTGAGCTGCGAGGGCACCAGCAGCACACATCCCTGCCCCCTCCTCCTCCCCCCCTCCCCGTTGAAATGAGAATACACTTAAACAAGTCTCAAAACCAGACTCCCAGATCACCTAAAGCAACCCCAAAGGAAAATGAGATGGAACAATCTGATACTCAACCACCTGAACTCCCTGCTGGCAACAAAAGAGGATCTGGAAAAAAGGAAATCAGAAATAATTTCAGATAACAGCAGAGATTGTGCCCATAGTGCAAGACATGATTAATAAGTCTAGAGAGGACACACATAAAAAATAGAGGAGCTGAGGAACATGATGGAATCCCAACATACGAAACAAATGGAATCCATAAAACAGATGCAAACAATTTCCAAGAGATTAAAAACTCCATTGAAAGTCTACACAACAGAATGAGCCAATATGAGAACAGAATTTCAGACACAGAAGATAAGATTGCAATTAGTGACCATGAAAAGAAAAATTTCTTTAAAATTGTAAAGAACCACCAGAAATCAATCCAGCAGCAGCTAGACAATGCAAAGAACATAAGACTGTTCAGAGTCAATGAAGAGACAGGAGAGAGTGCAGATGACATAAGAAAAGCTGTTCACAGAAGTGATGGTAGAAAACTTTCCAAGCAGAGGAAAAGAACTTGACATACAGGTAAGTGAGGCATATAGGTCTCCAGCTAGCCTTGATCAAAAAAAAAATCTACACATAGGCATATAATTGTAAGATTCCAGAAACCAACCCAACAGAAAAACAAAATTCTATAAGCAGTTAGAGAAAAGAAGAAAATCACATTCAAAGGAAAGCCCATCAGAATCACAGCAGACTTCTCAACGAAAACCCTCAAGACAAGAAGAGCTTGGAGTGACGTATTTCAAGCCCTAAAGGAAAACAGCCTCCAATCCAGACTGATGTACCCTGCAAAACGATCTTTCAAAATTGATGGAGAAATAAGATACTTTCATGACAAAGAGCACCTCAGGAACTTCATGAATACCAAACCGGCACTCCAAAAAATTTTAGACAAAATCCTAGGAAAAGACAAAGAGGATCACAACCCCAGGAAGCCCTGCAGAATGAATCCATCTGGCACAACAAGAAATTAAATGTAAAGGGGGAGAATCCAACAAAAAGAAAAAGTCATGATAAGGATAAGTCAGTACGTATTAGTTATAACCATCAATGTTAATGGTCTCAATTCAACAATCAAAAGAAATAGACTGGCACAATGGGTCAAGAAGCAAGATCCAACAATATGCTACATACAAGAAACCAACTTAATTCAAAAAGAAACTCATAGATTGAAAGTTAAAGGGTGGAAAACAATACTCCATGCAACAGGAACCTGAAAAAAAGCAGGAGTAACTATCCTCTTTGCAGATCAAGGGGATTTTAAACCAACACTGATTAAGAGAGACAAAGAAGGGGCTGGGGGATTTAGCTCAGTGGTTTCACCACCTGCTGTGCAAGCGCAAGGACCCGAGTTTGATCCCCGGTACCAAAAAAAAAAAAAGAGAGACAAAGAAGGACACTACATCCTTGTAAAGCAAATTAGGTACCCCTGGCTATCTGGATCTCTCTTAACGTAAAAATTCTAAGGAATGCTCATATACATGAAAGTTGCTGTAATTTCAGTATCTGTTCACTGAGGAAATATAAGAAGGCAAAAAGCGAACATGCATCCAAGACCTGCTTGCTGGCCACACAAGTAGGCCGAGGGTTCCCAAACCAGGAAAACACAGCTGTTGTATAAGAAAGCCTGGGGTCGGGCCAGGGATTTAGCTCAGTGGTTCCAGTGCCTGCCTCGAAAGTGCAAGGTCCCGAGTTCGATCCCCAGTACCAAAAAAACAAAAACAAAAACAAGAAAGCCTGGGGCGTCATTTTGCTATATATAGACTGGAAGTTCTAGGGCAAGTTCAAGGGCATGGATACCTCTGTTTCCTCATCCACAAAACAGAGATAATGATAATGTCTACTTCACAGAGTTGTTGATAGGATTCAATATCCAGTGTAAACCTTGGTGTGAGTCTTAAATGGACTTTAATTATTATTTATAGGTGATCCATATCTATGTATTATCAACTAACAAAAAAGAACTCACCAATTTAATTTCTGTGTAGACTCTTCTCCCCAGAGTTAAAGTATTAGACCAAGCAAAAAATTTAGGGTTAGACTTTCTGATAGCTCCTAGTTTGTCTGACATCATGTCAGACATGTGTAGTTTTACACAGAGCTAGTGAATAGACTTACCTACCTGACCATAGGCCAAGAGGATTTGTGTTGGTGTGTTACAACTATAACCTTCTACTTAGTGTGGACCTTTCCATTGGGAGTAATGCACTGGCTTTCCATTACCTAAATCTTATCATTACCTAAGTCTTATCCTTTCTAGCACGAAGGAATACAGACCAGTTCACCATCAAGGAGCAGAAATGAATGACCTCATCCTGTGGGCGCCTTGCTCTTTGAGGGACATCACACTTCTTATCCTGAAGAGAAAGGCACAGAGATGCTGGCTAGTTCATATTTGGAATGGTCCATGCTTCAAGGAGACCAGGTTGTTCACCAAGGTTTATTCATTATATGTCAGTGATGGTTCTTGATTGGAGATCTGGGAGAATTTTCTCTTGAGTGATTTCTTCGAATGTGATCTTTTCTTGAGGTATCCAATGAACCTCTGATTAAGCAAAACATTCTGCAAATAAGGTTTTCCAGATATCTTAAGACAAATCATTTGGGTTTAGTCCAAGCTGGAAATCTATTAAAATTATTTTTTTTAATCAGCTATAGAGCAGTGAGCATAGTTTTGAAATCTCTTGGTAAGGAAGTAGAAAGAACAATTCATTTGCTAACCCATTCATTTACTCTTTCTGCTGATGTGTGTTAAGTTACTGCTGGGTTTTGGACAGAGTAGTAGAAACCTAGAGGGAGCGTCTAACAGAGGCCGAGTGTCTGTGTGCAGGCTGAAACAAAACCACTCGGGAAATATGTGACCCTAGGCAAAGATCAGTTTCTCAACAGTAAACTGGAGCCCAGTAAGGATACCATCTACCTTTCCAGGGTAGATTACAAAGCACATCTGCAGACTACGAAGCACAAAAGCATCTGAAAACTGAAGTTATTTAACTGAGTGTGGCGGCACAGCCCTCTAATCCCAGCAATCTGGGAGGCTGAGACAGGAGAACTTCAAGCATGACTTAGCGAGACCTATCTTAAAATTAAAAATGGTCTGGGGATATAGGTTAGTGTGAAGGCCCTGAGTTCAATTCCCAATACCACAAAAACAAACAAAAAAACAAAAACCAAAATCCCCTGAATTTCTTTCCAAATGTCATATTATTCAATGCCAGAGGAACCTGCATTGCTTTTCGAAAAATTCTTCCAAATGCTCCAAACATTAAATTATTATAAGAGATGAAGCCATTTCTATGCTCTCTATTGTATTCAAAATAATATTTGTGGGCCAGGGATTTAGCTCAGTGGTTCTGGCACCTGCATCGCAAGCACAAGGTCCTGAGTTCGATCCCCAGTACCAAAAGTAGTTGACTTTTAAAAATTCTTAGTAGTAAAAGTAGTAAAAACACGCAGATGTACAATCCAACAGCGTGGAGGGACAAGAGAACCAGCAGCCTCCCTGCACTCACCCACATCTCCAGCCCACTCTGAAGTAGAGACCCCGGGGAACAGCTGTTTCCTGTTCTATTTCCTGTTCTTCGCTTTCATCTCACTCTGTTGCTTTTATACAGTACTCCCAACTCTTATTTATCAGCATTAGACATTACTTACTGATTTGTTGCCTAGGCTGGATGCCTGTAAAAGAAAGCTCCAATGGGGCATATTCTCTTGTGTTTAGCATCTGTTCTCCAAGAGTCAGTACAAGAAAAATGTTTTATTACTCATTCTAGGGGCTTGGCTTCTAGGTGGTTGAGGTTTTACTGTGTTTGAGTTCTTCAAGGGCCGTAAAGCATCACAACGTGGTCAAGGAGGCCCTGTGCCTGCTCAGTGGCAATACCCTTCCATCTATAAACCACTGTCCAACGTAAAGCTCTCCAAACTTTAGCAAAATCTGTGTATCTTGGGTTTTTAAACACATTGTCACAGACGCTAGGTAGAGCCCAGAAGTTAAAAGCTTCCTTTATTTTCCAACACGTTTTCTCTCTAGACCCTTCCAGATACAGAGCTCCCCTGGGCCTTTGGATTACAGACTCTGCAGTGGGAAGATGTTTCTTTAACTCTTTGGGGCTTGATCATAGCTCAGGAAACAGTGCTTCATTCTGTAGTTAAGAAACTATGTCTGAGTTAAATTCAAAACACCAAGTTGATCGGGAAACTCCTTTGTGCATTTATGTACCAATCTCTGGTGGGTACGGTGCGCCAGAATGAAAGAATGATCTGGTATGATGTTTACTCAATTCTAGCGAAAGGGTAAAATGGATTTTTAAGGACAACATCATTTTAGTCAATCGATTCCAGCTTCTCATTTGTCACACCTTTACAAGAACTATCAACATGAAAGAAAGTAAACCAAGCAATTCATTCCTTCTCCTCCTCTAGCAAATCCATGGCATGTGTTTCAAGTGGACAAAGCTGGCATTCCGGGGCACAGAAAAGCAGGTGTCTTGTAGTTAGCAGGGAAAATGGAGGTGGCAATGCAGTGCAGTGGTTAAGAACTCAGTTCTGTCGGGATTAAAAAGCACTTTAGGCATTGCATTCACTCAATGAGACCTTAGTCTTTTAGGGTTGATGTGGAGGCTAAAGGAGATGGGTATAAGGGGAGCTGGCACATGGTGAGACAATAGAAATGTTAGGGATTCTAGTCATTATCAGACCATCCCAGTGGACAGGCAGGTCCCTGTCCTGGGTCTTCAGGACAATTTACATTAATTTTATGCAGACAGGATAGTGGCACTGGGTTGGCTGGTTGGGAACTGCTCAGTCTGTGCTGAGGTGATGGCCCCACTGTGCCCTCTGCTGGCCAGTCTGTAGGACACAGGATCACTATAAACCTGGCCAGCCTCACAGACTGGCCACATCCTAGATTATACTTGCCGTTGCTTATTTGAATGCAGAAACTTTAGGGCAACAAAGACAAGGCTAGCTGCTTGAAGCTGGTGTGGGGGTGCATGCTTGTAACCCCAGCTGAGTCTGGGGGGCTGAGTCGGAAGACCCTGTCTCAAAATAAGGGTTGGGGATGTAGTTCAGTGCAAAAGTTCTGTTTTCAATCCCCAAAAGAAAAAGAAAAAAAAAGAGTCCACGTTCCTTTTTCGATAAATTGGTTTTGAACATGGTCAGACCCTTCTGTAATTGGTTCTCCTGTGGCCAGAAGAGGGCACTGCTGATTTACCAAAATTCTGCTCTGTGGCTTCCGGAGTCATGCAATTGTGTTCATTAATGGCTTTGTTGGGGTAGCAGTTTCATTCTTAGGTTACCAGGGGAGAAAAATAATAATGCAAAAAGCAACATTTTGCCTGTTATAGGACATATGCAAAACAAAGTGACATGACAGATTGTTTATATGTTATTAAGCCATAGAAAATTACATAAGGAATTTTTAAAAAGAAACAAACTCAGCAGAGAAACTGGATTTAGATGAATCTGATCAAGGTCCTGTCTAGAAAAACCACTGTCTGAGCAATCAGAAGGAATCTTGGTGTTGCTGCTCATTTTCAGAATCACAAGTATACCCGAAGAGGTGTAGGAGGGGTTGCTAAGAGTTTGGGGGAACCCTGGGCAAACTGCAGATCCTGGTGAAAACAGAACCCTTTGATAAGAACAGGAGAGAGCACCCCTGGCTCTCCTTTCTTGGCCCAAGGCCACTGGGAGCCACTTTACCATTTGTGACAGGGCAGTTTTTAACAAGGCAATAATGGGCTTCTTTATAATCCTTGCATGAAAAATGGCAATTGAGAACCAGTTCACAGCCCAGGCGGTCTGTATTTTCCTGGCTCTCTTGGACACCATCCGCCTAATGAGAGAGACAGGACTCGAGCTCCTTCTATGTTTGAGTTCTTTTCCCTTTCACTCCTCTCAAATTTCCCTCTATATGATTTCTTTCCATGGGGTGAGAGTTAGAAGGAAACACATTCTAAATGCAAACACAAGCACAGTGATGGGGAGCCAAACCTCTGCGCTATAAAATCACACTGGAAGGCTGGAGAAAAGCTAGTGGAACAGAGGGTTATTCCTGGAACCAAGTATTGATTCGAGGCCTATATATCAATGTTTGTTGGATGAGTGATTGGATGAATGAATGTTTCATAACTGTGGATATGAAAACTGACATAACTATTTGAATACACATAATTTTTTAAAAAGTGACCATTTCCTCGTGATATTTCAATATTTCCCTCTATTATCAGATAAGGAAATAGGAAATCTTTCACTTGAGGGGTTATAGAAAAACTCTAAAATTACTAACGAGCTAAGGGAAATAAGAATGCTTTATATGTGAGTTTATACCTCTGCTTTTGTTTTTATTTTCCACATCCTGAGGAGAAACGCTTAAGGGAATCTTAAGAAACACATTCACCAGCAGCTTCCTCTCTGTGTGCACTCACTCTTCATCCTATTAATGCTCACTCTCAGGCGCATGATTTCAGAAATGTCTGAGGCTGAGCTATGTGCATTGAGTAAAGTCTGTGTTCGCAGACTACCATAAAATCCTTTTAATATTCATTCAAAGGTGCAAGCTCTTGGACCACAAAGGTCCCTTCTTCTGGTCCCTTCCTCATGCCCAGACCTGCTCGGAGACTTGGCATCTTGCCTTGGAAGCAGAGCCCACAGGCCAAATAAAACCTTCATTTTCATTGCTTGGAACAACGGTCAATTCTCGAATGCCATTACTTAAGAACAAATGAGGAGTTTAGATCCAGGAGCCAGGGGTGCTTAAAAGATTATGGAAAATAGGAGAAAAATGGTTCAAGATTTCCCTAGGTTGTGCAAGGCCACACCCCAGAGAAGCCTGTGTGATTCTTGTTTTTGGTACCGGGGAACGAACTCTGGTCCTTGCGAGGCAGGCGATGGAACCACTGAGCTAAACCCCTGGCCCAAGCCTATGTGATTTTGATAAGTATGAGTGAGCTTTTACCATGAATACCCTGCATCAGTGGTGGTAAACCCATGGCAAGTATGCTGTGCTATCACTAAAAGCTCTAAAAGGTTTGCCATCACTGCCCTACAGGATCTTCAGGGCAGAAAAGAGTGGTGCCTGTATTCTATACAGGCTTCATTTTGCCAGAGCTGCCTTCCTCTAAGGATAGCTAGTTGCTTCCTTTTTAAATGTATGATTTCTTAAACCCTTTCCCTTTCCGGCAGCTTTGTTTTGTAAGGTAATGGAAAGCAAGGAATTGCTTCTCCATCATTAACTTCAGCCTCTGGTACAAAAAAAATGAGAAGACCACATCAATAAAAGCTAAAGGCAGACCCATGGATTTGAGTGTATTGCACAAGCTATGAGCATCCTGGGTGTGCAAGAAGAGCAGAGCCTTAAATAAATACTCCAGGGGACACGTAAGCTGGGGGAGGAACCCAGGACATGCTCCACTGCTATGCTACATCCCCAGCCAAGAACAGGATTAAGTTACTATTAGCAGGGTTATTTGGAAACTACCTACTGAATGATAGGAAAACCATTCTCCTTAAACAACATGCTAAGGAATCATGGTAAAAATAAGTGGAATAGAGCACTTACCCCCAGCCAGGCACTGTGGTTCAGGCTTTACATATGCTAGTTTATTTAATCTGCAGAACAACTCTCTAGCTAGGTACTGTTATCATCCCATGTTGCAGCTCAGGAAACTAATGCACCAAGAATTGACAGTAGAGTACTTGTCCCCAAACACCCAGCTAGTAAATACAGAAGCAGGAATTTAAGCTTGATTCTACAGTTACTGCCCTTAACCACTTAACCGAAAAAAATAAAACAGTATGTGGACATACAAAGATGGGAATGTAAATGTTCAATGTCATCATCTCCAAGTCGTGGGTCTATGGCTTTGCTTTTCTGTATTTTTCAAATTTCTACCGTGCATTGCTTTTGTAATCAGAGAAAATAATAAATGCTGCTTTAAAATCCTGCCCCTAAAACTTATAACTCACAGTGAAATGTGAAGGTTATTGTCTTGAAGGGCCCTGGAGTAGAAAAAACATAAGCAGTTTAGGTTCTTGATTTACTAATGCCCAAGCTTTACACAGTAATCCAGGGAAAAGGGATTCAAATGGGTCCCTCTGTAGTCCCATCAGCAGCCAATAAACTGTCTACCCCTTGAAAAGTCATCCGAGGCTGGGTAAGGTGAGGTATCTCAGACGAAGAATGAATTTCCAAGCTATATAACAACCCTTCACAGAGGAGGTCAACATGAACAGTGGTGCTTAGCACTTAACAGACAAAAACAGACTTCCACACAAAAATTTCATTAAACAATCATTATACAAAAGTCAGCTGTATTCATAGCAGCAGTGAACACCTAGAATTTGAAACTGAGAATCATACTATAATCAATTTAATTTACAGAATACACATGAGTTGGTACATATAATAGATGTAAGAAGCAACTGAAATTTTAAAATATGACCAAATGAATTTGGATCCAATCCTAGGAATATTTCCTAGGTTTATCATAACAGATACTTAACGCAAACACGATGATTTTAAAAGGGTGTAAATAGGGCTGGGGATTTAGCTTAGTGGTACCTGCGCCTGCCTCGAAAGTGCAAGGTCCTGAGTTTGATCCCCAGTACTAAAAATAAATAAATAAAAAGGGTGTAAATGCAGAAGACGGCACACCAAATCTTAGAAAACTTAATTGTCAATTTAGACCCCTTGCTCTTCTCCAGCAAGAAAAATGATTACTGACAGAAGGCTGATCACTTCTTGCACTGGTGATCTTTTTCCTTATCCTTGCCTCTTTAACAGCCAGATCCTTTCCCTCTCTTTTTGAAAATAAGAGAAACACTGACAGGAGCCGAGGTTTCACTTCCTAGGCCCCTAGATCTGTGCCAGTCGTGGAGGTGGGCACAGTGCTGAGCCCCTCAGTTCTTCCTTGGGAACAAAGGTTTGGTTCTTCCAGCTGCTGGAGGCGCTGGTGGCAGAAGGCCTTTGATTGCCAGTGTCCTTCACAACTGCCTCTACAGAAATGTGCCACTGTGCTCCAGGCCACAGTTCCTTCCTTGGGCAGTCTGCATTCAGTCACTGGATAATGTGGCCTTCTTATCTTCACTAGGACAACTCTTCTGGGTCAGTTCAGCTCCAGAGGCCCCCAGGGGCTGGCTGAAGCCACAGCAGAGACTGCAAGCAACCCAGCTTAACCTCTCCCTCTGCCTATCCTATTTCCTCTTTCCCTTCCATAGGTGTCAATCCCAATTTATAAGGGGCCAGGAGATTCACGTCTCACCATGGACTTGATGGCCTGGAAAGAGGAGCACAAATCTTTGGTGCCACTTGCCCCCTCTGCCACATGGATTCTACAGGGCAGGGCCTCAAAGCTACCTAGGGAGTAACCAAGGAAGGAAAGCTGTGCCCTTTTCCTCACACAGATCCAGGAAGTGGATCAAAGAATAAAGAGGGTGCTGTTGGAATACAGCGACAGCAGGGAACCTGTCTGAAATTTGGGTGGGGCTTTGGGAGACAGCAGGAGGCAGGATGGCAGCTGCTTGGCCCATGGTTTGGTTTAATCCTTTGAGCCTTCTTGTCTCCACTACCAGCATCGCACCATGTTAATTAAATCATTCTCATTAATTCAGCCCAAGTGTAAATGAGGAAGAAATGAAGATAAATTAGGTTTGAAGACAGCTAATACATTTAACCCCATGCTGTTTATTTTGCAGCCTAACAAAGTAACGTAGAGGAGATAACAAGGCCAAAGCCTTGGGTGCAGCTTCTTAATAGCATTAAAGACTGAAACCTTGGTGTGGTGTCACAAGGCAGAGGCAGAGACAGGCTCCCGGGGGGGTTGTACAATACAGAGAGGTAGCATTTCCCGAGCTGTCTGTGACTCAGACATCTATGTCTATTGTTGTCCAGTTTGACCACAGCCCTGCAAAAGGCTTCCTTCTGTTCAGGACTTACCTTATCTTCCAGCAGGTGGGGTGATAAGAATCACCTTAGAGGGCTGGGGATTTAGCTCAGAGATTCTGCCGCCTGCCTCAAAAGCGCAAGGGCCCGAGTTCGATCGATCCCTGGTACAAAAAAAAAAGAATTACCTTAGGATTGTCTGGGAGAGGCTGTAGAAATTGCACAGTTTGAGTTGCTAGGTCATAAATATGCTGACTTGCAAATCACTTTCAGCTGTGAGATAACCATTAGCAATCACCCAATGGCCTGAAAATTTTGATACATTGGCTCAGGTGAAGCAGTGTACTCTTTGTAGAAGGCCAATGGCAGCAAAAGCAGTTTCCCAAAATGTAAGCTTAGTTCTTGTATTTTTCAGTGGGAAAATGTGCTCCAGTTTTTACAACCTACATGAACTAATTTCTTTACCTTTGTGTTGCTTATCTCCCCAAGGCAGATGAAGCAATGTATATAGTCACTGAATACATTTCAAGTTTTTTCAGGCTATAACCTTTTCCCCACTTACTGATGCATGGGAAGTGACAACACAAGGTAGAAAAGACAGAAAAATAGCACCTGTGGCCAGAGATTGCATTCTGTTCTTAGCCCTGCCTGCTTAGTAAAGCTCTTTGCAAAGAGAAGTGAACTTTGCCATCCCCTGGGTAAGGACACTGCAAATTCCAGGTAGTAAAGATGCAACAGAAACAGATTACCTGTCCCCACTGTGGGCTTCCAGTGGCAAGACTCCCCGCCAACCAACTGAGCTACATGCACCGTCCACATGCCATTCCTATTTAGGGTCATCGAGGATGGTTCCTGGTAGATTTGGTGACTGGAGTGAGAAGGACACATTCCTTGATGAGGAAAAATGTTGACTCTTATCACATACAGAATGTGTAAGGTATTAACATTTGGTCTTCAAAACCAACACACTTGGGTTTCACCCACGAACCAGAGATGGCTAGCAGGTGTCTGAAAGGCACTTGGGAGTCTGTCTTGATGCCCCCCATTTGCCATAGGTCACAGAAACATGCTTTTAAAAGCACGGAATAGCTACAGGTTTCCACCTTCATCTTTTCAACTTCCTTCTGGTGTCTACAGTGTTCCCGTCCCTTCGGTCTCAGCTGGTTTTCTCCTCCCCCACCCCCTCCTCCTGGGGCTGCTTCTGCTCACCTCTTTCCCTCTGGCTTCCAGATCCTCCCCACCTGCACCCGGTTCTTACCTTGAACTTATCGGGCCTCTCTGGCTTTGTGAAGCTCGCTGGAGCCAGGACTCCGCGCTAAACATTAAAACGGAAAACAGATTTTAAAAGTCTCTTAGTGAGGCTGACCAGTCAATACTAACAAAGGACTTCAGAGGGCACTGTCTTTCTTTGCAAGGGCAGAGAAGATCTAGGATAAAGCACCCACAGACTGGGTTCAGCAGCCTGTGGTCTTCGGAAGCGCCAGGGAGAGCCTCCTTAGCCAGTTGAAACTATTTCTGACCTAGTATTTTAAGGAAAACTGAGGGTGAAGCGTGGGGGGTGTGGGGAGGGCGGAGTAAACTCGGTGGCGGCGGGGCCCTCACACGGGCCGGCAACTCCCCATTACCTGAACTTGTTTCCTCACCTGTGAAACAAGGGGCTGGACCGGTAATCGCTACAGTTCTTTCATGGACTTTATCCCAAATACGAATAAAACCCCAAACGGGCATTTTAGCTCCCAGTGGAGAGACAGGGCCTTAGTGCAAAGGTTGAAAAAAACAAAATAACCTTCCTTTCCGCCTGACACACGGGGCATCAAACGTGTGTATGCTGAGCTTTTCCATCAAGCCATAAAACGCAGGAAGGGCCGAGTGTGAGGGATGACGGGGCTTTCCCGCTACCGCAAGGCGGCGGCGAGGCAGTCTTTGAAGCGCACGCTTTGAATCCGGCGCTGGGGCGATTGGCTGAGAAGCACGTGGTGCGCCCGCCGGACAGCGCCCAGGCCAGGCTTCCCGGGCTGCGCGGGGCAGAGTCCGGGTGGGTGGGGACCCCGGGGCGACGCCGGCTCTCGAGTTCTCCCAGCCCACGAGAAGCCCCCAAATCCCGGCCTGCCCCACCCCCGTAACCAGACTTGTGCCCCTTCCCTCGCCACTGTCCCCCTCCAGTGTCCCACCCGCCAGGCTGGCTCAGGTGCCCGGGAGCGCGCCCCAGACCCCCCCCCCCCGCGCGCGCTGGCTCTGCCCACCCAGTTTCGGGCCGCGCCGGCTGCACCGCCCTGTCCTCCCCTGCGCTGGGTCCCTCAACTCCGGGGCCATCCGTAACTCGGTTGCAGGGAGACGAGACACCTCGACCCGGGAAAATTTATTTTATCCGCGGTCCTGGAGGGCTGCAGCTGGAGTGGCTGAGACTGGCGTCCGCTTTGTCTCTGCGTTCCAGCCCCTCCCCCGCTTCCTCTCCCGGTCCCTGCACACTCGCACTTCCCGCTCCTCTCCCGGCCCCCTCCCGCTCTCTGTCCTCCCCCGTGGCCGCTCTTTGCAAGCGCCTCCTCCCCTCCCGGCCGCACAGCTTATAGCCCGGCGCGAGGGGCTGGGCGCAGAGCGCTCGGCAGCCGGCGAGGAAGTGGCGCGGCGGAACCCGGGTGCAGACGCCAGGCGGCCGCCGGCGCTCACGGCGCTAGAGCTCCCACCCCCGAGCGCGCACCGCCCGCCTCCTTCTGTGGCTCCTCCGGCCGCGGGCTCCCCGTCCTCCGGGAGACGTGCAGCGGGCCCCGCCACCGGGCACCGCGAGGCCGAGGCCAGCCCCTGCACCGGGAGCGAGCCCTTCTCTGCCTGGCGACCCATGAGCGCTCCTTTCTCCCGGGACTGAGACGCCGGCTTCATCGCCTCCCCGCCTGTGACCGAGACAGGAACCCAGCGGTTGTGCGCGGAGGCGTCTCCACTGCTGTGAGTTTCCCACCAACCGACCTGTTGCGGGCGCCACGGGCGTGCGCCGGGCCGAGGCAGCTGTCCCGGGGAGGGGACCTCGGTGACCGCCCTTTCCCTCTCCAGCCCGCGGCAGCCGGACCTAGCTGAGGGGCCGGCGCGCCTTCCCTCGGCCGCTCAAGGCCCGAGCAAGCCGCGGGGGGAGCGAGAAGCTGAGTCGGGGACCCTGCCAGCCAGCCTGGCCCCCGTTGCATCCTCGCCGGTTCCGAGGAGATTTGGGGACACTCATAAAACACCCCTCATGCGGGGCACCTCACTATGGTCAAACGTCTTGGGAAATGAATGAAAACTGCTTTCTGAAAAACTGGCTTCTCATGCGTGCATTTGGCTTTTGGTGTAACATTATTAATCAAAGGATAGGAATTGCTGGGTGGGGTGGAAGTGAAACTTTGAACTTGTTGGACATGGAATTTGGTGTCGTCCTTACAGGCAGTCGGCGTATTAAATAGCGTTGCAACTACTGAAGAGGGCTGGAAGTTAAAAATTATTTTGAAGGTCTTTATAATGTTCCATTGTTATCAGTAATGTAAATACTTGAAAATATCTGCCTAGTTTATTGCTGGGATTTCGATCGGGCTCACAACCTGGAAACTTTGGGGGCGCTACTCATTGGAGGAAGAGAGCCTGTCTAAGGGACCTTAAGGGAACTGAAGTTACTGTAACTAAAAGCCCCTTTGATGTGCACAGTAATAGCAGCCCTTTTCTCTGTCTTCTTTGTAGAAGTAGGTTAAGTATATGTGTGCATTGTCTTGGCCTTGTCCGTGGCACGCAAATATTGAATCTCTGGGGGCTTAAAAAAATGCCCAAAGAATGACTCACTTTGTGTTGAAGGTGCATTTAGTGACTGTCTAAACGGTCTTTCTGCCCGTATTTTAACGTTTGCATAATTCTAAACCAGAAAGCAAGTTGTTTCCCTTGGGATTTCAAGTGCGAACCTTTTATTTTAATCACATAATTACTGCAGGAATGTTAAACTTTGATGGTGACATGCTTTTCCAGTTGGTTGGTATCCAAGATGCGAAGCTAGGTTCTCCCTCCTGGCTTTCTGGGCCAACCTGGTAAAGATAGCAGCATAAGCACAGGATGTAGAGAGATGCACATCCTGTATCCTGAGGTCTTCTAACCAAACTGTTTTCTTAAGTGTGCACCTGGTTGTGAATGTTGTTTTATACCTGAAAATCTCATGCTCAGGGACATGAGTCTGGGCCCAGCTGGATTCCAGCTCAACGAGCAAGCACTTTGATGCTTGTGCCTAGTTCTTCTGTCAGAGCTGCTGCCTTTCTTGAGAGAAGAGGAGGCAGCTTCATAGGAGTACAGTATTTAGAGTTTACACTTTCAGTCTTCCTCCAAATATTAAAGGTTGAATGCACTCATTCAAAAGGTATCCATAGTGGTGGAGCATGGAAGATAGATGTCTGAACCCTTCAGAAATCTGGTACATCCAGGGGCCCTTAGCAGTCATTCTCTAGAGCTCTGGGCCTTGGTTAAAATGGACTTGCAGGTAGAGGGAGTTCAGGTGGTGTGGTGCTTGGCTCCTTTCCATTTTCCCAAGCCACTGTGGAGATTTGTAGATGCTTTATAAAGTCTAATACCAGAATTCTAGATGTTAGACTGTGTTGCCTACTTTCTCCCTCCAAGCCATGTTTACACATAAAAAGTTAAATTCCAGCAATAAAGGCAAACAAGTTACATCACCTAACATGTGGTCTGAATGTCAGAGTCATGCTAGGCACCTGCCTTTGTTGTTTTCTGTGCCTTCTCTCACAGCTGGTTGGGAAAGTAGTTTAGTATTTCTAGCCCATACATCTGATAAATCATTCATTTGTGTTTATTAGCATTTCCTGGAATATAAATTTAAAAATAAATATCTGAATAGTTGAAGGAAAAACAGATGTTTTCAGCTGTGCTATAAGTACTGGCTGTTCTAGGTTTAAAAGAGACACTGTAACCAGCTATATAGTTTACCCTCTGGGGATACAAAACTTGTCAGGAACCCTTGGACAGGCAGGTTCTTAAGGGCTTTATTCCTTTGAAGTGGCAGAGGGGTAGTGTACAGTCTGTGTGTGCAGGGGACGGGATTTGGTTTTCAAAGATGGATAATAACCATTTCCCATGTCTTTACCCTACATGTTTTTTACTGCAGAAAACCAGAAGGTAGAATTTGGTTCTATTGTACTTTTAGTTACCATGGAAAGCACGTTAGTCAGCAAATAAATTCTAGGATGGCCCTCAATTAACCATAGCTGGCAAAATAACACATCTGTGCATGTGTGCACACACACATGTGCACACACACATATACACCCCTGTGTGGTTTTTAATTTAAATAAGGCAGTGTTTGCATTTTGAACTTTCTTATATGCAGATGCCAGTATTTGCAGGTTCCCACAAACACCTTTTAATCAAAGAGGGGGTGGATGCATCCTTTGTTCTTCAGACTGGCTTTCCAAGAATTAGTAGAGAGCTGGAATAACAGAAAAGCAGTAGTAGTGTGCTACTCAAAATATTCTTCCTTTTCAGTGCCAAATCCTCATTTTGGAAGCTTTCCAGAGCAAGAAAGGTGGATGGCCATTGTGGCCAGAATCCATTCTGTGCTTTTACTAAAGCATGTTGATCAATATATGGTAATGTTTATGCTGGGGTCCATTTAGAACTCTGTAGTGGGAGAGCTGTCTGGTTAGAAATGATCTGTTAGTATTTAAAGGGCTGGCCATTGCAGAAATTGGGCATTTACTGTGTATGTGGAGTTTGGACCTTACCAAAGGAATTCTTGATGGAATTAATTAATAGGTATTGTTTTACACATGGCTTTATGTAGCATAGAGCATTAAAGCTGGTGCGTCTCCTGGCTTTATGAGAGCAGGGGGTTTGGCATTTTAAGTGGCGCAGCAGTGAATCAGCTGGACTGGCACAAAGAGCTGTGAAGTGAGATCTGCTCCCCTTGGCTTTTGCTGACTTACATTCTCAAGGACTTCAGTATCCTGGAAGTTGACAGGCAGGTTTTCCAAGATGAACCAGCTTTTAAGCAGCGATTTTTTTTTTTAACAGTATGTGGTACTAATATCGCAAAAGTTATTACAGTAAATGTGGTTGCTTCCAGGTGGTTGTCCCAGGCTTTGTTTTGGAATGGCCTTAACTTTAACAGAAGAGTAGACAGCAGGGCTAACTACAAAGTATCCTGTTTTCTTTGTCCAAAATGAGTGTTGCTTTTGTTTGGCTGCTGGGAACATCAGAAGCCTTGTGTTCATTGCCTTGTCTTGTTTTGTTTTGTAGGGAGTGGAAACAAAATGTCAGTCAGTGTGCATGAGAACCGCAAGTCCAGGGCCAGCAGCGGCTCCATTAACATCTATCTGTTTCATAAGTCTTCCTATGCCGACAGCGTCCTCACGCATTTGAATCTTTTAAGGCAGCAGTGTCTCTTCACAGATGTCCTCCTCCATGCCGGAAATAGGACCTTCCCTTGCCACCGGGCGGTGCTGGCTGCGTGCAGCCGCTACTTTGAAGCCATGTTCAGTGGTGGCTTGAAAGAGAGCCAGGACAGTGAAGTCAACTTTGACAATTCCATACACCCAGAAGTCTTAGAGCTGCTCCTTGACTACGCATACTCCTCCCGGGTCATCATCAATGAAGAAAATGCAGAATCGCTCCTGGAAGCTGGTGACATGCTGGAGTTTCAAGACATCCGGGATGCATGTGCAGAATTCCTAGAAAAGAACCTGCATCCCACCAACTGCCTAGGTATGCTGCTGCTGTCCGATGCGCACCAGTGCACCAAGCTGTACGAACTGTCCTGGAGAATGTGTCTCAGCAACTTCCAAACCATCAGGAAGAACGAAGATTTCCTCCAGCTGCCACAGGACATGGTTGTGCAGCTCCTGTCCAGTGAAGAGCTGGAGACAGAAGATGAAAGACTTGTATATGAATCTGCAATTAACTGGATCAGTTACGACCTGAAGAAGCGCTACTGCTACCTCCCAGAACTGTTGCAGACAGTGAGGCTGGCACTCCTACCTGCCATCTATCTCATGGAGAAGGTGGCCATGGAGGAACTTATCACCAAACAGAGAAAGAGTAAGGAGATCGTGGAAGAGGCCATCCGGTGCAAACTGAAAATCCTGCAGAATGACGGTGTGGTGACCAGCCTTTGTGCCCGGCCTCGGAAAACTGGCCATGCCCTCTTCCTCTTGGGAGGACAGACTTTCATGTGTGACAAGCTGTATCTGGTGGACCAGAAGGCCAAAGAAATCATTCCCAAGGCTGACATTCCCAGCCCAAGAAAAGAGTTCAGTGCATGTGCCATTGGCTGCAAAGTGTATATTACTGGGGGCCGTGGGTCTGAAAATGGAGTCTCAAAAGATGTCTGGGTCTATGATACCCTGCATGAGGAGTGGTCCAAAGCTGCCCCCATGCTGGTGGCCAGGTTTGGCCATGGCTCTGCTGAACTGAAGCACTGCCTGTATGTGGTTGGGGGGCACACAGCCGCAACTGGCTGTCTCCCGGCCTCGCCCTCTGTCTCTCTAAAGCAAGTGGAACATTATGACCCCACAACCAACAAATGGACCATGGTGGCCCCACTTCGAGAGGGCGTTAGCAATGCTGCAGTAGTGAGTGCCAAACTCAAGTTGTTTGCTTTCGGAGGTACCAGCGTCAGTCATGACAAGCTCCCCAAGGTTCAGTGTTATGATCAATGTGAAAACAGGTGGACAGTACCTGCCACCTGTCCCCAGCCCTGGCGTTACACAGCAGCAGCTGTGCTGGGGAACCAGATCTTTATTATGGGGGGAGATACAGAGTTCTCTGCCTGCTCTGCTTATAAATTCAACAGTGAAACTTACCAGTGGACCAAGGTGGGAGACGTGACAGCAAAGCGCATGAGCTGCCATGCTGTGGCCTCCGGAAACAAACTATATGTGGTTGGAGGATACTTTGGCATCCAGAGATGCAAGACTTTGGACTGTTATGACCCAACTTTAGACGCGTGGAACAGCATCACCACGGTCCCATACTCACTGATTCCCACTGCATTTGTCAGCACCTGGAAACATCTGCCCTCCTAAACATAGTCCATTTTAAAGACAGAAAGCATGAGGTAAGAGAAAGTTTATGCTGGAGATGTAAGTATGTATTTAATGAGGCTAGCTGTCTCGAGTTCAGAAAGTAGAGCCCAGGATGACCCATACCACCTATGCAGAAGTACTACAAAAATTGTAAAAATAAATGATCTTACACCTACAGAACTTAAAACACTGATGTTGACCACACCTGTAACATCCCCATAACATAAGCTGGTGGTTCTCAATGATCACAGAGCCCCAGAATCACCCAATGAACTTTTCAGAAACTGCTCATCATGAGACTTTGTTTCATGAGATCAGGGTGGGCCCCAAGCATGAGTAATTTTAAGGTTTTCTGGTAGAGTTAATATACAGCCCACTTGAGAACCCCTGACCTCTCTTGATGGTTCCAGCTATTGTGTCTTGACTCCTCACTGTGTGCTGGGGTAGTGCTGTGTGTTACACATGGATTATCCCATTCCATCCTCACAGCAGCCCCTGGGGGTGTTATGATTCCTCTTTGTGTAGATGAAAACAGCTGATGCATACAGAGGGTGAGGAAGTTGCCCAAGGCTGCAGAGCTTAATAGATGGTAGAGTTGGTCAAGAAGTCAACCCAGGCATCCTGGCTCACAGCACTGAGCCTCTGCTGAACTGCCACTTGGTAATCTTGAGCTTTGTATTGGTATCATCCCAGCAGAGTCTTGTTGATACTCAAATTTTGCTTCTTAAAACCCTTTCTGGACTGAATAGGATTTAAAAAATGTATTGCTCAAAAATCTTTCCAATCTATTTATTAGCTGATGTAAATTTTTCTTCACTCAAAATATAGTCCATTTTAGGGCATTTATTAACTTTAAAGGGGGATTCTAGATCTGTCCTTATAAAAAAGTTGCATCTGCATTGTAGGCTTTTGATGTGCTGATACACTGAGCCACTGTCCTATAATTGTGTCCTCTCAGAGTTAATCAGCTAGGCTGGCCCTATTGTTGGGGCTAACAAAAGTTGTGTTCTGTGTCATATATCTGGGTACATAATGGTTGTCTGTGTACTTAAGAGTATATTATACTCTTGGCTCCAATAATTAATTAACCTACAAGCTTAGTGTAGGCAAAGCTCAGGGCTACTTTACTGTTGCTAAATGCCTTAGAATTGGTCCCAGAATTGCCTGCTCATGTGTAACATGGAACACATGGAATGTGTGGATTTGTTCAGGTGATTCATGGGCCTATTGTTGATACTAAGTAGAAGGTAGCTATTTTGGAGGAACTATAGTGAAAACCGGCTTATGACTTGGGAATGTCTGGCTCTGTTTTCTCTAGTATTTCTTTCCCTGTCTCTTGTTTACAGGTCATATACAAACATTAAAATAGCTTCACTTTCACATTTCATCTTTCTGGTTTTTAAATAATTCTTCAGTTATCTCCTCCAGCCTATTACAGTTAGCAGAATTCCTAGTAATGCAATATTTCCTAGGAATGAAACTCCTTCAAAGGAGCAGGAACAGTCAGAAGACTAATCTGGGAAGTGTCCCACACCACACTGGTTTTTGCAGCCTTGCTGGCATCTCAGTAATCCTGAATAAACAAATGCTCTGCAAGTGGTTATTTCATTTGAGATATGAATGCATGACTCAACTCTCAGGTAGTTTTGAAGAACCTCATAGGCAAAAGCTTCAATTAACAGCACTAAATTAGGTGTTAGTCCAGAACTGACTATATTTGCACAGGAGAGAAGTAAAAATTACCAGTGATGGTGGTGGTATACCAAAAATGTTAATTGGTAGACCGACTGGTATTCTTGGAGCCAGGTAAGGACACTGAGGCAGAAAGGAGAGACCACAGGTATTTGTTCTGGTCGTAGTTTTAAGTTTTAGATCCTTCTGGACTTAAGACTGCACCTCTGTCAAATGAGTGGTTTTAACTATACTTGCCCCAAGATCTGTCCCAATTCAGACTTGGGTAAAAAAAAATACCTAGCCCTGTGCCTGGCATGTATTCAGTACTTACAGTTTTCTTTCGTCTTTTCAATTGAGACGGTGCTCTGAGATCTAGCAGTGGAGGTAGCTTTTATGTGGTGGGAAAATCCGGTTTCTTTGACCATTATCTTTCTGTTGTCTTGAGTCTGCATTTTTTGGTTCCTCCTTTTTCAACCCAGAGCATGTTGGCAAACACTTGAATTCAGCCTATCCTGGTTATTTGAACCTAATCACAGGCTTCCGGTCCCTGGGAAACAGAGCAAATAAAGTGCTGAGTTATATGTGAAACAACATCCTCTTCACCCTGCTGCCCCCAACCAGAGTCCAGCACATAAAACTGAATTTGACAGGGCCAGGGTTGCTGCTTTTAAAAGGCATCGTGAGCGCCTGATCAAAGCTACTCTTTCAGTTTCAGACAGGGAGAATGTTGGTTTAAATTTCTCAAGTTTACTGCACACCAGATAGTGCTAAAACATTCAAGCTGGATGGAGTGACGTAAAGTGCTTAGTAGGTATCAGCCCCAAAGTGCGGAAGCCCACAGCCCTCTGCTCTTCTAATGTAGGTGCTAAACAAATTAATCCAGTGCTAACAAAAAAACCTTTCCAGATCTAAAAGCTCATCCCCCAAGGAGATTTTAACTACTGTAACACCAGTGGGTGGGAGGGACAGAAAGGAAATTACTTTGATTATTGTCTATTTTCATCGTGTCTGTGGCCCTAACCTGACAGCACTTAGAATTTCATTTGCTTTGTTCATCCTCTTTTAGGTTTTTTCCCTCCCTTTCTGTATGAGTGTGCAGTGCCTTGTCATTTTATATTATTCCAAGATACATACTTTGGGCTAATGTGGATATACAGGTTACAAGAGGAGGAGGTCGGGGATGACACCACAGTCTAAGGAATGCCTTGAAGACTTGAATCACTGTTAGGAAACGGCCAAAAGAAACAGCTAGGAAATGAATCAGAGTCCGGAACACAAAAGCAAAGTGAGAAGAATTCGGTGCAATTAATGAATGGCCCCTTCAGCATTCCTTTTGTCTATACTTAAGAGTTACAGCTTAGTGGGCCGGGGATTTAGCTCAGTGGTTTCGCTGCCTGCTGCGCAAGCGCAAGGACCTGAGTTCAATCTGCAGTACCAAAAAAAAAAAAAGAAGAGTTACAGCTTAGTGATACAGATGCCAAAAACTAGGCCTGGAAATGCACTTTCTGAGCAGATAGGGGGAGTATGTGTGTGTTTATATACATGTTGCGGCAGGGGAAGGAACCCGAGTTCATCCCCCGGTCAAAAAAAAAAAAAAAAAAGATGTGTTATGTACTTGTGCCCACTCCCCCCCATAATGTAATCATCATGTACTGCAAACATGGACTAATAAAAATAAAAGTTGACTGCAAAAATGTGAGATATTTATTCTGGTCCTCTATGGAAAGATTTTGCTGACCTCTGATGTTACAGATCATGTTTTCTGATCATTATAATAGAAATAAATAGGGCCGGGGATGTAGCTCCATGGTTCCGGTGCCTGCCTCACAAGCGCAAGGTCCCGAGTTCGACCCCCGGTACCAAAAAAAAAAAAAAGAAAGAAATAGATTAGAAAAAAATCTTAACATTTTCACAAATTAAAAAGAAAGCTCTTACCAGGCTGGAGGTCCAGCTCGGAGGTACAGTGCTTGGCTAGCGTGTACCAGGGTCTGGGTTTGAGCCCTAATGTTGCAGATAACAATGAAACACCCAGAACGAAACACACATGTACACAAAAACCCTAATATGTGTGTGTTTATATATTTATATATTTTAAGTTGCCTCATAGGCCCCTGAACATGGAGAGAGTACAAGTTCTTTCCATAAGTGATTTTGTTTTGTTATTTGTTTTGCAGTATTAGGAGTGAAATTCAGTACTTCACAAATGCCAGGCTAGTGCTCTACCACTGACATCCCAGTCCTCACAAGTGATTCTTTTTTTTTTTTT
>NW_004624924.1:290706-304859 GCF_000247695.1 Heterocephalus glaber
TTTTTTTTTTGGTTTTTTTTTTTTGGTTTTTTGACACAGGGTCTTGCCATATACAGATAGAATATTTAAAAGCGTTCTGAAAAATGTCTCTGTCTGAAATCAGAAGTAAATGGGCAGAGTGAGTAGTGCAGAGAAATGCCAAGTGCCTATGAAATGCACAGGATTGGCAGTCGCAGTAGATTGAGTTTATGTGTGCACTTGGGTTGATGGAGTCTATTGATAGTAAGTCCTCCATCCTTGGTCTATCAAGGCCTCATGTGGTCACAGGAAAGGAGGTGAGACTGATTTCTGCCATAATGAATAGTGGAGATGCATTTAAATAGGATTAATATGCCTGCTTTCTATATGGTAAATAAACTTAATTTGAAATCCTTTAGGGTAAATAGGCCTGGAGGGTTCGCATAGGAATCTCTTCCTTTTGACCCCATAGTGATCATTTCACAGTGATTCTGTTTAGGAATTCTTTTGAATGTCAGCATCATATGCAACTAAGTACATAGGTTTGAATTTGAGCATGTGTTTAGGAAAGAAGTAAAGCCTTGCTTTGGACACCTTTGTCTGGGCAGGCCACCATCTGCATGAGCACACATGTACATTATTTAGTTCTTCCTGATAATCTTTGCACAGTTACTGCTGAACATACCGTTAAAACCTTTAGAAACAGTGTGGCCCAGGTCTGTCCAGACTAATTCTTTTAAAAAGAATTTTTTTTGACTTTTGTGACTACTGACAAAGATCTTAAAATGATGATTTCACACAAATCCTTCATGCTGCTTCTTCTTCTTTTTTTTTTTCTGTTTTAGCTCCCTCTATCACTCAGTGAGATAGTTCAAGATTTCTACTTTGGAGAGGCCAAGTATAATGAAGTGAAAAAAAGAAGCAGTGTTTCTGCGAGCCGCAACATCCAGTGCACCTTGTCAGTGTCCCACGTGGACATGAAGAAGGAAAGGGTGAGGGGGGGGGTGGGATTTTCCCTGAGAGTAGCACATAGTTTAAATATGAATGGATGAACCTGTGATCTTGTAATTGTGGATTAATGTCAGCGTTAATCAGCTCCTCAGAGAGAGAAAAGCTGGACCTTTTCCCTTCCTGTACCACATTGAGCATTTGATTTCCATGGGCTCCACCATTTATGTGTAAAATTTGAAATGGTTGTCAACTGTCTCTGAGGAGCGAGCTTGAAGCCTTTACACCAGCTGCTGTTGGAGATTCAAAGCCAGAGTGTGGGTCAGGAGGGACGCTGGCTAGGCTGGCTGAAAATGAGTGCTGTGCTCTCCCTGATTACAAAGGGGTGGGTTGCGCCTCCCAGGAACGACTGAACAATGAGAACATTATTGTAGTTAACCATTGGGTAGTAGATGTGCTTTTCTATTTATAAGTGACTTTAAACTTTCCCTTGGCTGTTAAGAAATTTGTTATAGATTTAGCTATTTATTGTTCAATGCCTGCATGCTGAAACAATGCTTACGGTTGTCTTCACGTGTACGGACGTGTGTGAACGTTTGTATGTTTTGCACATTCTGTAGCTATTGGTGTGCTTTGCTGCACAAAATGAAAACTTTTGAGTTACAATTTGGAGTATAACTGGAGGGCGGGTGGGGTGGGGTGGGTATTTCAATTGTCAGGACAGAGAAAGTATACAAAACAGAAAATGAAAACTACATCCCAGAGGTACAGAAACCATGGAGGTCACTTTTCTTAGACACCCACCTTGTAACGGGGTTTCATGGGGCTGGTCACGCTGATGGCTGGTGGGATGAAAGCAGAATTCCTCTTTCTGCCCTCTCCTTCCCATCTGCTACCTAACTTCAGTCTCCGCTGCTGAAATTTGGAAAGGACCAAATCGCTTTACATTTTTTTTTCTTTGTAGAATATCCTGAAATCCTGGAAAATCCTATGGACTAATTCTGTATATAGGGCAGAGATAAAGATGTCCAAAGTTTATTTATTTATCTATTTATTACCCTACGAGAAGGCTTTGCCGTAACTACACTTGATGAGAGAAGCGAAAATGTCACAGGTCCAAATTAATTTACCGACCACATTCGCCTGACTTGTTCTCTTGTTCTCTGTTCTTGCTGTCGGATTGAGCAAGTGCTACAAGTTCTTTAGGAAAACACATTGGTACAAGATACACTCTAGTCATTCACCTTTAGGTAAATGTTGGGAAAACTCTTTGGTATACAAAAGTGACACAATTCGTCATAAAACACCAAAGAAATCCAAGCAGTGGCCCAGTGGAGAGGTTTTCTGGCCCAGTCGGGAACCAGTTGTGAATACATTCTTTGCTCTGTGGAGTGCTTATTGACTGACTGTGCTGTGGTAGGTGTTAGTGCTAGACTCGAGTAGGTGCTTCCTTCCACAGAGCTTTCTGGGAAAGACTAGAGTTTGCAAGTTGATCTGCTTTTGTCCATGTTTCTCACATTGCTGTATCTTAGAAAATAGTTTCAAGACTGATAACCTTTGATGTCGTGTTTGCATTGTCTGATGACAGATAAATCCTTAACATTTCCCTCCACTTTATTACTTACAATGTATATGTCCATCCATGCCATGCTAAGTGGGCTGTAGTTGGACCAAATTAAGTAAGTGAGCCGTTGGAATAAAAGGGAATGAAAGAATCCCAGTACTTTCCAGCAGTGAGGCCCTGGATGTGTTTTAAGCAATGCAAATGTCTAATTGTCTCCTGGCTGCGTAGTCAGTGTCATTACATTGTAGCAGTTGCCGCTCTAGTTTATGATGCAAATCTGTCAAGAGATGTATGTGTCACCGCATGGATCTGAAAGGAAGAATTTTCTGCAGCTGTTTCAAAGTTGTGGTCTGTCCTTGAATCCTCTATTAATTACTGTGTATGAGTCGGATGGAGCCGCTGAAAGGGTGGGCCCCCAGCCTGCAGGAAACTTTCTGGGCTCCTAGTCTTTGAACTGATGTAGGCATTTGGGCTTGCTACTTGACCATTCACACCCTGTGAAAAAGTCCCGCACTTTGAAGCAAATACAATTCACAGCACAGTACACACAAAACCCTTGGCATAAGACAGCGAAGGTTCTTCTTATTTTGTGGGCTGGTTGCTGTAGAAACGGATAACAAAGGGCAGCCTTCCACTTCTGGTATAATTGTGTAGCTCCCTTTCTCTGGGCTTGACACCTGTCTGAATAAGAGTGATTAGAGCTGCGTAATATCCCCCTCGTGGCTATTGAATATGTGACTCACGTACAAAACTGTGTAAGTTAGTAAAATGTTCATGTTCTTATGTACTTGTTTGCTACTACTACATTTTTGAGGTTTTGTAAAACATTTTTTTTTCACAATGTGAAACTGAAGGTCAATAAATTATTATAGAGATTTTCTCTTCATTGTGTGTGGGGGGGTCTTGTCTTTATTGGAATGCAGTGTAACTTCAGGCTTTGAAAACTTGAGCCTTTCTCTTTTCATCAAAAAGGGTCATTTTATATATTTTTCTGAATGTACTTTATTTCACTGTTTTGTCACATGTATTTATTAAAGTCTTGCACATTAAATAAAACTTTCAGCCCAAATGATATGTCTTTCAGCAGAGCAAAATACCTCATTTATCATTCATAAGTTGGATTACAAAGTCACTGTGTAGTGTTAAGATGCATACTGTACATTAGAAATTTAGTTCTTGTATTCCTCAGGTGGGCTATAATTTGATAGAAAGCTGTTAGAGAAGGGGCTGGAGTTTAATCCCATTCATCTACTGACACCCCCCTTTAGCAGTCACTTAAGGGATGTAAAACTGTGTGCAGTTTATTTCTTGGTAATGGCCACAGAAAATAAGTGTGACCCCTCGGGCTCACTTAGCTGCTTCCAAGGTGACAGCTGCCCTGGCTTGCTCAGTGTATGGCCAGGTGCAGCTGCCCGTTGCAGCCTCATGGTGGCTCATGTCACACTGAGATGTCCCTTTATCGCTTGGGTCAGACCCCGTACTTTAGTGTGCACAGCCATGTTGGGCATAATCTCTCCTCGCCAGAAAATAAATACTACCTAATTGGAACTCTGGCCACTCTCCTCACAAGCAGAATGTAATTACGACTTTTGGACTTTGACAAAGATGCCAGAGCAGATGCTTCAGGTTTGACAGGAAGTTTCACACTGGGTGAGGCTGATGTAGGACCAAGCCTTGGGGAAGACACAGTGCACATGACCCATGGGACCTCTGTAGGACACCATGTGTATGACACCAAATGATGGGAGAGTCAAATTGTCAGGAGTCTATGGGTGGGACTTGGACTCTCACAAAGCCTTGATGCTAATCCTTAGAAGGGTGGAGAAAGATTCCTGTAGAGATGACTGCAGACCTTTCATTCTTGGAATTTCTTTGTCATTTCATTTGGGACATTAAGAAGCTACTTCAAGTTCTTAATTTTCCCTTCATTCAAGCATTCAGATCGGTCCAGACAATTTTGGATGACTTGGCTGAGTGTCATAGCAGTCTGGCAGCAGCCATGAAACCATTGGAAGTTGGCAGTCCAGGGCTGGATGGGACAGCACCACCATAGGGCTGTCAGGGGCCCAGAGCTCTTTGTGCTTTTTCGTCCTGGGCTTGAGCCATTAGTCATGCTTACACGATAGTGATTGTATTTCAGAGTCACATCTGCTTTCCAGACAGCCAAAGGGGAGGCCGGGGATTTAGCTCAGTGGTTTCACCGCCTGCTGCGCAAGCGCAAGGACCCGAGTTCGATCCCTGGTACTAAAAAAAAAACGGCTACATGTAACAGACAGCCAAAGGGGAAAGGCATACACTGAAAGAAGCTCTCCGTTTTTCTTGGAATAGTAATAGTTCACCCAATAGGTTCACTCGGGAGACTTCCTTCTTGTTGACCAGAACTAGGTCCTATGAACTTCTCCAGATAAAAAGGAAGCTGGGAAGAGGAGTATTTTCATATGGCCACATTGGCACTGCACACAATCTTGTGATTTTATTAGTAAGGAAAAAAGGAAGGACAGACATTGGATGGGCAATTACACAGGCGATCCACTGGAATGGATGGGGTTACCCCCAACAGCGGCTAATTGGAGCCATTGTGAACAGCCTGGTTTTCTGAGTGTCTCCCATGAGCATGGATATCGCTAAGAATGTGATGTGATTAACATCTCATTGAATCCCTAACAAATTTAGGTAAGTACATTTCTTTCTTTTTTTTTTTTTGGTACCGGGGATCGAACTTGGGACCTTGCACTTTCGAGGCAGGGGGCAGAACCACTGAGCTAAATCCCCGGCCCAAGGTAAGTACATTTCTTAACTTTTCTGAGCTTTAGTTCCTTAGTCTATAAAATAAGCAGGGCAAACATTCTCAAATAGCAAGCATTAATAATATGTAAACTGAAGACAAAGCACCAAGCTCCTCCCCGACATATAGTAGGTCCTAAATAATTTTCAGCTGTCACTGGGAAAAATACATAAATACAAATGTGAGAGCTCCTGTGCCAGGGACTCTGGAAGGTTAGCATGCCAGTGGCCTGATTCACCCTCACAGCAGCCCTGCCAGAGCAGGCACTGTTAGGACCTGCATGTTCAGATGAAGAAACAGGTTGGGAGAGATCAACCCTCCCAAGGGTGTGCTGGAGCTGGGTTTCCAGGCAGGCTCCCTGGGTTGTGCTCCAGGCCCAGGACTGTGGCAAGGTGATTCCTGGGGCGGAGCCCGACTGTTGGAAGCAGGGTTGCCTGATTCCTTAGGGTCTGGCAACAGGACTCAGTGAGATGACTGAGGAGTCCAGCAGCTGGCGGGCCTGCCCAGACCTGAGGACTAAAGAGAAGAGTGGGAGGAATCTGCATAGACTTGAACTGCTCTTTGACAACTGATTTCCAAAGAGAAGTTTGTAGGGAATTTAAATGGAGGCCCTGGACGTTTGTTACACTTGATAATTTATTGAACTGTACACTGACACTTTTTTATAATTCTACCAGTTTAATTTACCTCCAAAGTCACCATGCCAGACAGCAATCTCATAAAGTCCCAGAAAGATGCCCTCTTAAAGTGATTGGGTTTTTATTATTACACATTTGCAGTGCATAATGATTACATTCCTCACGGGGAGTCAGTCCATGCACATAACATCTTAATTCTTTTTTCACTCCCTTCCCTCACCACACCCTCCCTCCCTCTCTTGCTCCCTTTCCCTTCTGCCAAAGCTCTCTCTCCCTATTTCCTATTGTCTATCTTTTATTTTGCCCTTTATTTATATTTTGGGTTTTTCATATAAGAAAAACCATGTGGTATTTCATTTAACATTAGGGTCTCAAGGTGCATCTATTTTCCTACAGATAACTCCTTTATTCTTCTTTATGGCAGAGTAGTACTCCACTGCGTATAAATACCACATTTTCTTTATCCATTCATCTGTTGATGGATATATAGGCAGCTTCCAAGATTTAGTTATTATGAATTATGCTGCTATAAACATGGGTATGCATGTATCACTGTAATATGATGTCTTTAATTCTTTCATGAAGGCCTAGAAGGCGAATAGCTGGGTGAAATGGAATTTCTCATTTTAGTTTTTTGGGGAATCTCCACACTGATTTCCATAGTGGATGTACTATATTAGTTTACATTCCCACCAACAATGTAGAAGCCCCCTGCCCCGTCCCTGCAGCCTTACAAGCATGTGTTATTGGTTCTTTTCTTGACGATAGCCATTCTTTCTGGAGTGAGATGGAATCTCAGTGTTGTTTTAATTTGCATTTTTCTTTTTCTTTCTTTTTTTTTTTTTGGTACCAGGGATCAAACTGCTCTTGCCAGGCAGATATGGCGCCACTGAGCTACATCCCTGGCCCATAATTTGCATTTTTCTAATGGCCAGAAATGTTGAACATTTTTCATAAATTTACTGGCCACTTGTACTACTTCTGAGAAGTGTCTGTTCATTTTCAGTTGCCTATTTGATTGAGTCTTTTAGTTTGGAAGTACACTGACTCTTTCTGTACTTTCTATTTGTAAAATATTTATTGATTGGGTGATTGACTATACATATGGATCTTGGCCTGATCATATATAACAGAAGAACTCTGACTCACAATCTGCAGTAACAAGCCTGGGAAACCAGCCTATTATCTAAATATCAGCGCAGGAAGCCAGTTGCTATCTGTAAGTCAGACCACTGTCTCCAGAAGGCCAAATAATAACCCTAATAAAAATTAGCCTTGAGGCAGGAGGATTCCAAGATTGAGCCTACCCTATTTTGCTAAGTTTGTGACTTAACAAGACCCTGTCTCAAAGTAAAAAATAAGAAAGGGCTGGGGATGTAGCTTAGTGCAAAATCCTGCAATCAATCTCTAGTATTAAACAAAACCAAAAAACAACCCAAACAGCCAGGACTTCATTAATAAATGAGAGCTTCCTTATTTTTGTCCTGGCTTCCAACTTAGGGTTAACCAGACAAAACCAAATATGTGCTCCTGCCCTGTCACACAGGATGGCTCACTTCTCGCGGTGCACCTGCAGCTTGCCCATGGCACCAGGCTCCCCTCTGCTCAAAGCCTTCCCTGTGCACCACAGTGGAACTTTCCCACTTTGGTCTTCCTTTGAGTCTCTGCCAACCCCCGAGCCGCAGTGGCCAACTCCCTCACTATATGGCAAGCTCTGAATAAACAGCTTTCACTTGTTCTCATTCAGTTCATCTTCATTTATTCCCACAGACAAATGTTTGTCCAATAAAATAATTCAAATTTTAATAAAAAGGGTCACAGAAATGAAGTGGGGATCAAGTTTTGTGTGCTGGGCAGGCTAGGGGTTTGGAAGGCCATTCTTGTTATCCTGACTGAATGAAATGAACACAATTCATACATCATGAAAAAATGGATTTTATGTTAATGGGGTTGAGATGAGGGCATCTGGTTTGGCAAAAGCAGAACAATTTCTTATGGAGTATTTTGAATAAAGTGCGAACACTTAAATAAGTTTTACAGCCATATTCATGGTACACATGAATGTATTAATAAATACAAAAACTTTGCAGTTAATTCCTGGTCTTGCCTGTTGCAAATCTTAAGTGCTTTGCCTGTCTGACACATACTCAGACTAAGCCATCTGTCCTGCATTTGAATTTAATCATAGACAATGAATTTTAAAGCTTTGTTATTTGTCAGACATTGGACAATTAGGTGCCAGACCTAACATTCAGAGGGGGAAAAAATGTACATTGAACCATGACTATGAATTAAAAGCCATTTGACTAAGTAAATTATAAATCTACCATAATCTTATCCAGCTATGCTTACAACCCAGCTTGCTTTGTGAGTTTGGGGAAACTAAAGGGGACAAAATTCTCTCTCTCTCTCTCTCTCTCTCTCTCTCTCTCTCTCTCTCTCTCCCCCCTCTGTTTCCTTGGCAACTATAATCTTTATCTCTGCAAAGATGGGGGACTGCAGTGAGGAGAGACAATTGGAATTTCAGCAAGTCTCTCACTAATCCTTTTCTTGTGTTATCAGATGGTTTGTTTTGTTACAAAAAGTTATTTTACACTCCCCTCTTAGATAGCATTGGGAGGTTTATTGGCTATCCTAAATACGTGGAGAGGATTCTTTTTCCTAGCTCAAGATACCCTGTTGTAAACACAAAGATGAGATCAGCCTTTGGTAGACAGGAACTAGACATCTGCAAAGTGTATACTAAAAGTCTCTTTCTCCCTCTGAGGTTCTAATTCATACATGGGCAAGCTCTAAATCACAATCACCCCTGCTCACTCGCCCACCCACATACACTCTGATAGAGGCTTTGCTGTCTGGAGAATCATTCTGGGAGGACAAATCTCGGGATTTTTAGATGATTGATACACTCTGAAACATAGGAAAGGAGAAAGAGGAAAAGTAGCACATACCCTTGAGGCAGTGTGTCCAGAGGTGTGGTGGCCCTCTTTGGATCCTTTTCGGTACTTTCTGTGAGTCCATATATTCAAGAGGCGTGTGAGGTATGAGTTATGGGTATGTGTCATGGGGAGGGGTGTCAACCAGCACCCTTGTCCAAAATGGGAATACCTCAGCCACATTTTGAGGGCTGTTAGCCATTTATGCATTCCTATGAATCAGGCCAAGCTGAAGGGGTGGGGGTTGGGAGTGGGGCTCCAACACTGAGGCAGATCTAGGGGTACACCGAGAATTAACGGACTTAGAGGGAGGGAGAAGAACGAAAAAGGCAAAATTTTCCTCCAGAATGTTATGGCTGGGGAGGTGGAGGGGAAGAATGGGCAGAAGACAGGACTTGTAGTGCAGGGAAACTGCCTAGAACGATACTGTCCTGGTGGGTATGTAGCAGTACATTTGTCAAAGCCCATGGGAGGTGCAAGAGTGAAACCTAATGTGAACTCTGGACTTTGGGCGACAATGATGTGTCAATGTGGTTTCCTAACAAATGCACGTGTAACAAATGTACCACTGTGAGGCCAGATGTGGACGGGGGAGGGGTTGTGTGTGTATATGGGGGGAAGTGGGGGCGTTTGAAAACTCTATACTTGCCCTCAATTTTACTGTGAACCTAAAATTACTCTTTAAAAAGTCTGTTAAACACAAAATAAAAAAGACCAAAAACCAAACAGAAAACCCAGAAAACCACGGGAAACAAAAAGAATATTATAAAGATATCAGATAAATGATTCGGTCTCTTAAAGGATAGAGTATCTGCACATAGTCTGCACTTTAGTAATTAAACGTTCAATTTAAAATGTTACCTTGAGCGGACTTCGTGTACTGGAAACAGAAATTATGCCTCCCATTGTTGCTGTGAACTGCAGTCTTTCTCCTAAATCCCGGACCTCTGGGGTGCTGAGTGCTTTTTGTATGCTAATGAGCTGGCTGCCCCTAGGTAGCTTGGGAGGAGGCGGATCACTGAAAAGACCAAGGAAGAAATTAGAGGATTTGGACTGTCAGACCCATTCCCCAACTTCTGGCTGAGTGTCTGCTGGAAAATCTGCTTAATTGTTAGGTTGATTTTTTTGAAAAACCCCACACACATCTAGGGTC
The DNA here is from genome assembly GCF_000247695.1 of Heterocephalus glaber. The sequence continues at coordinate 300,689 of NW_004624924.1, forward strand.
AGAAGTGTTGAGTGACTAAGTCAGAGTCAAAAGAATCTCTTTCATCTCCCCTCCCCTTTTCTAACACTCTCATTGCTGCATTTCTTGTCCCAGAATCAGGCCAGCACCAATAGAGACTCAAGAAATGGAGTCATAGGCTTTGGGTATCCTATAGTGGTCACACACTTGCCTACCATGTAAAGAAAACACACACACACACACACACACACAGATTCTAGGCATCAATTAATTATTATAGCTCTCCTAGAAGAATGTGTGTCCCACATTCCAGAGAACAGCTTACAACCATACCATCAGAACCAGCTCCCTTACAAGTTAATGCCAGTATGTATATTGGCAAATACCTACTCATGAATATCTGCTTCCACAGCGTAAATGTTGATTTGGGAAATTCTATTTCTGCACCTTTTTTCCTTCACAATATTTGCTGTTCAAATTTTAGTTACTGGAATATATTTTTTGTTTTCTTTTCAGGTTTTTCCTGGGGGCAGAAAGCTAACTTCATAAATGATGGTATGGATTTGTACAAATGTTAATCTGTGGCTGGAAATTCATTTAGCTGCTAGAGGAAGAAATGGAAAACCGGAGAAGGAGTAATCACCTGGGGAAATGTGGAAATGTTCAGAGGGCTAACCCAAACCATTCGGGAAGAACAACAGCTCTTTCAGAGTTCTACTAGAGCTGATTAAAGATAGCTGGGGGAAACAGAGTGTTTTTCTTGCAAGGCAGCAGGAGTTTTCATCCTCCAGAGCCCTGGGAGTGCCTGGGGCAGGGTGGGGTGCGGAGGCTCAGTGAAGGGTGTGGATGGTGTTGGGAGCCCTCTGCTCTGGAAGCCCACAGAGAGTTTGTGGGGAGGATGAGTCGGGCAGGCTGGACAGTCCATGGAGTGGTGCTTACAGCTTCTCCTCCCTCCAGAGAGCCAGGCCCAAGGCACAGCACCCTAGAGTCCTGGGGGCCCTGGCTGACATTTTGTGCTCTGTCCTTCAACACCGAGTGAAGGACTCTAGACTGTGGGGTGAGCTGGCATTAGCAGATCTCCCACCTTGGGGAACAGGAGCAGGCTTGACACCTCCCTGCCCAGCTCTGAGGGCGCCCACGGGTGCCAGCTCAGAGCCAGAGACAAGGAGCAACCTGGAGATGGGAGGGGGCTGCTGGGATTGCACTTGGAGCCAGCTGCCAGGCATCAGTCCTCAGGGGAACCAGAAAGCAAAGGAATGAGGAAGAAAGAGGGCTCAAGCTCATCCACTTGCCTCTCCCTGGGGGCTTAGCCTGCTCCTGCTCCTGCTCCTAGACATGCTTGTTCACAGCGAGCCTGGAAAGGCATCAGACTGCACGATGGGGCTAAGCATTGGTCTCTGTAAAATGTGGCACTGGATGGAAGCTGCCAGAAAGATGAGGTCTAGGAGAAGGAGATGGGGCAGCTCCTGCTCAACACAGGAGTCCACACCAAACAGGGACAAGCGTCAACACTGGGGAAGTTGTCTTCCATACTTTGGCCACCTTCACAGCTCAGACCTAGGTGGTGAGCTGGAAGCTTCCCCTACTTCCCCTGGCCCCCATTCTCCACATAAATTTCCCCCTTCAGATCTCTTACTCATGTAATTCTGCCCTGGCATTTGCTTCCTGGAGCACACAAACCAACTCCCAGGGCCACCATCGGGACTGAGATCGCCCTCCCCTTGGTGCCCTAGGATTTCCTTGGTGAGTGAGGCGCCTGAGGGAAAGTTTTAGGGGGAACAGACCACCCTGGAGGCCCAGCTTTGAGAATCTCACTTCCAAGGGGATCATCGCTTTCTCTTTTATATTTGGGGAGATGACTAAATGTTTTTAAAAACTTCCTAGTATTGGGCACAGTCTGCCTGGCCATAACGATATGATTGCTCTGTTCGCCACTCAGCTGCAATTTTAGGCAGAATTTTCAGAGCATCTTGCCCTCTAACAACTTATAAGAACCCAGCAGTTAATTTCAGGATGTGTAACATCTGCTTATTGCATTTTGTTACAAGTCACCTGGGCAAAAACTCTTCCTAACTCTGTCCCATAAACAAGCTAATATTTGATTAGAACACTGGTTAACAGCTTTCTATAATAAAGCCTTAAAAGTAATATATTTCTCCATATTAACAAAACAAGGCAATTATTTTTCTTTGTAGCTCAGATGGGCTATTTGCAAATGCCTTCCCAGACCCATGGCTTATTCTCTAAGGAGGAAGTGGTCTTGGTTTCTTCGAGAAGAAGCTATTTATTTATCTGCGGATTTTATATAAAAGAATGTGGGAGCCATTTAATATACATTTTTAAATAACATGATTCCATAAAGACCTGGTGGCCCAGCATTTTTCCCAGTTTTAAAAGCCTGACGACGATTTATCTCTAGTCAAATGCTTCCAGCGAAGACCTTTGGGTGTTGTTCTGACATAAACACGGAACATGCTGAGTTCCCTCTTTTTCCCTTCCATTTTTTCCTCCCCAACTGCTAAAATGTTACTCAGGAAACATTATGTTGGTTGAACATATCTGCTAGTACCTTTCTGCTTTGGAAATCACAGCTCACACTGGTCCCCTTCAGGGACCCCAGCAAGGGTCTTTTTCCAAGATTTAGTTTCTTTGTTTTATTTTGTGTTTGTGGTGCTGGGAATTGAATCTAGGGCCTCCAGCTTGATAGGAAGTGCTCTACTACAAAGCAACACTTCCAGCCCATTTCCTTCTTTTCTTTCTTCTCTCTCTCTCTCCTTCCTTTCTCCTTCCCTTTTTTTCTTTCTTTCATTCATGAGGTACCAGGAATTGAACCCAGGGCCTTTGCACTGACCTACATCCCAAGAATTTTTTAAATTTTCGAGACAGCCTTGTTAAGTCACTAAATTGCCAACGGTTGGGTTTGGACTTGAAATCCTCCTGCCTCAGCCTCCCAGAGTGCTGATGACAAAGGTGAAAGGACAATGCCTGGGATGAGACTATAGACTGACAGCACTCTTTGGATGCCCTTTTGCCAGGACCCAGGAAGATGGCGCCCTGGGGTACTGCAGACTGTAGCTTCCACCTTGGCTGAGGGTCCCATAGCCAAACTCAGAGAGGGTGGAAATGGCTGAGCAGAGTTTGAAGGAGGCCTCCCCTGGCCTGAGGGAGGGTCCTCCCCTCAGTGAAGTTCCCTGTCAGCCTCCAAACTGTTTTTCTTTGAATCTTCTCCTTACCCCAAGGCAGAACACTCCAGAAGTCATGGGACCAGGCCTGAGGACCAGTCCAGGGCTGGCCGCTGACCTTGAATCCTGCCTCTCAGTGGCTGCTTTATTTTCTGTGCCAACAACTAAACCTCATTAAAAAGCGGACACCTGGTTCCCGGCCTGTAGCTTGTCTCTGTGATTCATTTTAAGCATTAAGAAAGGAGAAGAAACCGTATCTCAGAAGAAGAAGAAAAAAGTCTGGGGCTTCCCTTCTACCTCGTGAAGTGACTTGTGTTCCACCACACACCTCTCCTATTGATGTGCCAAAAGGGGTGAAGCTGAACCTAGTGAGGCTGCTGTCCTTCATCAAGGTGAGATATTATTGAAGAGCTAAAATAGAATCACTGACAGCGCATGCTTTGTTGAGGATTCATCCTTAGAGTTGAAATGAAGAGAAACAACAGATGATTACATTATTTCAGCCCAGAACAGGTTGACTGGAGCACTTTCATGTTTCAGCCTGATAAATATAATTTCAATCTTTTTTTTTGTTTTGATTTTTGAGACAGCGTCTCACCATATAGTTCAGGCTGTCCTTGAACTCTCTCTGTAGCCCACACTGGCCTTGAACTTGCAGTGATCCTTCTGCCTCAGTCTCCTGAGATCTGGGATTACAGGCGTTTAGTTGTCTTTTTACCAAAATTAAAGCAAGTTAACTTGCACTGTTCTTCTTATGTGTGCATAAAACTATATTGATTTAAATAGTGGTAAGTACTCAATTTGCTATTTAGCCTGACAGTCACAGATCCAGATGGGTATATTTTCCAAGGAATTTAAAGAAATATTATTTGAAGATGAGGCTTGGGTCTCTATGTGCTACCTATGGTTAGAGGGTGCACAAAAATACAGTAGAAGCCCAAATGAAAACTGATAAAAACATGTTAGCTGGCCATGGGGCAGTAAATTTTTAAGCCACCAGCTTTTAAAAAATAAAAAAGTGTGTGTGTGTA
>NW_004624924.1:304959-324733 GCF_000247695.1 Heterocephalus glaber
CCAAAGTGTGTGTGGCTGGGTGGGTGGAGGGGATTAATGGCAATGTGTCTTACTGTAGTAACTTTTAAAAAATATTCACCATATATTTTGATCATGATCATACCTTGTAAATGTGATCCTGTTCATTGCTTGTAAAATTAAACATGAGTCTTCAACAATTAGAATGTAAATGAAGAGAAAGAGGAAAGGTTGCTTCATCCCTTCCTTGGTCTATCTCCAACTCATCCTTAAGCCCCTGTTACAACTTCACTTGTTTAGGGAAATATTCCCAGATACCCACAAAATAGGTTATATCTGGTATGTCTTATATTTCTAACCCTCATTACAATTGCAAATATTCATCTAAAATCTTTCTTCCCCACTAGGTGATGAATTACAAGACTACAAGGGCTCTATCTGTGTAGTGTTTTTTTTTCTTTAGTTATATGTATTTAAGGTATACAGCATGTTTTGATATACATAGTGAAATGATTACTGTAGTCAAGCAAATTACCATATCCATTTCCTCACATATTTATCCTTTTCTGTAATTTGCTAAGAGCACCTGAAATCTACCTCCACCAAGTTTCTGAAATACTGTGCAGTATTTTTGTGGTTATCGTGCTGGGCGTTAGATCTCTGGACTTATCCTACATAACCTCAATGTTTCAGCATTGTCCTGTGCTTGATAAATAATAGTAGATGAGCCCTTCTCTCTTTCAGTTGTTGTTTTGTATTTTATACATATTTTTTCTTGTTTCTGCAGTTAGAGGATCCTGCTATTCGATGGCAAATGGCCCTTTACAAAGACTTGCCAAATAGAACAGAAGATACCTCAGACCCAGAGAGGACAGTAGAAAGAGTACTGGATATAGCAAATGTGCTTTTTCATCTTGAGCAGGTCAGACTTTGTGTTATTCAATCACGCTTGCCTTAAAAATGCACAAATATTTTTAAAAGACAATATTAATTTGTTAACTAAAGGCCAAAAAAGTGTATGTTCAGCATATTCATTATAAAGAATGAAGTTTTGAAGTACTTAGTATCTAGTAAATAAAAATTCCAAGTGTATAATTATTATTATAATGTATAAATAAAGCATTTTAGGAGATTAAGACCTTTGTTTTACTGTCTTTTATAGAACCTTTCTAAAATTATACAGATAATTAGGATTATAGACCTGATTCTAAATACCTTTAACAAAATATGTACAGGTTACAATTTATTTTAAATGTATTATGAATATGTCATTTTTTTGTTATGACATAACATGTTTGAGATACTAGGATTATAGACCTAATTCTAAATCCTTTTAACAAAATATTGACAGGTTACAATTGATTTTAAGTGTATTATGAATATGTCATTTTTTTATTAGGGCTTATAACATGTTTTGGATAGATTTTATCTTTCACTAGATTACTATTTGAAGTGTCTTCATTTTTGTTGGTTAAACTTCCTTTTTTATTAGAGATATTTTTGAGCTAGTTTTCTGAGATCAAGAAAAATTATATTACAGAAGAACAATGTATTGATATCAAAACCCCAAATGATATTTTTCAGTTGTCTGCTATTTAACACTACAAAGATGGCTATGTATTTTGTTTTCTCATTAACTCCCTTTGCTCAAGCATTTCTGAAACAATAATACGTGAAACATCCTCAATCCAAAAGTTATATTTTTACAGAAGTGATCCTCTGGCTTAGTTAAAATATGTGTAACACAGAGACAAACCTCTTTTTCATGAAGTCCATTTAACAAAACCACTAGAGCGAGGGGATTCAACATGTGTGGCTCACAGAGTGGCCTGCTATTCGGCCTCTGTGACAGTATTTGCAGGAATGGTTACTTTACCCTGAACATTAAGAAATAAAATGCCTACTGTCATCCCAGAAATTTTACCACTTAAGTGAACTGAGTAATATATTTTTAACTTTGTACCACCTTTAGCCATGTTTAGACATACTACCACAGTAATAATAAGCACTGCCTTAATTCCTGCTTTATGTTATCTGAACTTCCACTCCTGCCTTGATGGGTTATATAACATAAGAATATTATCTAATGTATTCTTTTAATTTTCTTTCTGTTTACTCTCAGGTTCTACACATGCTAATAAGTTCTTCTTTGCTGGGCAATTTATCACTATACTTGATAATATTAAAGTAACTAGAATACTCTTAGAGTATATAGCTATTAACATGTATTTACATTATGTAACTTTGTGCTGGACTTTAGTGTTTTTCCCTGAACACTTCCATAATATTTTCACAAAATATTAAACTCACATGACTCAACAAAAGACAAGGCTGAGATAATTAAATTTCAGGTTATGTATGTAAAGTCATAGAAGTATGTTTCCAAAATTACACATTTATTTAATGATTATTAAGTGTCAGTTAAATGACTCCTGCAGGATCATTTTTGGCGGTTACCCTAAGTTTTTAATTCTTCCTGTTTCTCATATACATAATTGGATTTGCTTGAGTGAATTTTAGATGAATTCAACAAGCATGTTAAAACATGATTGTTGGGCCAGGGATTTAGCTCAGTGGCGCTGCACCTGCCTTACAAGCACAAGGTCCTGCGTTCAATCCCAGATATTGCCAAAAAAGTGTGTGTGTGTATATATATATATTTATATATTTTTTTGTTTCTCATATAAAAGAAGCTGCAAGATGTTTAAGCTTGTGTGTCTGACTTATTTCACTTAACATTTTGTTCTTAAGCTGTATCTGTAAGTTGCATGAATGCCTTAAGTTTATCCTTCTTTATGGCAGAGTAGGACTCCATTACGTATAAATTGATGGACATATAGGCTGCTTCCAAGATCTAGCTGTTATAAATCCTGCTGCTATAAACATAGATACGTATGTATTCCTGAATTATGATGACTTTAACTCTTTTGGGGAAATACTTAAAGGGGAATAGCTGGGTCAAATGGACTTTCTATTTTTAATTTTTTGAGGAATCTCCACACTGATTTCCATAGTGGTTGCATCAGTTTGCATTCCCACCAACAGCGTAGAAGGGTCCCTTTTCCCCACATCCTCGCCAGCATTTTTTAGTATTTGATTTTTTTGATGATAGCTATTCTTTCTGCAGTAGGATAGAATTTCAATGTATGTATAAATAAATAGCAAAATGGAAGATAGATAAATAGGAAGTAGGGAGAATTTCAAAATTATCTATTCTGTTGTTTCAGGAAATATTTTAAGATAAATGCTAATTTGTTTCATTTATTTTACTAGTTTTTATTGCTCATTGAAAAGTTTTGTCCTTTTGTTTGTTTCTTCTTTATAAGAATCTTTTTCTTTGTTTAGGATGTGTACTCTGAGTAACATTTTGTCCATTCTTTTACACAGCATGTTAACCATTGTTATTCTCTAATTATTTTGTTATGAAATTGTGTTTTTTTGATAGAAATAAGAAATTTTTAATATTTTTATTACTATCTACATGTATTACATTAAAATAAAAAAAGAAAGAAGATCTATTTTAAGTTTTAAAAAAAGATTCCAAGACAGAAATCCTAATAAATCTGACAAGCTTAAAAAAATAAAGCTGAGTGTGGTGGGACCCACCTGTAATCTCAGTACTTGGCTGAGGCAGGAGGATGGAGGATTACCAAGAGTTTGAGGCCGGTAGTGGACTACATAGTGAGTTCAAGGCCAGCTTGAACTTCATAGCGAGACCTCGTCACAAAAAATTAAAAAAAAAAAAAAAAGGAAAATCCTCAGCTAACTCTATTCCCCTCCTCCTCCCCCTCCCCCTCCCCTCCACCTCTTCTTCTTCCTCTTCCTCTTTTCCTTCCTCCTCTCCTTCTCCCTCTCCCTCTCCTCCAGACAGAACCTCACCACGTAGCTCCACCTCCTGAGTGCTGGGATTACAAGTATATGGCACTGCACCTAGCTTAAGGCTTTACTACTTCCAACAATGTTTGAAAGCCTGTATGTTTCTGATAACTGCTGTTTTAACTGATCGAAAATATGAATTGATTGATTCATTGCTATAGGAAACACACTGTCCATTTCATACCCATGAAGATCATGGGTCGGCAACCAATGGTGGGCTAATGAGCTGGACCAAACTGAGGGCCTGTGTGATGTGGGGGTCTCAATCCTCAGTGTCTTTCTGAGTCACCTGAGGGACTTTAAAAGCTCTGGCTGCCCAGCTTCAGCCTCCTGGCTACCCTAGTTCTCACTTAGTGGCCTGGGTCGGATGTAGCCTGCCTAGGGCTTTGCAGTTTTCATAGTGGCTTCCCCTAAGCAGCCCAGCAGGGGCTTCAAGGAGTACACAGAGGAGTGAGGAGAGGGAGCTTCTGTGGCTCCCACTTACCTTTGGTAATTACAGTGCCAGGCCCTGCATTGATGAGCGGATGGCTCACATGACTGTGCACTTGAGTGTGTGTCACATGGGGTGTAGACGTCAGGGAAGGGTGCAGCAGTTGTTCAGAATTCAGTCTTCCCCTTGATAGTTAGGCCTTTGTCCCTTTTTATACCACAGCACTCAGGAACTGGCTTTTTAGACTACTTGTCCATGGTTCAAAGGCTGTGGAGTCCTTATTTGTAAGGAGGGCATTTCAGAAATCATATTCCTTCCTCCCATCCTCCCCTGTTTTGGACCAAGACAGGACTAGGAACACATATACACAGACGCTGGGGGTCAAATCCAGGGCCTGGTGCATGCTAGCAAGCACTCTATCAAGCTACATCCCAGGCCAGAAATAAGCTTTTCAGTCTTAACCAGTTTTTAGTCTATGTGCCTTTCTCTTTTATTTTGGGGAAAGAAAATCTGTTCTTCACTATAACTAAAGATATCATCTAGCGTGGGGCTGGGCCTTAGTCAATTTTTTGCTACTGTAACAATGCCTGAGATGATCAACTTAGAAGGAGGAAAGATTTATTTTGGCTCATCGTTTTGGTCTGTGATTGCCAGGCTCCTGTGCATTTCAGCCTGGGAAGCCAGAGTGTTTTGGTGGTGACTGAGTGGTTGAGCAAAGCTGCTCACCTCACAGCAGCTGAGAAGCAAAGAAAGAGGAGGGGGAAAGGGGTAGCCTCACTATCCCCTTGAAGGGTCACCCCCATAACCTAACTTTCAGGCATAGGCTCTGCCTCTTAAAGTTCTAACCACCTCCTCATGGTACCACAGGTGGGGGACCGAGACTGTAACACAGGGGCTTTGGAAGTCACTTGTACAACCATAGCAAGCTGGATCTATAACCAGGGCATATGCTCAAAGGAGTCATGAATACACTTTTATAATTAGAGTGGGTGCCACCTTCAAGAATGGTATAGAATGGGAGTATAGCTCAGTGAGGTAACACTTGCCTAGCATGCACAAGGTTCTGGTATGATTCCAGCACTGAAAAACAATTTTTTTAAAGACTGTGTTTAAAAGCTGTGTTTCAGTTGCTTTCTTGTTACTTGGACAAAATATTCAATACCCACAAGTTAAAGGAGGAAAGGTTTATTTCAGTTCACAATTTATAGAGGTTGGCTGGCTCCAAGGCAGGGGGGCTGACAGAGGAGCATTGCAGAGGAGAAATAGTCCACGGCAGGACAAGCAGGACAGGCAGGAGGCAGCCAGTAGCAAATCTCCTTTTCCTTTTATTCCATCCAGGTTACAAGCCTATTGGTTGGTCCCACCCACACCCAGGGTGGGCCTTCCCATTATTCACACTCAGAACTGCGGTAAACTAATCAGTGGACTAATTTAGTAATCATGGACTTTTAACCCCAGTATCACACACCCTAGATCCAGCTACCTTTGAAAAGCCCCACCTATGAGGCTTTGGGGAGACATGCAGACATAAGCCACAGTAAGCTGGAAATGAGAATTGTTGGAAATTTGGGCCACATTTGCACACAGGGAGTAGAAATGGATAAAGTTGATGAATAATATTCCCATAATAGTCCATAAAGTTTTGTGGCCCAAATGTAGCTGATTCCTAAATCACACTTTGTTGTTTTCTGAGCATGGCTGAATCTGGTCATGGTTAAAGCAAGGAGGATCAATCAGACTATGCTTATTAACCTGCAACTTGTTTTTTATTTTTGTCATTATTTCAAGGTGAACATTTTTCTCCTCAAAGGAGGTTAGACACTCAAACATTGGGAATAAAATAGGCACTCAGCAAGACTTGTATTTTATTCAATCATCAGATACATCCAAGTAGAAAACCTTTATTGTTTATTCTTTGTTGGTCCCCTCAATCTAAGCTGCCTAATAAATACTTGCACTTCACTTCTAACTGCCTTCTTGGGTTCCTTTGCCAGTGTAGACCAGGGATTTCAGACATATCTGAGTGGATTGAACTGGCTGTGTATTCTCAGTAGCTTGGCTATGGACAGAAGTGTTCCACAAATCTCTCATGAGAATTATCTAACAAGGCTAGGATGCAGCTCAGTAGTGGAGGACTTGCCTAGCATGTGTGAGGCCCTGGGTTCTGTCCCCAGGAACAAACAAAAATTATTTTACAGAAGTAAAGTCTGTTGGCAAATTGCTCAGACCCCAAAGCCACTTTTCTTGACACCATTGTAATGCATTTGATTCAACTGCTGTGGTTTGTAAGCTTGTCACTGCTGAATGTCTCACAGTGATATGCCAGGATCTAGGGCGTAAACACTGTCCAGGGGATGTAAGGTGTCCCTGAATTGCAGATGCACTGGGTAGTGGAATGGGTCTAGAGAAAACAACATGATGATTCTATAGGCCTGATCATCTCAGTAAGAAAAATGAACATGCAAAGCATTACTTGGTTCGATTGGTATAACTTATATAGCCTTCTTGTCTTTAATAGCAACATTAATGCTTTTATGAAAGCTCTCTCTGAACTGCAAATGACATGACAAAGAAGTAAACGTGTTATATATTGACTCCATTTTTAGCCAAGAACTAAGTGACTGTGGAATAAAATTGTACACATTTGTTTATTGATGGAGTGAAAGTTGAGCAACAAAAGCATTTCTTTGTTAACCTGATGCTTGCTTTCTTGGGGAGCAGGGCTTCTTGTCATAATGAGGTAGACCCTTAGTCATAAGAATAAGGTAAATGACATTGCTGCTATAGCAGGGACACTTGGCTTCTTATTTCCCTTGCTTGCAAAGATATAAACTTGTATCATTGGAAGCAGAATGCATTCAAGTATGTAGTGTCTTTAGTCTGGCATGTCTCTGTACTTGAAAAACATTATTGCTTTGGCCCTTAACACACCCCTGGAAGGAACTAGAGGTAGAAACTTATCCCAGCATCCCAGCCTCACAGGTAAGGGAGTTAGGGAAAAGATGCCCAGACAGCTAGGAGCTGAGTTCCCCCTCTCAGATATTTGACTGTGTTGAACATCAAACAACCAAGTGGCACACTGAAGTATTCTATCAGCAACCAATTTGAGTCGGGGGGTCCCCAAAAGTAAATAATTAATCCTCGTTGTGGATTATATCTAAAATGTCACAAAGCCTCATTGCTCCCAGGTGGAGCATTGGGAGTTACTGGATCATGGATATGTGAAATTGGACATGAATGTGTGATGCTGGATCATGGGTATGTGATAAGTGGATTATTACTGATGCGAGTAGCTCAGATCTGGGTGCGGCTGAATGGATTTAATGAAGTCAGAAACCCCACTCTGGGTGTGAGTGGCACCAACCAATAGCCTAAATGGACTAAAAAGGGAAAGGGAAGCTTGCTGCTCCTGCTTTCTACCTGCCCTGCCATGGACTGTTTCTCCTCTGCCATGCCCCCCTGCCTTGGAGCCAGCTGACTATGCACTGAAACCTCTACAAACTGTGAGCTAAAATAAACCTTTCCTCTTAGAACTTGTGAGTGTCAGGTATTTTGTCCCAACAATGAGAAAGTAACTAAGACAATCCTCATTTCAGCTTTACTGAGTAAAAAACATACTATGGCATGAGGGGAAATTACATTTAAAGGGCTTAGAACCGCTGGATTAGGGCAGCCTGATCAGAAGGTTCAAAGTTAGTTGTCATTATTCTTGCCGTGGATTCTCCTCCCTTACTGTCTTTTGGGCCAGGAAACCCTCTCTCACTCAGTTGCTGAACATACACATATGCACAAACACAAACTCACACATACATGCACACTCAAATACACACTCACAAACTCTTCAGCTCTACCCTGGCTCTGCCTGTCCTTTTTAGTTGGTGATTCAAGGAGAGTTATAATATTAATAAAATTAAAACTATATGTGATCTAAAAATTTTCAAAGAACAAGAGGATGCCTGATATTACTGAGGCAGTTTATTGTCTTCTTGGCCAATGAGTGTCTCTCAAAGACAGCTAAGGAGACATACGAGCATTTCCAACCGAGACCTCAATAATGCGGCCCACGGTGGGAGAAACACTGGAGCCCACACATGCACAGGCTTTGCAGGCTGCACCACAGATCTCAATTGCTTCTCCAGGGATATACTGCACTTGGGGTGGATAAGCCGGAAAAAAGTGCTGAAGAACTGTGAAGCAGTGCAGGACCACTTAGTTTATGCAAGTTCTTGCAAAACAGTTACATAAGATATTATTTTGAGCCTTGGTTAATTTCAGCATCTACCAGTAGTAAAAAATGTTTCTATCCTAAAGGAGAGAGTCTTTAGGTGGAGGGACCCTGACTGGTTCACCTGGTGCAGTGGTTCCTAATTCCATGAGACCTGGTACCTCTTTGTTATTGCAAGGATTTATAATTTCCTCCTTTACTCACCCAAATTAAAATTGCTAGATACTATAATACCCAGTGTGCAAAACCCACTAGAATTGTTTCAACTGCATCACAAGTGGGGCTCCCAGGAACCAACGATGGTGTTAGGAGACCTGCTGTCAGGACCAGCAGCTGTGGAAGGAGCAGAGGGCAGGACCAGGCCAAGATAACTTCGGTTGGGCTTCAGAGCCATCCCATGAATGGCCCAGCGGGTCCCACAGGGAGTTCTGGAGTGGGGATATCTTGCAGAATTGTGCCTAATTGGAGCCTTATGGTGCCCTCAGGAGCAGCCAGTGGATGAAGGCTGCTCCTAGGAGGGGTCATGGGCAGGAGCTTGGAAGAGGCAGCCCTCTAGAAACAGGAACAATGGTAGGAGGAGGGGGAAGACTTCAGCTAAGCGCTGTCCACCGTCAAGGCTCCCAGTAGCTGGGGAAGTTCTGATGGGTGGTGCACAAACTGTGATAGAAGGGAAAAACAAAAGAAAAACACTTCATTTATTCATTTACTTTTGGTGCTAGGGATTAAACTCCAGTGCTTGTGCTTGCAAGGCAGGCGGCAGAAGCACTGAGCTAAATCCCCAGCTCAAAAAGTACTTTATAATAAAAATGTGTATAATGTGTATAATAAAAATTTTGGCGTGGCTAAACTAAAAGGTCTTATGAAGTAGCCTGATACAACTATTTATAATGAATTATTTGGGGCTTATGAGAAGTAAGATAATGCTCAGCTGAATATTGTCAACACTATACTGGACATTTTGAAGTAAGTGCTAAGTAAATATATTTGAGTCTATACAAAACTTGACAGCTACATAAACAGACTGATATACTGACATCACCAATGACAATAGTGGTTATTCTTGGTAAAATGACCAAGAAAACAAAGTAAAAAACAGTGCTCAATTCTCAATAAAATTCCAAATGAAACAAAGTACTTAGGCACAATTGTTGCATTCTTAAAAAAGAGTATATATAGTTTAATCCCCGGTACCAAAAAAAAAAGAGTATATATATTAAAGCTACGAAACAATACTTTGTATTTGTATGTTAAGTATAGTTAGATAGTAATAGACTCAGATCACTATATCAGATTTTCCATTTAAATGATTATCTTTTTTTTTTTTTTTGGTACCGGGGATCGAACTCAGGTCCTTGGCTCTTGCACAGCAGGTGGCAAAACCACTGAGCTAAATCCCCGGCCCTAAATGATTATCTTGACAATTGAAATTTGGGAAAACTATGAAAAAATTCTCTGCCATGAGGACCATCCCTGCATTTTGCAGGATGTTTAATGTCTCTTGCCCCACCTGCTAAGTGCGAAGGATGCCTTCCAAGCAGTGAGGCAATCAGGATACTCCCACACATTTCTGTACTTTTCCAGGGGATAAAGCCCCTTCCTTTGAGAATAGAGCTAGTTCATCCTCTGCTTATCATCTCCTAAACAGAGTTGTTTTCTCAAGATTTTTTGAAGCAAGAAATGTGATAACTTTTGTGAAGCCCTTTTTTCAACAAAGCAGCCCAGAAAAGGAGCCCACAGGCCTCATGGTGAAGAATACAGTCACACCTGGGACACTCTGTTCAGTGCTGGGTCTCTGGCTTTCCCATAAGGCCTGGGGACAGAGCTCTTAGAGTCTGACCTACTGCATTGTCACAGGCATATGGTATTTATCAGCAACTAATTGGGGGTGGGCTCTGAGCACCGTGAGCTCCCTTTACTTTGTAGAATTTTGATTTTCCACCATGTCTGCTGTAGCAAAGCTTACTCAGCCCACCCTTGCAGAGCTTTTTGCATCCCAAGAGTCAGTGCTAAAGAGATGGGTGCATTTTATCTGCACACCTGAATGGCATATGGACAAGTGAGTCACACATGGTCGAACTTCAGCAGAGATAAAAGACTCCTGGGGGAAATAAATCTATCAGATATGCATATCCACAAGCGATGAGTTCTTCTGAGTTTGATTTTTTTTTTTTTTTTGTACCGGAGATCGAACTCGGGACCGTGCGCTTGCGCGGCAGGCACCGGAACCACTGAGCTAAATCCCCGGCTCTTCTGAGTTTGATTTGAACCAAATTAATAAAGCAGATTATGTGTCTTCCTTTCCCCCTGCCCCAAACTCAGCGGGCTCCAGCAAACACCAGGAAAGCAAACCACCTAAAAACAATGATGAAGGAGATGTCAGGCCAAGAACCAATGAAATGGAATTAAAGTAAGGGGAGAGATTTCTCAAGTGATTTAAAATACAAGGGAACAGCAATGCCAATTTGAAAGTTGACTAGGAAAGGCTCTAGGGCAGTGGTGGTGGAACTTTTTCTAAACGAAAACCTCAGTATTCACATTTAAATGCAGTGTTTGCACTTTCTGATAAATAAGTGGGTTTTGGGTTGCAGTTTGGGGATTCTTTTCTAAAAGGTTCACTATCATTGGTCTGGGGAGAATTATTTTACATAGAATGTTGTATGCTAATTCAGAAGTTAGGATTTGATCTTAAAGTGGAGATGCAGGTAAAACTACTGGCTCTAGGGAAGGTCAGTCTGCACAAGGAGCCTGGGACCCTGGGAATGTTTACCTGAGCCTCAGAATGATTTGCATCTGGAAGAGTCAATGCAAAGGTGATGGATGTGCTTTATCTGTGCACCTGAATAACACACAGACAGGCACTCATCTTTGCTTATGAATATTTTCCATTACCACTCATTTCCTAACATATGGCAAGTATTTATTCTTTTGCTCGTCCCCTCTTCAACAGGCTGCCAGAAATAGCTGGCACATCTTTTAATATTTTGCTGATGACTTTCATTATGCACTGTTTCTTCTTGTGATTACAGTGAACAGTTATTGATCTATCAAAGACATTTGTTGTTGCTGAGATGCCCAAGAGTGTTTTAAATGAATAATTAATCATATTGGTGATTCCACTCAGAAAATGAGCATCTTAGAAATTTTTAAGCCAATGTATACTGACATAATGTCATTCTATACTGAAAAATCACAGAATGAATGTTCTAAATCTTGGAATTATACCTTTGTAGATCTCACTAATCCACATTTTATCAGAAAAAGTGATGCTCAAAGGTGCATGCACATAGATAATTTTAAAAACCTTGTCAAACCTATAGGGGCAGCCTTACTAACTTTGGTTTAGTCTTCACTTTATGCAGTTTTCTGAGCTTTTGAACAAAATAAAAGCAAATCTGAGTATTTGAGCTTTTAGCAAGGACTCAAAATGGAGTTTTCAAGTGGACTGTGAGAACAGGGCCATCACATCACTGGTGTGGGTTAGACATACTCACTGGTGGAGGCCCCCAGCAGGTACAGATGAATCTGGACCCCTTCGAAGTTAGCACCTTCAGATGCTTTACATAATCAGCCCTTTATGTCAGTGAGTTCAGGACCTGCAGATTCAACCAATTGTGGATTGAAAATATTTAGGAAAAAAAGTTCCATCTGTACCGAACATATACAGTTTTTTCTTGTCATCATTCCCTGAACAATACAGTAGTAACTTTGTTTTCAGTATTGGGGATTGAACCCAGGGCCTTTGCATTAAATTATATCCTCTCTCCCTTTATTATTATTATTTTTTGGTACTGGGGATCAAACTCAGGACCTTGCGCTTGCAAGGCAGGCACCAGAACCACTGAACTAAATCCTTGGTCCCCTTTATTTTTATTTTGAGATAGAGTCTCACTAAATTGCTAAGATGCCCAGGTTGGGGTTTGAATATATAATGCTCCTGCCTCAGCCTCGAAGAGTACTAGGATTACAGGTGTGAGGTACCACGCTTGGCTCAAAAACAGCTATTCACAAAGCACACTGTGTTAGCTTTCCAGCACTGTGACAAAATGCCAGAAATAATCAACTTAAAAAGGAGAAAGGTTTTTTGGCTTAGAGTTTTGGAAGTTTCAGTCTATGGTTGATTGTTCCTGTTGTTCTGGGCCTGTGGTGAGGCAGCAAATCATGGCACCAGCATATGGTGTAGCAAAACTGCTCATGGTAGGGCCGGGGATTTAGCTCAGTGGTTTTGCTGCCTTCTGTGCAAGCGCAAGGACGCGAGTTCGATCCCTGGTACCAAAAAAAAACTGCTCATGGTGGCCAGGAACCAAGAAGGAAGAGGAAGGGCTGGGAGTCCCAGCATGCCCTTAAAGCATGCCCTCTAGTGACCCAATTTCCTACCATGAGGCCCCACCTCTTAAAAGTTCTGCCTCTTCCCAGTAATGCCACAGGCTGGGGACCAAGTCTTCTTCAACACATGAGCCTTTGGGGGATAGTCTGTGTTCAAACTGCACTGCAATGCCTCGTATTAGGAATGTTAAGTAATCTACAGATGAGGTCAATATACCAGAAGGTGTGCACAGGTTATATGCAAATACAGTGCATGCCATGTTGTAGAGGAGGCTTGAGCATCTGAGGACTCTGGTATCCTTGGGATTCCTGGAGCCAACTCCCTGAAAATATCAAAGGGACAACTGTACTTATTCCAAAGCTTCCTTTTGAAATTTTGATTTTAGATTGATACTTAGGTTCTTGGAAACACGAACTAACATGGACAGATATGTCATGGAAATTCTCTAGTCCTTGAATGAAGAAAATTTTACTCCTGGAACTCTCCCCAAATATGTTTAATCAAAATAAGCAAATAAAAATCATAATCAACCTGAGTAACATCTTTTGGAGTAAGAATGAAGAAGACTCAGAAGTTAATTCTGAAGACAGCTCCAAATGAGGACATAAAAAGTCTTTTCAATGAAGTCAGGCTACAACCTTCCACGTAAGCCTGTTTTAAAAAATAATATGGTTTGTTTCAAAAATAAAAAATTCTCATTACTTAATAATTTTATTTTACATTCAATTAATAATTTTAATACTTCTATGGACAAGAATATTTGAAACTGCTATCATAACTGACACCTATAACTTTGCCACATATTTTGTTGATCAAAATAAGAAGGTGAATTAAATTTTATCTATTTTTATCTCTACCTGCACATTATATAAGTATGTGCATATAGTTACTTACATATATATGCGTATGTATATATAAAGTAAGAGGGCAAGCTATAAGAACATAAGGTAGAAAAGACAATATGTTTAGTAAAAAGGTGCATTTTAATCAGCCTTAACATATTTGAGATAAATTGAAATAAAAATGAATTGTATTTAAATGACACCTCAAATGAAAGTTGTATTAACTGCAGTATGATCATAGGTCAAAGTTAATAAAAATAATTTTGTATGTTAAAAATTTTAAGGCAAAAACTGAGCAAAAATGCTTCAAAGTATAAAAGACAGCTGATTGACAATAGAAAAGAACCATGTCTTCGTTCCTTTTTTCTTGTTACTGAGAAAAAATACCCAATACTCAAAGTTAGTAGGGAAAGGGTTTATTTAGTTCACAGTTTGTAGAGGTTTCAGTCCATAATCAGTTCACTGCAAGGCAGGGTGGCAGAGGGGCAACAGTTCATGGTGGTGGAAACAGCAAAAGCAACAAGGGACCTTAATAGCGTCTTTCCCCTTTTATCCCATCCAGACTACTGGGATTAGGGCGGTGCCAAACCAATCACTCAAGTGTGGTGGTTTAGGAATCACATGCCCTTAATCCCAACATCATACATTCCAGATTCAGCCACCTCTGGAAAAGAAAGCCCTACCTCATCCACATGAAGTTTTGGGGGACATCTAAACACAAACCATAACAAACAGGAATATAAAAGAGGAAATAGAATTAACAAAACATATGGAAAAGTGATCAGTCCCACTGAAATGTAAATTAAGATATCTTTTTTTTTTCTTTTTGTTGCCTAATAAAGGTTGAGAGAGCATGAGAGCAGGTGCCCTGGTAGGGGTGTGACAATATAAGTGCTTTTGTACATTGTTAATGGAAATATAAATTGATAACACTATTTTAATTGATAACACTAATTTAATTTGGACCATAAGCTTTAGAAATCTGCAGGTTTTTACCCTTGACCCCCTTACACAACTTCCATGAGTTTATACTAGTGAACTAACTCCAATGATTGAGAAAATCTGTAGTTAAGAGGCAGCCTGGCAGGGCAGGGGCCCTAAATGTTGGGCTGTAAGAGTGGTGAGATGGACCATGAGGTTGCCACTTGATGAAATATTATACAGTGTACTACTTGCAAAACCTATTCACAATGGAGAAAATGGTTATGGTAAAAATAAAAATAAAACAGCACTCAGAGTTGCATGTGGAGGATTAAGTCAGTTATAGTAAAAAGAAAAAACAAAACCTCAAACATGATATATAGGAGAAAAGGTCAAAGAAATATAACCACACGTAAACTATGATTTTATTTGGGTGATGATATAGTTCCTTTGCTCCTGCTCTTCTAAATCTATATAAAAAGCAAAACCTACTTCTAAAATGATGCTACAGTTTGGATCTTGAATGTGGTAAGGTCTTGGTCCTCAGAACAGTGTTATTCGGAGGTGGTGGAACCTTTAAGAGGTGCGGCCTATCAGGAGGAAGTAAAGCCATTGTGGTCCTGCCTTTGAGGGAGATAGTGGAGCCCTGGCCCCTTCCTCTTTCTGCTTTTGCTTCCAGGTCACAATGTGAGTGGCTTTGCTATACCACGTGCTCCCTGCCCTTGCTCTGTCATCCCTACCAGAGGCCTAAAAGCAATGGGTCTACCTGTCATGGGCTAAGACCTTAAAAACCGTGAGCCAAAATAAATATTTTCTCTTTACATGTCAGTTACCTCAGATATTTATTTTACAGACATAAACCTGACTAACACAAACTATAAATTTAAAACCTGTCAGCAACAATATATTAGGATTGGAGGCCAAGGCCAGTGAAAGAATGGTGAGGATCCTATTCTGGTGCCAGATGAAGGGAAATGAGTGAATTTTCCAAAAAGTCAGACAGTGACAGGGTCTAAGCTGAGTCATTACAATAAAACATGAGGTATAAAATTGACAGTTTTCTAGTTTAAATTTTAGTTTCTAGTTTTTTGGTTCCCTGAAATGATTCCATTTACCAAACATAGTTGAGCCACCATTCAGCTGGGGTTCTGTAAGCTCAGTTTGACTCAGTTCTCCCTGTTGGCCCCTCCCTCTTTGCCTGTCATGTGTCCCCTTCTGTTTGTGTGGGAAGCCAAATGCTCAGATACCTCTACAGATTGGATGGTAGAATAAGCCACTCCTGGGCCATTCTGAGTAGTAATTTCTAGCAAACCGTTATGAAGCCCAGTTTCATTGAATCTGGTATTTCCTATTCTTTTTAAATTATGCCTACAGCTATCAGTGACATCAGAAGGTACAGCTAGAAAAGTTACAGGAAAAAAAAAAAAAAAAGAAACAAATGGGCCGGGAATTTAGCTTAGTGGTTTCATCGCCTGCTGCACAAGTACAAGGACCAGAGTTCGATCCCCAGTACCAAAAAAAAAAGAAAGAAAGAAAGAAAAGAAAAATTACAGAAATCTTAGCTACAATGAGTGAACTGGGCTGAGGATCTTCAAGGTTTGGAGGGGAAAAGACATTAAAAGAAAATACTTCTGGAAACTTCTTTGGCATTGCTTCTCATAGGAGAAAAGACCGACTTTGCCCTTCCCCCTTGTTCTAGCCAATAATGCCTACACATTCGTCAGGTCTCAAATTAAGCATCACTTTCTCATAGGTGCTATTCTTAACTCCTAAACTAGGGTGGACTCTTAACCCTCTGCATGCTGTCCTGTCCTTCTCCTTCCTAGGACTTGTGAAGAGGAGTTGTTTTAAACCTTTCTTTCCAGCTGGTCTCTGAGCTAGCTCTATAAGAACAGAGACCTTATCTGCCTTATTCATCATCATGTCCCCAGTACCAAGAACAGGAGCCTGGCATGCACTGGGTGCTGAATAAATATTTGTTTAATGAATGAATTTTCTGGTGTGATCTACTAGGGCAGAGAAAGAACTTTTGGCACAAATTCAAATAGTGGTGGCGTTGGAAGGCAAACTACTAAAAGCATTATTTTCCTTCCTTCTTTAAACTTTGTATTTTTATTCTACACATACACATATGTGTTGTGTATATGTGTATACATGTGCATGCACACTTGTTCTTGTGTTGCTTTTTTGGGGGGGTGGGGATCGAACTCAAGACCTTGTGCTAGCGAGGCAGGCACAGTGCCACTGAGCTAAATCCCTGGCCCTGTTCTTGTGTTTTTTTCTAGCACTGAGTTGAAGAAGATTGGACTTGGCCTTTTGCGCTTGTGAAGGATAAAAGCACACTTTGGTGGTTCTTCTGAAATGAGCATAGTAGACAGGAGGAACCTTTCTGTGAGTATAATCTAAATACTCCTTAGATAGCTTTCTTCACTTGAGTGGTGCTTTTATACAAGTACAGCTCAGCACAGGCTAAGAAATGCTTGGGAAAGCTCTATGATGTGGCCTTTCTGTGAATCTTGAGACCCCTCATTCTCTCTTTCCTGAGGTTCACAATAAATTGCTCCACTTAGCACATCTGTTATTCTGCCACCTCCACTTCCTTACCTTTTGTAAAAGCAAAATTCTGGGAATTTATCTTACAGGCACAAATCACTTTGTAATTCTTTGCCCTTACTTAGTAGCTAGTGAGCATGTAACTACAGAGCTGAACAATTACCATATACTATAATCATGCAAAGATTTTAATCTTTCAAATTAGATATCACTTCCACACTGGGGAAGAAAAGAAAATTTACAGGCTAATTAGCTCATGGGCTCGTTGGCACTTCCAGTCATTGTCAGGAAGTTCTTCGCGTGAATGGTATGAAGGTACCATTTATTTTTTATTAAGTACCTTTTATTAAAACCACCCTGAATTCTTTGAATGGAAGAAACTGGAGAAAATCCTTTCACAACCGGAGACAGCCCTTCTTCTGTAAAGAGCCTTGAGCACAGGGGAAATACTTGGCCCTCCAATTATAACAAGGGAGCCAAGTCAAATTTTTAGCAGAATGGCAGAAAAAGAAAAAAAAAAACTAGCTTGTACTTATTCTTTATTTTCAACATATATTTTTATAGTGCATGTTAATTTTACAAAATGTTGGGTTTCATTGTGGCATTTTCTAATATTTACCTGTGGATGTATTCTTTCTCAATTGGTGTCTCAGAAAGTTTGAGGAGAGAAAGTTTTGAATTGCAGAGCTACCTAGCCTCACCCCAAATCAGAGCCAGCTCCACTTTGCTCACTGGAGGGGATTGTGCACATCTTTGTACTTCCACATTAAGTGCTGACAGGTTCACAACTTGAAATCTGCCCTGGTGGTATTCATTATACCATGCAAATCTGGTGAAAGACTCCTCCCGCTGTCTTGTTGTTACATATCACCCACTGGGTCATTTTCTTAAACTACCTTTAGCAGAGGGTAGAAAAGAAAGGCAGGAAAAAAGAAGAGAGAAGGAGAAAGAAAGATTTGGGTACAAACACACACACACACACACACACAAACACACACACGGCCCAGCAGGAATCCCTAGCCAGAGTAAATGCTCAATAAATGTTAATTTCTCTTCCTCTTAAGCAGCAGAGACCAGAGGCTCAAGGACCACAGCTTATCCCCACCGTGGTCATCAGCAGTGTGAGGGGCCAGCAGGGTCTAATGCCTGTTGAGCCACTTTTCTCTGATAAATGCGGCGTTTTCAGGGTTTGGGCTACAATAGTGAGGAGGTGCCAGGAGAGGTGAGTGAGCTGCAGAGAGATGTGCACAGTTCCCTCCAGCAAGTGCCGAGAGCCGGAGGCGAGATGCACACGTGAGTGTGCTGGGAAATTCAGCTCTAAGTGTGCAGGCAGTGCTGTGGAGGGCTCTGGCTTGGAATAGTTTCCTTTCCAGATATGTAAAAATAAGCCTTTGAACTTAGTGATTTTTCAACTCTGCAATCTCATTAGATGTCATAAACAGTCCTTTATTCACTGTAATAAAAAAGTCATCAGGATGAAGTTCTATTGTCAACCAAAAATATTCTTGCAAGTTTTCTGAGCCATCTGTCTGCAAGTTAGTAATGCTGAGATACAGGAGCAAGATAAAGTCTGGGCCTTTTTTCCATGGGTCCCGTCAGGTTCAAAGCCAGCCCACAGAAAAGAGTGAGAGAACATTTAATCGCTGGGCTGTTTGATACTAGAAATACTCCAATAGGGTTTAGGAAAGGGAGGGAGCACCATGGGCAGATAATTCTTAAAGACTACGATAATAGAGCCCTTCTGAGTTTCCATGGCTGCTAATGCATTTCTTTGTATTATTATGAAGTGCCCATTACCATCACCAGTAAAATTATAGAACCACTAATAGAGATCCATAATAATAAATTCTTTACTATGGTTATAGACTCTTTCATCCTCAGAGCTACACTCTAAAGTAGGCTGTATGCCAAGTATTTTAAATCTCTGCTTTATAAGTCCTGAGTCAAGTTCAATAGCTTGTCTCTAGCTTTTTATTAAGTCAGTATCAGAGCCAGAGGAAAAAAATAAACCAAAATAAAACACAAGCCTCCACATGTAGTCACTGGTCCAGAAGAAAAGACTTAAGACTGATACCTGATTTTTTTTTTTTTTTTTTTTTGAGGCAGGGTCTTGCTTTTTTAGTGCAAACTGGCCTTGAACTATGTAGCCCAGGCTGGCCTCAAACTTGCCACAATCCTCCTGCTTCAGCCTCCCAAGCTCTGGTATTGCAGATAGGTAAGTTAATTAGATATTTTGTAGGCTGTTAGACAGGGCCAGCCCACAAGGAGCCAACATGGAGGACAGTGAAGACACATTCACTGAAGGCTAGCATCCTGAAAGGAGAGAAACTACCACACCTACATAGGATGAATAGCACTGATTGATATTCTAAACAGGTATCAATCACCTGGGTAGGGGGCCAAGGTCTTAACCCAGCCTCTCCAGGAAATATGCCTGGCCCACCCTTACTGAAAATCCTTGTGTGCTTGCTGTATGACTTGCTCCCCCATTTGACCCCCCCATTTAATCAATGTTACCTGGAAGACTGTACTTGTAATCTTATTGGTTGGTCATGGTTTTGCCCTACCTCATGCCCACCTTGTAAATTTCCATTGGGTCTTATAGTTTTGTCCCACTTTGTACCTGCCTCACCACATGGCTTTGC
>NW_004624924.1:329828-395061 GCF_000247695.1 Heterocephalus glaber
AGAGTGTTCCATCTCATTTCCCTTTGGGGTTGGTGTAGGTGATCTGGAAGTCTGGTTTTGAGACTTATTTACATGTTTTCTCATTTTGACTGGGGTGGGGGCTGTTGGCACCTGCACAGATTACCTCCTCTGAGCTGGGAGAGGTGGGACAGGGGCCAGGAGCAGCGGTAGGGATGGTGGCCCAAAAGTCCTTTCCTCTAGGCTGGGAGCAGTGGGAGGGATGGTGGCCAGGAAGCCCCTTCCTCTGGACCAGGAGCAGTGGGATGGCAGCTCAGAAGCCCTTACCTCTGGTCCGGAAGTGGTGGGACTCAGTACCGTGGTCTGGTGGTCCGGTGTCCTCTCTAAAACATCTTTACAAAGTGGGGTGTGTGGGCAACCCACTTTTGCGTTCCCCTTCTGTTTCTCTTAGACAGAAGCTTTCTTTCTCCCACTCAATTTTTCCTACTCTTAACCTCCGTTGTTCCTAGAATTCATTCTTCAATTTTAGAGAACACAAACTCATTTTTCAGATATCTAGCAGGTTTTTGAGTTACATGTCTTCCCTCTATATCACTGGGATTACAGATATTGGCCATCATGTCCCTGGTTGATACCAGATTTGAAGGCTGGCTGGGGATTTAGCGCAGTGGTTCAGTCGCCTCCCTGACAAGCAGAAGGACCTGAGTTCAATCCCCTGTACCAAAAAAACAAGAAAGAGGTGTGAAGGTGGCAATTAACACAGAGAAGCCCTCCAGTGCCAGTGGAGATAGAACCAAGGAAATGATACGTGTATATCATTGCACATGATGTGAAGCAGACCCTGGATGTTTATCTGTAGACCTGAAAGTGATAGGGAGCTTGTGGACCATTTATAGAAAAATTGGAAGCCAAGGTAAATCACAATTAATGTGCACTGTGGGCTCAGGGCTTAGCAAAGAGCAGTTCCAGGAATATTTTAGATGCAGTGCCAGGCAGGCCAGCTGCAGAAGTGTGGCTCTAGGAACTCAGTGTAAGTTCAAGGGGCAAAGACCCCTTTAGACTCAAGGTCTAGGGGATAAATTACAGGTATGAAATTAAGAAAGTAAAAAAAAAAAGAAAAGAGTTTTTTTCCCAATGAAGAAATTTAATTAGAACATCATTCAGTAAAGGCAGAAAGTATTGGGGTGTGTTAAAGTGGCGAAGAAGATAAATAGGGAAGACATGCAAATTTATAGTTATCATCAGAAATACATGGAGTTTTAGTATTTAGAAAATACAGAGGTTATATATAAGGCATAAAAAAATGCACCTCAACCTGGAATAGCTCCAAAATTAAATGGGCTATAAATTTTAGTCAAATTATTCAGAAAATACGGGGCAGAGTAAATTTATAAGACCTAGAAATATCAGTAGTTGCCTGTCATGCTATCGTGATAGGAGATGGTAACCAGCTTGACCAAAAGTTACTGTTAGGATGGTCCTTGTGTTTACCAGACCACTGCATCCAAGAGAAGATAGAGATTCAGATCTTGAATGATTTCATTCAGTATTTCAGTCAGTCATTTAACAAACATTTATTGAGTATCTACTCTGTATCTGTCTCTGTGCTGGTTGTTGAGGACAGGAAGTTAAGACTCACATAGTTTCTGCCCTTGAGGAGCCTTTGGTCAAGCAAATAGAACAGATAGCTTGGAAAATATGTAAGTGCAAAATAACATAATGATGAATTATAATAAGGGGAAGTCGATCGGCAATTGCATTGCCATTTGCAAAAGGGCTGCCCTTTCACTTTTGAAATTAGGTGCTGCTTACCCTGCATAAGGGAATTATCCAAATCCTGTGCACTGTTCTGTGGGGACTCTCACGGAGTGGAAGGCTATGTCAGAATTGCTTATCATCTGTGCAGAGAGAGCACAGATGTGACAGGGAGATACGAAGCCCATCTCTGAAGGACACTTTTTGTTGGAAGTTTCATTTTTACAGCATTCCACATCATTCAGTATTGAGCATCAGTGTTGTAAGCCTTCCTCCTTATCTGGCAGAGCAGTTCTTGCCAGACTACTGTGGAGAACACTTTGAAATAAGATGGAATTGTATAACCCTAAGTGTGCTGTAACCCTAAAGTGTGCTGTGACTTTAAGAGTGCTGCAACCTAAGTATGACATAATCATAAGAGTGATGTGTAACCATAAGATATGAAAGTAGAACCTTAAGCGGCATGGAACTGATAAAGGTGTGCTCTGAACTGGACAAGGCATACCCCCGAACTGGACAGGGTGTGCTCCGAAATGGGCAGGGTGTGCCCCGAAATGGACAGTGTGATAAGTCTGAACCAATACCACAAACGCCCAGTTAGAATAGTATAAAAGGAGCTGAAGACCCCAAGCAAGTCGACGATCCGTCCCACCGACCAGTCGACCAGTCACTCTGCTGATCTGACTATCGACCGAGACATCTGCACACCTGATCCCGCTGGAAGGAGCCTCGCCGCCGACCAGACTAGACCAGAGGACGAGGCCAACGGAGAGACGGATAGCCTAGCGCCGACTCGACGCCCTTCGTCTGCGGATGGGACCCTCTGACCCTGCGGGAGGAAACGTGGCGCTCGCATAAGGACTTGCGCAGTACAGGTACAGGGACGTGGTAATTGGCAGACTTAATATTGTGTGATAATTGTATTGAAGTGAATTGTGATAATATAAGATAAGTGTGTGAACTGCCATCCGAGTCCGAGCCCTCTTTACCCACGGTACCTGTTCGGGACAACTACCTTTTTTTTTTTTTTTTTTTTTGGTGCCGGGGATCGAACTCAGATCCTTCCACTTGCGCAGCAGGAGGCGAAATCACTGAGCCAAATCCCCGGCCCCAGACCACCTTTCTATTTTGCACATTGATGTGGGGTCATCATCAGACATGAAGGCAAATGACTCAACTGAAAAGTCAAAGATTCAGTCAATCAATAGGTTATTTTCTTTTTTGCTTTGTTTTGTTTTTTGGTACCAGGGATTGAACTCAGGACCTTGTGCTTTCTAGGCAGGCACAGAGCCACTGAGCTAAACCCCTGGTAATTATCTTCTTAAATGGATATCAAATAAGACAGTTAATGATCTAAGTATTCTATGAACATAGATCTGCATTCATAGGAAGTTCTTAACCAAGTTTTCAGAAAATTGGAAAAATATCCAATTTGCGCACGTAGATATAATAAAGAAAGTACATAGATTAGGGATCAGGCATTACGTTATATTGCTTCAATGGCCAGCTTGTCCCTGTGTGAACAGATATGCTCTGGGCTGATTGGAACCATCTCTCCAGAACTTTTTTCTCAGGAGGCATTTGGATTGTCAGTTGTGCCCAAATCATTGGTGTGTACCTGTTAGAGCAGGTTCTGGCATACCACCTGGAAGCACATGTTAATACTAAAAAACTGCAGTTTATATTTTATGGGAGTGGCAAGGGACGTGATAGTGACAGATTATTGAGGGGAGGTGTAAAACACTCTCAGAATACCCCTTGGTGTGGCCTTGTCCCATGATCGAAACTAGGGAGAAACTGAACAGTATAGCTCCCCATTTCCTGAGAACCTTAATGCCCACTAACATGTTACAGAGTCTGCCTATTCAACTGTAATTCAGTACTTCTCACACTTACCACAGAAACCAACTTTCTACCATTCCCACTGCACTCAATTTCCCTGCCAAATGTGTACTGCTTTCCCAGGGAAATCGAATTTCTTAAAATTCATTTGCTTGAGTATTCTCTTACAAATATTTAAGTTAACAACTGAACTTTTTAATCATGGATGCAATGAAGTTCACTCTTTGTCAATGGGAGATAGAAAATATCAAGCATATGCATGATTTGAAGATAAGACCTGACTACATTAAAATAAATATCTTATTATTTTTCAATCAGAAAGAATTCAAATAGAATTTTTACCTGTGGGGTTTGCCTTTAAGAAAATGTTGGTAATTCTAGGAAACATTTCATTCTAGGAACATGAAATGATCAATGTCACTAATCAATATTGCATTGCTTATTCTGAATTCAGAACCTCCTGCAAAGGTCAAGCTTCATTCTCACCAAAGAAACAAAGTGACAGGGAAAGATAGAGAGTCCATGGATTTGAGGTGCCTTGGTGAATGAATCATAACCACCAGAGAAGGATTAGGGATGGGTAAGCAGTTATGGCTTTCTTTTTCAAATGTAATTAGCTTTATCAGGCAGTTTCAGAAGAAAGGTCATATAGAAGAAGTTAAGAATCTAGCAATTGATTAACTTACAATGATTTGCTTAGGATACGTCCCCTCTGCTTTGTGTCCCATTTGGGGACCCCTAGGGGATCGAGTGCCTAATTGTAAACTCAGCCTTAGAGGTAACTTGTAGGTGCTGCCACCAAGGGAGCAGGACAGTGAAGGTGTTTTCTTGCCTAAGTCTCTTGTTGTCCCTCCCACCTAGTTACTGCCATCCCCCCAAACCCTCTGCCACAGACAGAAACAGCTGCCAGGTGGGAAAGCCCCCCCAGCCCCTGGCCCCTGCTGACCTCTGGCTGTCTTCCCCTCCTCCCAGCCCCACACCCCAGGAGCCCTGCCTTCCAGCTTCAGGAACCCAAACTATTTCCTGAACATGCATTGCTCTTTCCTGCCACAGGACCTTTGTTCTCTTGGGGCACATTGTTCTGCAAGATGTCTGCTTCTCCCCCTAGTCAGGAGCCGGTTGACTGTTCCCTCAGGGATGTTCTTCAGAACCTCTGTCCCTGTCATTCTTGCACTGTCCTTGGTTTGTCCCTTCTGTGCATCTTCCCTGTCTTCGAGCCTAGTGTCGCCACCACCTGCACATGTTTGTCTGCAATAGGTTCAAGTCCTGAGCAGCAAGGACTATGCCTTAGTCCTTTGTGTCCTCTCCTGGTAACAAGCACAAATGATGTTTGGCTGATCCACCTACCTAGTTTAAATGCACTTCTAATCTGAGAGGCACATGGGATGTCCAAGGTGATGTTGTTCTTCTCTGTATGAGTGGGGACTCTCCCGTGGAGTTTGACTCTGGCATCAGCCAAAGGGCCAAGACATCTGTGTTCCCAGCCCATGTCCACTGCAGTGCAGCGTTACCTGGGTGATTTGCAAACAGGCTAATGTTTGCGGAATGCTGTGAAATTTGCAGGACTATCTTTAGCTACACAAAGGCAGGTAGGTGTCTCCTTTTGTTAAAAGAAAAAAATAATGTCTTTGTGCTGAAAGTATTTTAGGTAAAGGAAGACCTTGTTTCCCCCTAAAGGGTCCAACAAAGAATTTCAGTTACTATTGTTAGGGACATCTTTGTGGCAGGTCCCTAATCTTTTCTTTTTCAGGTTTCTTTTAAAGGATGGTTAAGAAGTCTTTCATTAACTATTAAAACAAGTGTTTTAACATGGAGGACAAGATTTAGAAAATCCCTTTGATTACTGGAACCAGATTTTCTCTGGACTTGTATACCAGTTTACACCTTAACCAAATTTGGCTTTAATTAAACTGGGGGTGGGAGGTCGGAAGGGGCTGAGTGCTAGAAAATGCCTTAATTTGCATCAGCCCCAGTTTTAATGAAGTTGGCTTAAGAGTGAGGATGAAAGGGTCCTACAGTTTATTGTTGAAGCTAGAGAAACAAGAAAAATGGGATTTATGCTCCATTCAGCAATTAGACACACCCTTGCCACCTCCAGTTTATTCAGATGCTCTAGCTGTGGGATTACCACAGAATCCCTGGGTGCTGTGAGTTTGTGAACCAGAACGAGCCTCTAGCTAGCTCTCGCGCTCTCTCTCTCTCTCCCTCCCTCCCTCCTTCCCTCCCTCCCTCCCTCTCTCTCTCCATCAATGAAGCAAAACTGGGCTTGTGGTTCTAACGACAGGGAAAGAAAAGCCAGAGCTTGCTCTACCTCTCTCACCTCAATGTCTAATATTCAATATGGTACACAGTTTGTTGAGAAAATAAGGTACATGTTTTGTCATTCCCCTTATGGATTTCAGTCAACACATGGAGGTGTTTGAAATGATCTGCTAATCCGTTTTCCTCTCCTTGAACCATCTGGTTCAAATTCTGTCTACCTGCTTGGAGTGCACCAGTCTTGTCTGAGTGTACATATAAGGAAGTCACAACTCATTAACAGTTTAGGGTAAATCCCCATGGAAATTCACGGCTTTACTATTGTGGTAGGTTTCCTCTTGGGAGCAAATTAGATGGGACTTTGATGTAAACCAAAGAAGCTTGAGGGTTTTTGGAAGACCCGAATGCTCTTGAAAAAAAACATTGAACTCATTTAAAAGCTTTTATTTTACATGAGAAGAAGTCATTGTGTACCATTAGCTCCCTCACAACATAGCAGAAGCACAAGCTGTCAAGTGCAGTGAGGAGCAGAATGTGGCCTTGATGGCTTCATCATGGGGCACTGATCTGATTCCAACAATGATCATCACTTAGCTCTGTAGTCCTCTGGCACTCAGCATTGGTAAGCTAATAGACCCAGCCAGTCTTCCTGTCACCTCCGTTTTAGAGGCTAGAAAATCTAAATACTTTTCTTTCCAGCCTCTTTTGAACAGAGGTGTGTCCATGTAGAAATGTTTTGTCCAAAGACTTATAAGTCAAAGCTTACTGGGAGCTCCTGGGAAATATTTCTTTTTCTTAATAAAAGGGAAAAGCATCCCTGGACCCATCTTCTTTCCCTCATTCTTAGACCCAAAGAGAAAGATTGAGTGTAGATGTGATGTCTGGAGCAGTGGTAGTCATTTCATGAGCATAAGGGATAGGCTGTAAAAGTTCCAGACAGCAGCCTGACATTGAGGAGGTCTTGAACTGAAACTTGCAACTGTCTACCTTTAGATTTCTTCCTTTTTATTTAAGCTATTTTATTGGTTACATGCAGCTGAGAGGGATCCAGTAACTGACATAAACTCTCTACATGGTTGCCTCCTACTGTATTCTTGAGTTCTGTATCAGGGGATCTGACCAACCACAGACTGAAAATACTTAGGGAGAGGATTTTTGTCTGTACTAAATTTGCGCTAGCTTTTTTTCTTTGTTATTTCCTAAACAAAACAGTATACCAACTATTTCCATAGCATTTACATGTATTACATACTCTAAATATGTAACGTAGAGATGATTTAAAGTGAGCTAGAGGATGTGGTTATATGCAAATATTATGCTATTTTATATGAGGGATTTGAGTATCTGCAGATTTTGGTATGCTGCAGCAGCCTGGAACCAGTTCCTCAAGGATAATGAGGGACAACTGTACTTGCTTGTACCTTGAGAAAGATGTTTATGAGTATAGTAAATTTGGTGAACTTACATTCTTCCACCATGGCACCTGGGTCTTCCACGTAGGCTGGGAAGTAGCATTTGGGTCTCAGCACATGGTAGATTACAGTGCTAGCTGAAGAAACAAATCAAAGATCTACTTCCTTTACTTCTGTCTCCTCCTCCAGCATTTAGGAATCTCCTAATGAAGTCCGTGTAATGGTTGATTTGCTTATTTAGTTACTGTCATGGCTGAAATACAGTGCTATCATATACCCCTTTTCCAATTCCTTCTACCTCCCCAGCTTTCCTAAGCACTTTGTCTCACCGCCACAAGTCTCATCTTACCCAAAGTTCAAAGGTGCAACATAATCATCAGAAGTTACACGCACATTTATAGTGTCTGACATCTTAAGGAAAATCTTTGGTGACAAGGAAATAAAGAAGATAATCCTCAAGAGCAGATGCAGATGTTCCATTTCCTGATTTAAAACAGTATATAATATCTAAAAATAAAATGCTGTCATAAACACTTCTACTTTTCCTGAACTGAATTTTGCTGGGAGGAAAAAAAAAGACAAGAAAAGAAAGACTGCTTCCCATAGAGCAGAATAGAAAATAAGGCCACAAAAATCTGTGTTCAGTTTTGGTTTTTTCCCCAGAGGTGCACTGTTCAAGGACAAAGAATCTTTTCTGAGAGTTTTTCTTCTGCCCTGGAAAAATCCCAAAGACAGGTCCCCAGTCTAGCAGGTCAAAGGCCCACTCCACCAGAACTTCCTTTGGGCCCAGGCCTGCTTGGCAGGAAGTGGCAGACTTCCTCTTCAGTAGGAAGCCCTCCCAGAGCACAGCAGGTTTGGGGGAGGGAAGTCAGCTAGGTTGACCATTCAAATTTGGAATTGAATTAGGAGGGACTGCTCAGAGCTGAGATCCTGTCCCCAGGTCTGTGGGGATGGGACCCGGTGTGGCCTCTTTTTCAAATAGAACCAGACCTGCAGAAGCATTTTGTAGAACCCAGGTGGCTGAATGCCCTCGGGACAGTGCTTTCCCAGATGCATTTTGTTGATCCCTGACACCTTAATAAGATTTCCATACAATGAAGTTTCCTTGACCAAATGAACTTGGGGAAACACTGAAGTAAAGGTAAACAAATTCCTGCCCTCTTGTGATTCTCTAAGAGGGAATTTAGTACCAAGCATACTCCAGATTTCCTTGGTGGCAAATTTACTTTTTTTGTTTTTCTTTCTGGTGAAGGAAAATGTTCTTCAAACAGTAGCAAACAAGGCTGGTAAACAATTTAAGGAAACAATACAGTGAGAAGTCTGTTGCAGGATCCATCTTCCTCTCCCTCTGCAATCTCCATCAGTTACAAAAGAACAGCTAACTATACCCGGCTACTTGTATTTAATATGTACCTAACCCAGCTCTCCACCCTAGAAGTAACCATTCATTTAACCTTCATTTGACAGCTGAAACCTCTTTAGATAGTGAACAGGAAAAATGTGGGTTAACACAAAAAATTTGGAGCTCGAGTTACATTGTTCTACCTCTACTTACTGGCAATGCAAAGTTTACCTTTTTGGAGGGGAAAAGGCTTCAGAGAATATGGTAGCTCACAGGCACAGGAATCTATTGGCAAAACAGCAGCTGTATTTTTCAGAGTCCCACGAATTACCCACCGCATTCATGGAGAAAGCTGCTCGCTTCCCTGCTTTTGTTTGGTCTTGAAACAAAACCTTCTCTAATTCTTTTGTTGAGAGTAAAAAGAATTTGAAAGTGATTGTTCATTTTAAAAAAGAAATCACTCCTTTTCTTTCTTCCTCCCCCCCCCCCCCCGGGCTGGGACAATCCATGATTAAGATCTCTATTCTTTTTAATACTCTTAAAACACTGCATATGCTGACAGATTGCAGATGGGCCACCCCACCCTAGAATTTCTTTCAAGCATTAAACTAGTGTCTACATCCACACTCTGATCAGCTACTGCAGGGTGTGCAGAAAGCACCACAACACACATTAGCATGCTGAGTAGTGGAGCTGGGAAGCGAGGTCTCTGAATGTTTCCTGCTTGCCTTCCTTTGTAGACACTACAATTCCTCTTCCCCCATGAGGGTGATGGAAACTAGAATTCTCCTCCCCATGGCAGCCATGACACCAGAAATATTACTCCAGACGGCCTTATAGAAATTCTTTGACTCGTCTGGTCTTAATGCAGTTCATGAGCGCCTCTTCCCGGAGTGGTCTGCCCCTCACCCAGGAGCAGGAACATCATACACAGGGGCTAAGAAGGGTCCAGACAAGCCTTGCTGGGGTCCCCTTCAGTCAGTTCCCTTCATCCAATCATATCTCTACCCAGCCATTCATCCAATCACACGTCTACCCAGCCATTCATTCTTCATGGAATTTAAGCATAAAAATGTACATTTCCCCGGGTCTTTTAAAAGGTCTCCGTTTCTGAAGGCTCCCATGTTATGTAGGATTTTGATTAAATAACTTTTGTTTTTCTTTTCTCTTTTGTTAACCTGCTTTTTATTGTAGGAGTTCAGTTGTAAACCCAATGATGGGTGAGAAGAGGTGTCACACTTTCTGTCCCTGCAGTGTTTATTCTTTCTGCATCTTCCATCCTGAATGATGATAACATATTGATCCACTAATCCACGCCAAAACTTGAGTCTTCCTTTTCTTTTTCTCTCACTGTCTGACTCTTTGCATCTAAATGTCAAGACTACTTCAGAATTACTCTCAGAAGCTTCTCCTTCCCCATTGTCTCTGGCCAGCCCTTGCCCTGCTAGTCCTGACTAATCAACTCCCTCACTAATGGCTTGCCTCCTCTGGGTACCGCGCTCCAAACCAGCCTCTCCCCATTAACTACCAGAGCAACATTTTAAATCAAATTGCACCAGAGAGTTTCCTTGCTTAAAACCTGTGTAAACCCCCTAATCTTCCTGACACTGGATCCAACAAAGGGAGTACAAATGCTTTCCATTCCCTGCGGAGATTCCATTAACTGGGAAAACTGAACCCATATCACAGGAAAGAGGACTGAGGAATGTCTCCACATCTAGACAGACTGTGTCACAAACTATTGTTCATGAGACATACGTAATTCAGACTCCTTCGCGTGGGTGACTTCCTGCAGCGTCTGACTTTCCTGGTCTCTCTGAGGTCATCTCCTACTGTGTTCAGCTCACACAGGTTTCTGGGAAGTCCCCTAAATCCACCATATTTCACTTTGCTATGCCCTTGTCCCACTATTTTCTTTTCTTCAAATGCCCTTTTTTGCTTTTTGATGGTACTGGAGCTCATTCCGGGCCTCACACATACTAGGCAAGTGCTCTATGTTGAGCTACGCGCCAGCCCCCTATTTCCCTTCTTTGTCTGAGGAAATCATAGGGATGAGTCCCTGGCTCCCTCTGAAGTTTCGCTGAAATGAACTGGCAGTAGGCAGATTAACAGGAGAAAAGTGATCCAGATTTATGAAGGGCACAAGGCCAGCAGAAGAAGGTGACTACCTAATAACTCAATGAGATTCAGAAACTTACATGCCCTTCATAGGGGAGAGGGAGACTGGGAATGTCTTTCATTCTGAGGGGGTGAGAAATGATTTTCAGGGCAGTTGAATGGGCCCAAGGAACAGGGTGGTTTGTAAATGCTTCTCTGCAAACTGAATGGACTGAAAAATGGACAGTAGTTTGTGACACAGTCTGTCCAGATGTGGAGACATTCCTGAGTCCTCCTTCCTGTGATATGGGTTCAGTTTTCCCCAGTTAATGGAATCTTAGGAGGGGATGGAAAGCATTGATATCCCCTTTATTTGATCCAGTGTCAGGGAGGTAAGAGAATTTCAGAGTGAAGCCCTGCCTTGAGCTTGGCAGTCGGGGAGAAACAAAGGCAGCCTGGAGAGGTCTTGATTGTAAAACAGCTTCTAAGGCCTTCCAGGTTTGTTTAATTTATTCAACGTGCTCAGAATGGTAAAAAACATCATACTACCAGGTATCATTTTTTGAGCACCAACAATCTTCTACCCCACGTGTGAAACTTCATCAAATGATTTTCTTGAGATCTCCCTTGGGGTCATCAAGCACAAATGGCCACTTTGGAACATCTTTATGTCACCAGTCCCTACATCAGAACTCTGAATTTTACCTGGTATCTATAGTGCCATGAGAAATGATAGATGTGGCTTGTTTGGGGGTGGATTATTATGCATCAAAAGCAAGTTGATGCAGCCTCCCGTATAATAGGTGCTTAATAAATGTTCAGTGAATGAGCAAGTTGCTAATCCCTGAGGGTACTTTATTTTCCTCTATCAGCTGAGAGGAAAGAAGGTAATGTTTTGTGATTGAGTGTCCTTGCTTAGAAGCTGCTGATGGATGGCCAACCACTGGGGAATGCCAGAGAACCTGACCTTCCCTCTCTGCCATCCGGTGACTTTCCATGGGCAGAAGGCCATGGGCAGCCTGCTCTGTCAGTGGCCCTCAGCACAAGTGTTTCAGCTGCTCTGAACTCCAGTTCCACAGACCTGGAGCTAGATGTCATCTGGCGGGTGCTAAGTGTCTGAGACTTAGATGATCA
This sequence comes from Heterocephalus glaber, assembly GCF_000247695.1. Next base: position 341,628 of record NW_004624924.1, read on the forward strand.
GGTGTCAAGTTGCCTGGTGCAAAGCCTGACACAGACTGTATATCCTCTAAGTGTGAGTTTTCTCGTCTTGCCATTTTCAAAAAAGCAAAAATACAAATCTATTTTTTTCTTGGAAATATGTGCATCGCAGAGGGTTATTAGGACAATGAAATGACTCTGTAGGATTTTGTAAAGGTAGATATATTTTGTTGTACATTTTCTCAAACCCATGGAATGTACAATACCATGAGTGAATCTTAATGTGAGCTGTGGACTTTGTGATTTTAAGAGTCAGTGCAGTGCTATGAACTGTAACAAATGGGCCACTCTGGTGGAGGATGTTGGATGTTGATAGCAGGGAAGGCTGCGCCTGTGTGAGGACCAGGGATATGTGGGAGATCTCTGTACTGTCCACTCAAAAAGTGCTCTAAAAAATAGTCTGTTAGGAATTTTGTGCATAGGATGTGGGAAGAGAATGGCTGCCAGGGTGAGGTGCGGGATGATTTGTGTCTGTGTCACTCCTGTCTCTAAGGCCAGCCAACCCTCTTGTTTACCATCCCTTTTTCCCTTTTTCTCTTGCATCCCAGCCTCCCCTACCTCACTGGCTTGCGCCTCTTCTTTTTTCCCCATTAAGGTTATTGGTACATTTTAGGTATATAGTACGGTTGCATTCATCATTGGGATCTTGCACCTTTACATGATGTATCTTGGTTCTTATTTTTTCCCCATCCCCTGCCCTCCATTCACCCCCTCCATCCTTCCCTATTTACAGACTTTGTTTCCACTTATTTCCTTTTCTCATAGGTTTTTTTTTCCCCTTCCTTTTTTTTTGGTACTGGGGATCGAACTCGGGACCTTGCACTTGAGAGGCAGGCTGCGGCACCACCAACCTAAATCCCCAGCCCTCTTCTCCCTTCTTTCCTTTCCCCTACCCCTCCCACTTCCCCTACTCCTTTAGACCTTTTCTTCCTAATCACAACCTATGCACAAACATGAGCTTCTCTCACCCTGAAGAGCCCCTCTTGACCTCGGTTCCACTCAGGCTACCTCTACCACCACATCTCCTCTTGGGGCCTCTGGTGGGCATTCCTGTTTTGGGCCCTGTCCCCTGTCCCCTCTCTCAGCTAATCCTCTCATGATTTCGACACTACGGTCTACTCTGACCTCCTTATTGCCAAACTCGGTGGAAAGTTCAGTCCTTATCTAATTGACATCATTGTGCCCTCAAGACTCTGCTGTGTTCTTTGAAGCCCCCTCGCCTCTCAGCTGTGGTGATGTCACACTGTCTTGGTCTTCTTCCTACCCCGCTAACAATGTCATCTCACGTTTCTTCCCTCTCCCTACCTAAATATTGATACGAAAGTCTCACCCGTCCTTTGAAATCCTGCCCAATTTCTATTTCTTCCACAGACTCAAATGCCATTATTCTGAGTCTCCTGAGTCTCACTGCTGGTTGTAATGCCATTATTCTGAGTCTCTGTTTCTTCATCTGCAAGGTGGAGCTCACAAGAGTCTGTTTCATAGGGTTGTGAGGATTCCATGAGAGGAATTTAACACACCGTCTGTCATTGATGAAGGTCTGAAATTATGTGGACCATCATAATATTATTTCTGGGTGGAACCAATATCTTGATATTTTCTCAGCGAGATCCTGTGGTGGCTGGGAAGAAAAAGAGGGTAATTGGTTTACTCATCCTTTATTCTTTTCCAGCCCCTGTCTCATTCCCTGCTCTTTATTTTTCTCTCACTCACAAATGAATTCTGGATAATCCAGAACAATTCAGTCCAGCTGTACAAAGCCACACCAAGCTGCCCAGTGCTGGTCTGGTGTAGGCTAGGACTGGCACTGTGCAAGGAATAAGGAACAGTCTCCGCTCTCATACAATTCTAAGCTGGGCTGGAGCTGGGGATGGGCTGATGCAATTCCACACTGATTATGAGACGTAGGCTTTATGACTATAGTCAGCCAGTCTGGTATTTGGGTTGGCTTAAGGCACAATTCAATGTGTGCCTCTAGTGACACAATTTGACTTAATGGTGCCCTAAATCTCTAAGGTGACGATGTTACTCACACCAGTGAGATTGTGCAGGTGGTCTGTGTCCTATCAGCTTCTACCTGCTTCTTCATAGGGACAAGTCTGTTTCTATCCTCCAAAATTCCACAGATGCCAGGTTTACCCTTGCACAAAATTAGCAGAACATGTCCCCATATATCCTTTTCCTAGCAACGAAAGGGAATTTGGACTTGGTGACCTCTAAAGTGCCTTCTGACCTTGAGACTTTGTGAAGTGAGGGTAGAGCAGCAGCCCAGAGCCTGAGATCCAGCGGCAGCATTGAAGCCGACCTGTTTGGCTGGTTAGTGTTAATCAGTAAACAGTTGCTAAGACAATATTTGAGAGGTGGATTCTAGTGGACTGAGGTGGAGGTGAGCTGGAAGAAAGTGTTCTTTGGGAACAGTAGTTAGAGGGAACATAAAATCAGCCCAGCTCCTACCCCACCTTTTCCTGGGAGCCCTTACTGGGTGCTCAGTTCATGTCGCATGTTTGCCTGTAACCTATTCTGGACTTGGACTTTTGACTGTGGGGGTTCGCTCTTGTTTTTTAAAGGGATGTGTGTTTGTTTTGTAGTTGTCAAGGAGGTTTTAACCTAGTACTTGAGATTATTGACCTTGCCTTACACGTTTTGGGGAAATGTCCCATACTAGGAGAGAGTAGAAGCTTCTTAAGAATGCAAGTGTTGGGCCAGGGATTTAGCTCAGTGGCACTGTACCTGCCTTGCAAGTACACAAGGCCCTGAGTTCAATCTCCGGTACAAAAAAAAATGCAAGTGGTGGGTAGCCTGAAAATGAAAGTGTCCAGAGGCTGTGGCTGACACCTTCTGTGCCAGGTAGGGGAAAGTTGGGGTTCCCTCTCCTCAAGATAAGTCCTGGAGAAATGACAGCTAGAGCTTTCCCTAAAACCCCTAGGCCCTCAAGTCTCTTGCTACTTAAGCTGGATTCCTTCGTAGTTGGTTTCTAAGAAGAATAAACTAAGTATGAAAGATAGAATGGCAGGTGAGGGTTAGCCTCTCATTCTCTCTTGGGAATAAACACTTTCTCTTTGTCCCTAACTCTGATTTCCATCTCTCTCTTTTTAAAAAAATTTTATTTTATTGGTATATTTTAGGTATACAATATAATTAAATTCATCATTGGAAATTTGCACCTTTACGTAATCTCTCTTGGTTCTTATTTTTCCCCCTTCCCCTAGATTCCCATCTCTTAGCTGGGTTCCACAGGTAGCTTGGAGTCCAAGGATGGCTGCAGGGAGAGTAAACTTTTCAATATTTCATGCAGATTTTGTGATGCATATATTTTCCAGAGAATGGGTCCATTGTTTTAAACACCTTCATGTTATTTGAATGCTATCTGTATTTCTGCTATATACATTTGCTGGGGAATTATTCATGTGGGAACATACTAGGTCTTACAAGAGAAAAGTGGAGTGAACAGGCTGTTTGGTTTGGGGCCTCAAGCTCAAGGGCAAAGCTCAAATTTTGTTGTTTTTGTGAGAACTTGTTCAGGGCAAGTGGCCAAACTCTTAACACTAATACTGCCTCTAAATCCCATTAAACAACCTGGCTCCCACATTAGTAAAATCTAAGTGTGGAGAGAGCGAGGACTCATGGTCAAGGGTCGCGGGAGGCCTGTGTTTCATAGGGGCTCTTGGAGAGCTTGGAGGATGATCTGGTTCTGGCAGAGAACCTGCCGCACAGACCCAGGAAAGGTTTCCTTTTTTTCGATAAGCTTGGAAAGGAAAAAGCTGTGAGACTTTTCCTGAAATGCAGGCCACTCTCACAAAATCACACCCAGAAAAAAGAGCCAAGATCTTTGTCTTAGTTGCTTTGTTTCATTGCTGAGACAAAATACCTGACACCCAAAGTTAAAGGAGTAAAGGTTTATTTCGGCTCATAGTTTGTATAGGTTTCAGTACATAATCAACTCACTTCAAGGTAGGGTGGCACAGCAGAGGGGCATCACAGAAGAGAAACAGTTTATGGCTGACAGAAGGCAGCAAAAGCAGCAAGCAGCATGTGACAAGTGACCCCAGCAACCCTCTTTCTGTCTCACACCCAGGGTGGGGCACCCTTTGTTCACTCTCAGAACTATGCCAAATCAACCAGTGGACTAATTTAGCAATCACAAACCCTTGATCCTAGCATCAGGCACTTAATCCCAGCATCACACGCTCTAGATCCAGCCACCTCTGAAAAGCTCCACCTATGACCGCATGAGGCTTTGAGGGACATCTAGACACAAACCATAGCAATTCTGCTCCTCTGCCAACAGGGACCTTCAACAGAGTTCTAGAGAAAGCATCACGACATTTGTACTTCTGCATAATGAGAGATCAACTTTTACCTACTACTTTAAGCAGGGTTAAGTTCTTTCTGACAAAAAGTTTAGCTCACAGGTCTTCAATTTGATGAACAATACTAGTCAGGTAGTGCTCACTGGTGAGTAGGAACTGTGACATTGTGCAGCTGCACTCCGGGGGTTAATGAGCAACAAGGACTACAAGTATTATGTGGTTAGAAACAGGCTCTGAAGCAGGTGGTGCTCAGCAGGAGGCAATGTCACTTACTCTAGTGACACACATGAGCTTCTGGATCCAGATCAGGCCTGTTTAACACTGGAAAAACATTTGTTAGCAGTTTGATGCTAAAGAGAAATTAAAACTGAGATCAAAAATAGTTGCTGGGCTGGCCATGTCAAGGCAAACCTATAATCCCAGCACTCTGGGAGGCTGAAGCAGGAGGACAGCAAGCTCAAGCCTAGCCATTTCGGTTTATCAACTTAGACTCTGTCTCAAAATAAAAAAGGGACTGGGGATATAACTGTACGTGAAGGCTCTGGGTTCAGTCTTCAGTATCACAAACCAACCATCCAACTAGGCAGTTGTAGGTCTTTTATGCTTCTGAACTATTTCTTTCATACAAACAACTCCACTTTAAACACACACACATACTGTACCCATAAGAAGCAAACTGTACATAATTCCAATAGAAAATAGGGGGTTTTTTGTTCCTAACAAAATCTTTTGTCCTCATAAGGTCATGAGTTAAAGAACCCTTGGTTTTTGGGTTTTTTTTTTGGTACCGGGGATCGAACTCTGGTCCTTGCGCTTATGCAGCAGGCACCGAAACCACTGAGCTAAATCCCCAGCCCATTAAAGAACTCTTAAGTCATATTAGATTGGCGTGCCTCCTTTGGTAGGTGCTCCAAGATGGTGACATTCAGTCTCAGAGCATGGGGTGGGAAACTGAAGGCTGCACACCCCCTTTGCAGAGTCTGTCTGCACAAGGCTATTTCTGTCCAAGTTCACTTATAGTACCTGAGACTTTAGGACTGTGGTTACTATGTGGAATGTTTTTGTGAGCACAGAAGTCTTATTTTTCTTTATTATTACCCTTTGGTTTGAGAGATTAGGAGGGAAAATGGTTGGTTTTTTTTAAAAAAAAAATTGTCAAGTATCATATTTTTCAAATAATTATAACGATAGATAGTAATTACTGAGAATTTAGCACTTGCCGTAATTTAGTCACTGGTTTTTTTTTTTTTGGTACCGGGGATTGAACTTGGGACCTTGCACTTTCGAGGCAGGTGCCGGAACCACTGAGCTGAGCTAAATCCCTGTCCCTAGTCACTGTTTTAATTGCTTTACACACACATATATATATATATATATATTTGTTGTTGTTGTTTTGTTTCGTTTTGTTTTTTGAAACAAGGTCTCACTCACTATGTAGTTCAGGTTGTCCTTGAGCTCACTGTGTAGCCCGGGCTATCCTCTGTCTCAACCTCCGGAATGCTGGGATTACAGGTGTGCACCACCACTCCCGGCTTGCTTTACATATATTAAATCAGTGGCTTCTCACAACTGCATCGTGAAATAGGAGCCACGATTATCCTCACTTCACAGATGAAGAAGCTGAGGTGTGGAGAGACTGAGAGCTGCCTGGGGGCGAAGGGTGGTGAGCGTCAGAGGAGGGATTCAAACTCAGACACCCATGCCCTCTGAGGCTTCCAGCGAGATTCCACAGGTGGGGAGGACGAGTTTCATCTTGGCAGTCTCTGAGCAGCAGGCATGTGGGCTTTCTTTTCCTCCGGATGAAGAATGGGAACAGGTTGGGGACAGCCAGGGTCTTATTCCCAGCACCTGTCCCTGTTTGGTTCCTGGGCATCTGTGCTGGGCACTTGGCACTGGGAGAATCATGTCAGGGAATCAATGTACAGCCGTCTCTGATGTATTTTCTCTTTGTATAATACATATCTCCATGCAAGTGATGTTTATGGTGTCAGAGCAAAGTGGAAATCAGAAAATGAGAATCTGATACAAAGTGCTGTAATCAGAAGTTTGGTAGGACCGGAAATACAATTTAGCTAATGGCCTAATTCTTTCTTATGAACAATTCATCTTACATTAAAAAATAGATTATTTCCAACAATCCATTGCTTGTAATAGATTATTTGGAATAGTCCAGGGAGAGACACCCCCCCACACACACACTCACACATTGCAACTTGTGGCTCCTCCAGCCACACAAGGTGCATGAACACCAAAACAATGAGACAGCCCAGGTGCTTGACAGGGTAAGCACATTGCTTCCTAATCATCTCACAAGCTTCCTTGTGAAGCCAGTCTTGCACAACCTAAATGAACCCGGCTTGAGATATTGATTTACCCTCCAGGCCAGAGGCTGCAGCCCAGTGTACCAGTCTCCTGGCCAAGGGTAGATTGTCCAGCTGGGCCCTTGTGAAACCCAGGATTGCAGAGGGCTGGATGAGGGCTCAGGCTGAGGATGAACCAATGCCTTTCTGGTATCTAGGGCCCAAGGCTTTGTTTTCTGGCTAGGGATATTTCCTTAGGGCTGGAAATACCCTCCTGTTCTCCCTTGCTTCCTTTTCCTTCCACTCCAATACCCAAAAGCCCATGTTGTTGGGGCGGGGCTGGGGGGGTCCTCTGAAAACCTGGCTCAGTCTTTCCTTTCCAGTTTCTTTGTTTGACCCAATGGAATACGAGAGAAAATTTTTTGTTTTGGTACCAGTGATCGAACTCGGGAACTTGCGCTTATAAGGCAGGTGCCAGAATCATTGAGCTAAATCCCCGGCCCTTCGAGAGAAATATTAAAAGCAGATTGTGTGGCAGCAAAATGGCTACACCATTTCTTTCTTTCTTTCTTTCTTTTTTTTTTGGTTAAATGGCTACACCATTTCTTAAAAAGGACAACTCCAAAAAAGAAAAAAAAAAAACAATCAAGGACATTGCTTAGCCTGAAATAATTTTTACAGTAAAGTATATTTTGAATTTAAGTTTTAAATTTAATATTGTCTATTGACCCAAATAATCAATTATTAGCACACATTCAGAATGGAAGGGAGAATACTGATTTGCTGCTGATGTCCTCTTCATTTTGTAAATTCTGCTGCCTATCACAAGTGCCATCACGTGCATCATCTCATGTCATCTTCACAAGTGACCTTCAAGACAAGCAGGCAGTGTCATTATCCCGATTTCAGAGAAACTCAAGAGGTTGTGACCTTGCTAAAGTCCAAAGCTGGTTAGGTATGATCAGAGACTCAAATTCAGATCTCCTGTTGCCAAATCCTGTTTTCTCTATTGTAGAATCCTGCTTAAGTACACCATCATACAGAAGGCTGCCTTTCTTCTGGTTGTTTCCTGAAATTCTTCACACCCCAGAGAAGGCAAAGGCTTGTGCTCTTCCAGTTTGCAATGTACATTGACCCCACTGAATGACAGGTTCCATAGCTTTCAGCCACAGGGGTTTGGAGGAATGTCATTCAGAGTGACTAAGCCAGGAACTTAAGTAATGGAAATGAATTATGTGATCCCATTGTACTGGCCACTTAAAGGTAAGTAATTATAGTCATCTTCATCCTTTGTAATCTTCTTAACCTTGTGGTATTTCCTGATCTGACGAATTTAGGTGTCATTATACCTATCAGCTGCGACAATGACTAATTCCTTTGAGCTAGTCTGTCTGTCTGCTGTTATTTGTGATGCAGAATCATCTCTCTGTAAATTTCATCCAAAAGACCAATTATTATTATTACTTTTATAGATGTAACTTAACACACTGTTGGAACATAGTTAATGTCCAATAAGTGGTGGTTATAATAATTTAAAAAATCAAGATTTCCCCAGGTACCTGCTGAGTGGGTAGTTTTTAAAGCACTATAGTCATACTATAACTTGGGAAGTTTGTGAATGTTTTTCAGAAATGGCCACATCATGAAACCCAAGGTAAAGTTAGCAAAGAAAATGGTTTACCTTAACATCTGATTTATTCTTTTCATTTCTTGGATTCTTTAGTGAAAAAGGCAGATGAGGATGTCCCAAAATTAGCATTCGCTTTATAACTAATCACAATTTTGGAATAACTATATGAATAAACTTCATTGCTTAGAAGATCTTTGAGGGCCGGGGATTTAGCTGAGTGGTTCCACCGCCTGCCTCGCAAGCGCAAGGACCCGAGTTCAATCCCCGATACCACAAAAAATAAAAAATAAAAAAATCTGATGAGAACTCTGGAGTCTCTCCTAAGAAAAGGGCAGATACACAAGTAAACACAAAGTTTGGGCCGGGGATTTAGCTCAGTGGTTCTGGCGCCTGCCTCACAAGCGCAAGGTCCCGAGTTTGATCCCCAGTGCCAAAAAAAAAAAAAAAAAAGATCTTTGAGAGCCCTTTGGTCATCGTCTCCTCCTCCTCCTCCTCCTTCTTCTTCCTTTGTGGTACTGAGGATTGAACCCAGGTCCTTCACATGGAGCTACATTGCTAGTCCTTCTATATTTTTATTTTGAGAAAGGGTCTCACTAAGTTGCTGGTTGGACATGCTGGGCTCAAACTTGAAATTCTCCTGCCTCAGCTCCCAGACTTCTGAAATTGCAGCCATGTGCCACCGCATCTGGCTAAGTACATGATTCTTATGAGCAGCTAAGGTTTGGGGCGCCCACTGAGCTGTCTCCTAGCCAGCTCCACATGTATGTTCAGTTTGTGATTTCAGCTCGATTTCCTTCATTTTGAAACTACCCAGAGATTCCCAGGGCTGTGTTCCTTTTATCAAAACAAAACATCTTTGCCCAGAAGGAGGCTAGCCAGCTGCATTTAAGGACAGGGTGGCAGGAGAAGTTTCCCCAAGGTGTAAAAAAAAAGGAGGTATGCTGTCTGTAGACACATTTAAAACAATAAAGGGAATAAATAAAGGGAATAATAAAGGGAATAAAGTTGGGTTGTTTTTTATTTCCCATGCTGACTATCCTAAACAAGGTTAGTGATTAAATGCTTCCCAAAACAAATAAGCAAACAACTTTTTTGGGCCTAAGTTCTAAACAATTAACTTTAACAATTATCATAAACTATATGTAAATGATAAGCAAGCACATTTTTTTATTATTGTTCTTTTTTTTTTTCATTTGGTACCGGGGATTGAACTCAGGACCTTGAGCTTGCCAGGGAGGCGTGGTGCCACTGAGCTAAATCCCCAGACCTATTGTTCTTTGACACATTATACATCTCATGGGTTGAATTCTGAGGACTCCTACTCAGACATGGGGCCCCTCCACCAGTGAACCCACATTTGTAGTGACTTGGGGTCACTCCCTCTCATTCAGGGTTGTATCTCTGCCTCAATGGTACCAGATATCCCTGCATTTAAACAGTGGATTCAAAATAAAACCAATAGCTTGACCAGATGAAGTTTTTAATATATGTTTGAAATTTGAAATAATAAAAGAGGGTAAATTGAGAAATTTATTCCTGTGATGGGTCAATATGAAGGTATGAGTATTTTCCTTTTTCAAAAAATTCATGAACGTAAATTAGAAAGTATTAAGGCATTAATTTTTCCTTTTATATACTTTAATGTGTGTTTTATTACCGATGATTACTATTTTCTGGCATGGTTCAATAAAAGGCTGTTCAATAAAAGAAAATTTTCACTGTCTGTGCTCTCTTTTGGCCATTATTGTTAGGCTTACTTCATGATTATTGCTTTTGTCCTGTGGAGAGAAAGGGGTTAAAAATAATTCATTTAAGGAGCCAAGTACTCTGGATGTAGTGCTGAGTCTGTCACCTTGCTCCTTGAACACAGCACTTTAGGCTGCACACCATCACCCTAGCCTAGCCCCACAGCCAATCCCAGTGTAGAAGAAAAGTCTGTCTTTCTCCCGCTAGGCTCATGGCTGAGGCCCATGTGTTAGTCAGCTTTCTAGCACTGTAACAAAATATCCTAGCTAATCAACTTACAAGAAAAGAGTTTTATTTTGGCCCACAGTTTTGGAAGTTCCAGTCCATAGTTGACTGAACTTCTTGTTTCCAGTCTGTGGATTCTTAGCTTATTTCTCCACTGAGAAACCAGCATGCCTTGCACCAAACCTACAAGAGTTTTGACTCTTGAAAGAATCAATGACCGTATCTCCTCAACAGCAAATATTCAGGTGAAATGAAAAATCCCATTAATCATCTATATCCTTTGATTACTCAAGGGCAGAGTGTGATGGCATGGTCAATGCCAGTCTGTACCTTTCTCCTGCAAGTCCATCAGGGGACAGTGCTCATGCAGATGTCATTCTTATTAGTAGATAAGAATGATCAATGTTGGCAAAATAGGTCTCTGCTAAACAGGGCTCTCTGATCACCCATGACTGAATGACCCTTTTTGATCTTTCTTTTGCCACTACTGGCTTCAAGGAGAACCTAGTTATAAGTAGGACCCCATGTGGCCCTGTCTCAAGATGGTTTAAAGAAAGTGTTGTTCATTAGAAACATATAACTAATATCAACTTTGTTTTTAATTGAAGCCACAGCAGGAGAGAAGGAAACATATTCTTAATTTATACCAAATTATCTTCACAATTTTGTCTTTCAATTTCAACCACTCTCAGAATGCTCATTACAGAAAGGAACAGTGTTGCTTTATCTCTTTCCTGCACTCTTAATTCTTAACCAATAAACAATCTCAGTCCCCAACAGAAAAAGCTTTCCCACCAGCTGGTTCAGCCCTTTTCTTCTCTTGTTTCTTGTTTCTTCCATTTCTTCTGCTCTCTAGTGCTCTGTCCATGTTCCTGATATGGATCACAGAGAACAGAGCTTGATGACCAAAGATGGCCCCTCCTCCTCCTCCTTCTTATCTTCCTCCTCTTCTTTTTTTTTAGAGACAGGGTCTCTCTATGTTGCCCAGGCTGGTCTTCAACTTCTAGACCAAGAGATCCTTCTACCTGAGCATCCTGAGTAGCTGGAACTACACATGTGTGCCACTTTGCCTGGCTAAAAACCACTTATGTTTAAACCTGGGATCGGGGGAGAGGAAATGGTGTGAACACACACAATAATGGCTTTTGCCTCACAAGTTGTCCTAGCTGTGCTGCTGTAGGAATTATACCAACAGGGCTGTTACATCTTGGGATAGTGTTGTGGAGACAATATATTCCCTTTTTTGTCCTTTGGTATTTCTAGTGTAGTAAAAGGAGAGCCTTGAATGTATGAATATGTAGCAGTGAGCAGAAACCATCAAAAGATAAGGGTTGAGATGCGCAGACCATGATGCCTTAAGAAGTCATTTGATTCGGGTCTAACTGAGCCCCGAGTCATTCTCACTTAATGGTTTCTCAAAGGCTGGTGCAGAGTTATTCTCTGCTCTCAGTCCAGTCATTGGTGCTCACTATCCATGACCAGTGACCCCATTGCTCCATGGTGAAGTGCTGGCTGCTGAGCTGTGTCAAATCTCCTTTCTATTCCTTTTCTAAATGTAAGCTCAGGTATTGAACTGTAGTGGTGGTGGTGGGGAGTTTGGGAGAAGAAAGAACATTTTAAAATGTGAAATTACTCTTGGGTATTGCTTGTTTTTTGCCCCAGGGAACCAGAAAAACAAGCTCAACCAGTGTCAAACTCTAAGAAGTGTGTGAAGCTGCATGTTAATTCTCAAATTGGGTGTAATAAATTGTCCAGAACAGGGCATTTCCAGGTCGTTGTGGATTCTGAGGGAAAATGGCATGTCACAGTCTCCTATTTATTCTAAGTGGAGCACTTTTCTTTCTTTTATTGTTTTAAATGAATTTTATTGGTACATTTTAGGTATACAATATAACGACATTTGTCATTGGAAATTTGCACCTTTACATAATCTCTCTTGATTCTTATTTTTCCCCCTTCCCCTGCCCTCCCTTCAACCCCTTCATCCCTCCCTATTTACAAAGGCTTTGTTTCCATTTTTTCATTTTCTCATATAAATTCCATTCCCTTCTTTCCTGAACGGAGTGCTTTTCAAACATGCTTAGTAAATGTGCAAGCACACTTTCCACAAGGCTAATCTTTCCAGGAGGGTGTCCAGTGTCATGTGTGGAGATGTTTAATCTGAGTAGCTGCAATGGCTTTTTGATCAGTGAACTCTCTCCCTCCCACACACCCTTTTCTCCAATTTCACAGACCAGTTTACTAGTTCACTTCCTGGTACACATCCACTCTGTCAAGTGCAGTTTCCGGTAACTGGCATTTTGTCTTGATCAAAGCAAATGAGGATTTTATGTTTGCTATGTTTTCTGGTTGAAAGTGTGTGTGTGTGTTTGTGTGTGTGTGTTGGGGGGGGTTAGCTGCTAAAAGCAAACCAGCCTGGTACACAGTGTTTTTCTTACTCGGGGACCAGGAACTGAACTGTGTGTGTGCGCGTGCGTGCGTGCGTGTGTGCATGCGTGTGTGTGTGTTGGGGGGGGGGCTCTTTGGAAGTCCCACTGTAGGAATCATTAAAGGAATGTGAATTAGACTATAAAGCCCAAGGCAAAAGGATACAATTTGCTCCAGAGCTAGTGTGTTCTTTCTGAAGGCAGAGCATTACCAAGTCACTCACTTCAGTAAAAAATCGGATGCAGAGTTGATTTTCCAGGCCTTTCTCCACTTTTATTTTCTTTGCAGTCAGTGACCTACAAGCCCCTTTGTAATCCCTGGCTTGGAGGGATCCAGGGGCTGTGGTTGTGTGATCTTCCTCTTAAGAAAGCCAGGTCAATAACCTTTTATTTTTGACCTTTTAACCGGCTCTAGTGGGCCATAAAAATCTGAATGCCATTTCTTTCAGATTCCTGGGAAGCTCCCAGTTTCTTGAATCGATTTCTCTGGGGGAAGTTTTGCTTTCGTGACTTCAGGTCATTGATCCTGCAGGAACGGCCTCAAGTTATTTACATTGGTGGTGGTTTCTCAGGGAAAAGAGAGGCGTCCGCTGACAGGTGTGATGGGTGATGTCACTAGATGTCTGAGTCCTCTCCAAAGGCAGGAAGTTCTCATTCTTTGCTAACAGGGATATGGATTGTTATTTTGGTGGAAAAGTTTGAAAGGCCAATCAGTAAGGTCAGTTGCTACTTACTCAGATTTACTGGAGTTTTTAATCCAGGGATAAATCCAGGCAGTGCCCATATTCCGAGGTGCTTCTGAGGCCCACGTGTTTAGGCTATGAAATGATTCAGATTGAAACATTGGGGCCGGGGATTTAGCTCAGTGGTTGCCCTGCCTGCCTCACAAGCGCAATGTCCCAAGTTCGATCCCCGGTACCAAACAAAACAAAACAAAACAGATTGAAACATTGCAGGCAATGACAATGGCTTGCTGGAAATATTTGAATACAATTTGAAGCTGCCAGAAAAGCTGGACCTGCAGAACAGCAGGAGTCTGCGTGAGTCTATGGAGTTGATCCACTCCCCTCTGGGGGCTTTGAAGGCCCTCCCTAACTAAGCAGGTCATCATTTCTACAAGACATGGCTCAAGGACTGGTCATGTCATATTTATAAGATTAAGTATTCTTTTTCTTTCTTTCTTTTTAATTTTTATTATTGCTTATCAATCTTAAAAACATTGAATTTCAATATGGTATTTCCATATGGGCTTAAGTATCTTTTTATGACTAGGAAATTGATATTTTACTTAAGCAATTCCCAAGATCTTGATTGAGAGTCAACTGATACCTATATTCCAGCTCTGGCCCTGCCAGTATTTAGCTATATAATTTCAATTTTAATTTTATATTAATTAATTAATTAATTAATTAATTCAGTGGTACTGGGATTGAACCTAGGGTCTTTGTACTGAGCTACATCCCCAGTGCTTTTGAAAAATATTTCATTTTGAGACAGTCTCCCTAATTTGTTAAGTTGCCTAGGCTGGGCTTGATTTTATGATCCTTCTGCTTCAGCCTCCCAGAATGCTGAGATTACAGGTGTGAGCTACCACTACTGGCAGCTGTACAATCAAAATCTACTCCTGCATAAGTTCTGCATCTGTGCAATGGGAACAGTGTTATTTGCTTGCCTATTCTGCAGGGTGGTTGTAACGACCACATAATAGATGTGAAGATGCTTTGGAAACAATGAAAGCAGTTATGCCCATGTGTCTCTAGGATTTATTCAACCTTTCTTGACAATGTCTTGAGGAAATGAGCTTCAAAAGCATACTGTTTACTGTATCAGAGATTCTGTACCCTTTTCTGCTCTCTTTTTTGGGGAGTGGGGAAATGGGGGTGGCCAAACTTCAATTTATACCTTTCAAGCTTCAGTGTGAACTTGATATGGAATACTTCTTTATCATTTTATTCATCAAGAAGAGTTATCTTTTAAAACATATGTGATTTCTGTGGCTCCTTTAGGTAAGTACTTTCAATCATACTTTTATTGTGCTCCTCAACAGGATATTGAGTGAACAGTTCCAAGTTTATGGAAACCTTAGTGAATTGTTCACCTTCTCTGCTGCCTGGGGGCCATCCTGCCATGTGGAAGATGACTTATGTTCCTTGCTTCTATTCTCTAAATGTGAGAGAATTGGAAAGTTATTCAGTAAAGGCACTGATAGTGGGAGAGCAGTGATTTGGGTTGATTCACAGCTGGGCTTGGGGAATTAATCTTTCCCTGCATGGTAGATAGGTTCAAATTTAGTAAATGACTTGTGGCTCTCAACAGGTGATGGGTTATCATTAATTTGATCAAACTGTTAAGCTTGATTTCATCAAAATAACATAGTCCTTGGATTCCCTTAAACCTTTGCCTCAGGCTTTTCTCTGTGCCAAATAAAATGGTGGCTTTGCTGCTGAAATGGCTGGTAAAATGTCATGGGAATTGTCCTGATATCAGTGATGTGTTGGGAAGATGTATTATTTTCATCTAATTGAGTTGATACTATTTCATCATATTTTCTAAAAACTTCCTTAAAGGGTAAACCCATATCAAATATGCCAGGAATGCACAATATATTCTTGTTGTAAACTATTCGAATAATACAAGAAAATGGAAACCTCCCTTACTCCTCTGTCTCCAAGGAATCAGGGCCATTACCACTCCCTTTTGGTCTGTGCATATATATGTATGTATATATGTATACATTTTATTTTTGCTTGGCATATGTGTACATACATTTTAACATAGATGGGGTTATATTTGCTTGATAGTTTGCTTTATTGCCTGAATATATTTTATATATCTTACCAAGTCACTATATGAAGATCTGTACCATTTTTAAACTACTAGATGATATTCTAAAATACAGGTGTATTTACTTTGACTGCTTCTAACTTGTTATAATTGGAAGCAACCCTACACTGAATATCCCTGTACATACTAAATTTGTAAGCAGAATTTTTGGATAGAAGGTTGTGAATATTATCTTTTTAACTGTTGTATAAGAACATAAAAATTCTATACTTTTATGGGATACCATGTGATAGAGATTTTTTTTATGGGGTCAAGGGAAAGTACACTTGATCTTAGCCAAAAGGCTGGGGGAAAGGTAGTAATAAATTATATGTTGGTGAGGTGTATCTATTTTGTTAGTGATAAAAAAAGATCCTGGTTTCTGTTTGTTTTCACAGTCATTTCCTCCCTATTCCCATGCAGAACTGTACTTGTGTTCATCAGCATCTCAGGATACATCATTACCCAGAACAATTCTGTCCTGGAAATGCATGGGTTTTGAATACTAAACAGTGAAGACACTAAACAGAGATGCCCAGATGAATAATCCCTTTGGAACAAAAAGCTCCTTTGGGTAAAATTGCCTTGGACTTGGAGAAAGCTGTACTGTCTCTGTTCTGGGTTGGTAGAAGTGGCTGAGGACCCAGATCACAAACAATCTTCTCAGGAGCAGAGGAGGGTGTGGATGACGGAGGGCTGGGGGATGGGAGCTCTACTCTGTGGACAGTGTTCCCCGGCCTCTAGCCCCCAGGGCAAGGCCCAGACTCTCCTGGGTACCTGCCAAGGAAGCAATGTGTCACTGGCTCCCCATTTTGGAAAAAAGGAATCCTGTGCTAAGGTAGAGTCCTTCTCTCTTTACCAACTGTTTAAATTATTTTTACTCTTGTTTTTTTTTTTTAGTACTGGGGATTGAACTTAGTACCTTGCTCTTTCAAGGCAGGCAGGGTGCCACTTAGCTAAATCCCCAGCTATTTTTATTCTTGATAAGAAAATTTCTGACTAGGTAGAGGGTCACTAGGACCTATCATTTTATTTTAATTAATTAAAAATACAGTGATTGATTGATTGAGACAGGGACTCACTCTGTAGTCCAGGTCAGCCTTGAACTCCCTATGTGGCCCACACTGGCTTCCAACTAATATTGATAATACAATTTGAGATTTAGGACCACTCCCCTCTACTTACCTGAACCCGGACAATGCCCCAGGGCCAAACCTCCTGGCCTTTGTCCAGAAGGCAGAGATAAGAAAAACAGGTACCTGCCTTAGAAGATTTCAAAATTCCAAACACGAACCCAAGCATGCTAGAGTCTCTAGCATGACTTATAGTGACCTTTCTTCACTTGGAGCTTATTAAAGGTTCATGCGGGCTGGGGATTTAGCTCAGTGGTTTTGCCACCTACTGTGCAAGCGCAAGGACCCGAGTTCAAGCCCCAGTACCAAAAAAAAAAAACTTCATTAAACTTAGTTGCTTTCTCCTTATCATTGCATGCCATATGTAATTTTTTGTTCATTGTACATAAGAACCTACAAACCCATCTAGGACTCCATCACCATGGCCACAGAGCTCTCAATATACCTGCCCCAGTTGCCCACACAGTGGGAGTATAGGCACGCACCACCATGCCTGGCTGGGGCGGGGGGCGGGGCATCTTTTTAAATAGAGGGATCATTGCATAAAAAGAATACCAAACCAAGCTGGACAGTGTGTAAGATGAAAATGGCAAAATCAGGACAGTAAATGACAAATATAATAATTATATTAATTCATACACATTGAACACATGCTATATGCCAAGCATTGTGTATTATTTTATAGTTCATTTAAATCTCCCAGAAACTTTACTACCTATAGGCAACACAACTTATGCTCAGAGAGGATATTTAGCCAGATCAAGGTCACACAGCTGGTAAGTGGTAGAGCCTGACCTTGCAACTTTGCATCCAGAAGAAGGACTCTCAACCATTCTTGTGGTTATGGTCCCCTCTACTCTTGCCTCACTTAGTGTTCTGAGAGAGAATGCTTTTTCAACCTGGACTATTGTCTGTTCCCAACCCCTGACTCTTCTCAGCATGATGATCTGGGGTCTGCCTGAAGTTGTCCAGGTTGTAAACTCCAGGGAAACAGAAACCAACTCTGGTCCAAGTAGCAGATGATTTTCTTTAGAAGAGAAAGGTGATTTCCCAAGCTGCGATACCTTGATAAAAATAGCCCTCAAGTCCAACTCTCTTGGCAACAATTTTCCTAACCAAACAAGCACCTGCTACTGATATGATTTTCCTGCTGGGGAACAGAAGACTCAGTGAGGTTGATGTGAGAAGTCCTGCCTTCTTGGCTGTTATGTTTATCCCTAAGCAATACACTACAGTTGTGCTTTGTTAGCGGATTGCCTAGGAACTTGGCGAACAGGTCATAGCATTCAGAGCAAAGATAGATGGAAGAATGAGGTATAGACGAATGTCCTTTTCTCCTCGACCTGAGCCAAAGGACAGTGGCTCGCTGGGGACTTCTGGTTGTGGATGGGCTGGCGGGGGGGGGGGTCTCTTCCCCTGGGGGTGATTGACCACTTTGATTATAGACTGACTTGGAGAGAAACTCTTTCTACATCTACCAGCTTGAGCTTTAGTTTCAAGTGTATCCTAATCTGCTTCCACATCATTCCACTCACTATTTGGCTCCTTTGGCCTCTTGCTAACTCTCAAGGGACCTGAATAATTACACATAAAAATAAAATTTCTGCAGGGCTCTTGTTCACAAGGGTGCCACATTTACACAAGGAGGCTGCAGATGACTGCTGGCTGTGGGCTGTGGTTTTAGAGGCCACGTCATTCCCGTGCATTTGTAAAATCTTACTCTCCTGCCAGTTTCCTACCAGAACTGACACACATCCAAGTGTCAGTTTTTCTTTTTTCCTTTCTGCAAAGAGGTTTGCAGGTGGAGTCAGTCAGACCCTTCCTGTCTTCTTGTGCCCCAGGGGAGCTGGGGCAGTAGTGTGTGCTCTGACCCTGCTGGAAGCAATAGGACCCCTCCACCCTCTGCCAGCCTCCCCTGGACCCTGAGAGTTTGTGCTGGGGCCCCTGGCATGGCTTTCCAGGACTGCAGGAAGTTTGAACCAGGCAGAAGGACACCAGCTGCTCATCCTGTTACATTACACACACACACACACACACACACACACACACACACACACACTCCAAACAGGACTCGAGGCCACATTTATGCTGGTGTTGTTTTGTAAGATAAAGCCATTTTGTTTTCTTTTTTTTTTTAACATTTATTTATTTATTTTAACTTTTATTAGTCTGTGTTTGCTGTACATAATGATTATATTCATTGTGGGGAATTGGTACACATCCATAACACATCTCAGTTCTTTTTTTATCCTTCCTTCCACTCCCCACTTTGTTTTGCCAACATTAGATTCATTTATTTATCTTATAAGAGCTTATAAAGTTAGTTAGCATATACACAGATTAAAAACCAGACTAACAGGCCAAAAAAGTATAAAACAGTAAGACAATTGTATTAAGTCAGGTGCACTTTTAGATACATTGTGCTGGATTGCAGTAACTTTTCCCCCCTTTTTTTTCTCCTATTATCTGTCCTATCTTTTATACTTTATTTATGTATTAAGTTTTTCATATAAGAAAAACCATGTGATATTTCAGGTTTTGAGCCTAGTTTATTACACTTAACATTATGGTCTCAAGTTGCATCCATTTTCCTTGAAATGACTCTCAAGTCTATCCTTCATGACAGAGTAGTACTCCATTGTGTGTAAATACTGTGTTTTCTTTATCCATTCATCTGTTTATGGACATATAGGCTGTTTCCAAGATTTAGCTATTATGAGATGTGCTGCTATAAACATGGGTATGTGTGTATGGCTGTAATATGATGTCTTTAGCTCTTTTGAGGTAATATCTAAAAGGGGTATAGCTGGGTCAAATGGAATTTCTCATTTTAGTTTTTTTTGGTACCGGGGATCGAACTCGGGACCTTGCACTTGCGAGGCAGGCGCCAGAACCATTGAGCTAAATCCCCGGCCCTCTCATTTTAGTTTTTGAGGACTGTCCAAACTGAGTCCCATAGTAGTTGTGTCAGTCTACACTCCCACCAGCAATTCCCCACAGCTTCACCAGCATTTGTTATTAGTTGATTACCTGGTGGTAGCCATTTTTTCTGGAGCTTCCTTTTCTTTCTATTTCTAAGGAAGCCTCTGGGAGCTCAACTCCTGTTAAGTGTGGGGAACATAAACAGGCAGGAATTAATCTTCTTCATTGTGCCACCTGGTAATTGAACATTTTCCAAACAAGCCTGGTATAATGCCACATGCTTATAATTCTAGCACTCAGGAGGCTTAGGCAGGAAGATTGCAAGGTGGAGTTTGAGCCCAGCCTGGGTAACTTAATGAGACCCTGGCAAACAAATGAACAAACAAACAAAAAACTTCTAACCCAATGCTTTTAAAAGTCACTGTTAAAAAAAACACCTTTTTTTTTTCAATCAGAGAAAGAAACTTGCTGATTTAGTTCTTTTCTCTTACCCCCATGTCCATTTATCGCGTTTTGTGACAAATCCAAAAAGAGGTGCAGGACCATGTTTAATCTTTCAGTTGCCCATTTCTTTGTGATCCCTTCAAGCCATCACAGTTTCCCATTATGTCATCCTTACCAAGATAAATGAAGGTGAATAACAAGCCTGCAGGGGTTGAGATGTGGGGAGAGAGGCAGTGCGAGGAGAGTAGACTGGTGGTGTGCAGAATACCTAGGGCCTTGTCTGGGATTTAACAGCCCGTCACCATGATTTACAATCCTGGACCTCATTCTCTGCCTCTCACATCCCCGAGACATGAAGAACGGAAGGAATGAAAATGTCATTTATTCCTTACTTCCATGACTTATAGGTTTTTAAGGAGCGTCTCTTGGACATCAGAGCAAGTTGGCCT
Source organism: Heterocephalus glaber (assembly GCF_000247695.1). The sequence goes on from NW_004624924.1 coordinate 362,054, forward strand.
TGACAGATGTCTTCGCTACTGTATTTGATTTCAAGTCCCACTCGAGGAGGGACAAGCAGAGTCTGTTATGTTTGAACTTGTTATATAATTTCTGCCTTCTCCCTTCGCTCTTCACCACATACCCAGCTGCCAGGGAAGTCACGGTGAAGTCCTTGCCAGATGCTTTGAAAATGAAGTGAGCTCGGCATTTTCCAAGCTGCCACCTGGACCCATTGCTCAGGAAGAACTTCACAGGCAGGGCTTCTTTTCCTTGACAATTCGTGAGCTCAGGCGTTTTGGGAGCACATTCTAGGTGACTGGAGGTGCTGCAGTTTCCTTTTGCATCTGATGGAGACAAACGAGCAGTGACCAGCAGGGACACAAAGGGCTTTTGAAACTCTCTCCTTACCGCTGAGTGGGTGGAACCAGTGCGCAGTGCTGTCCAGGTGCAGACTATCCTGAGGCTCCTGAAACAGCTTTCTGAGCTCAGGGGATGGAGCAGAGACAAAGGAAAGGAAAATCTTCAAAATGGAGCACAGTTCTTTCCCTCTTGAAGTTTCTGTGTTAGTCACCTCAAGGAAGGTATTTTCTAGGAAAACATATTCCCATGCCTGGCAGATAGGGAAGTCTGTTATTATGAAGTCATTTCCTTTCTTTTTCACTCCTTTCCTCCCTCTTTCCTTTCCCTCTGTTCTTTTCCTCCATTGCCTTCATGTCCTTCCTTCCCTCCCTCCTTTTCTCTGTCTTACTCTCTTTCTCTTTTCTTTGTTCTAGGAGTAGGGAAGTTCTGGACTCTCGGATAATGCGGACCTAATATTTAGGATCCTGTTTGATTTGTTGGCCTAGATGAGGTGCAATTCATGCCCTATCTGAACATGGGCAGCAGCAGGAGGCTCTAAAGGAAGTTGCCCTGTGCTGTTCTGCACGAGAAGAAACCAGAGGGCAGGAGGAAGTTTTCAGAAAAGCTATTTGAGGCTCTTTTGGGAAGGGATACATGGGGATTGAGAAGTGAGCCATCTAAAGACCTAAGAGTACTGGGGAGAAAAATCTTACATCCTAAACGGGATGTTTTCTAGGGTATTGTGGATATAAATTCTAGTTTGGACATCAAATTTGGAACCAGATCTTAGCTTTGTTCCTATTGAGAGTGTGTTACCCACAGTGCCTGCTGCCTGATGGTGATGGTGGTAGAATTTTAAAGATTCCCCTGAAATGAATCAGTTGGCTAACATCTGGCAGGGCATATATGATTAGAAGTAAGGAAAAAATGTTGATGTGACTCATTTTTATGGAATGAGAGAGGGTCTTTGTTTCATTCCTAGCATCCCCTTAGGAGGCAGACTTCAACATTTAATGTCTAAGATACACAGAGTATGTGGCAACAACATATTTAGATTAGTTTCCTGGCCTTAAGGAGGAGATTTCTGGATGTTAAAAACCTGGCTTTCTTAAGGGTCTTGGGACAAAAGAATAAAAGGCCTGTGGTATTTTTGAGATGTTTTAGGGTAGAAAATTTCAAACACATGTAGCAAAGTATAGTGACCTGCATCCCTCTACCACCCAGCATCGGCCATTATCAACAAACAGAAATGGTGCTTGAATTATTCTCCCCTCCTCCCCTCAACAACATTACTTTTACACACACTCAAGACATCCTGTTATTTCATGCTTTAGTGTGAATACTTCAGTGTGCATACTTCAGTGCACATCTCTAAGGGGGTATGATTCTCTCTGTCTCTCTCTCATACCCGTCCACAATATCATTATCACACCTAAAGAATCCCAGCTATTATTTCTTAATGACATCTTATTTTATGGATTTTTTGACTAGACTGGTTTGGGAACTTTCAGGCTGGTGGGTCCCTGGGTACCTTGTCAATGCTGCTATTATGTGGTGTCCATAGGTATAATTAGTCCTATGACCTTTGTAGCTCCAGATACAGCAACTAATGAAAATGCATAGGAAAAGGAAAAACAACAACAAAAAGTCCTGACTTAGCCATTCCCCCCAAGCACCACCTTTTCCTCTTAACCCCAGGACCAGTTACTGTTTCACAGTTCCCCAAACTCTTGCTGTGCCTGTACTAGCTAACCACTGACAAAGCATGGCAGCTGTGGAAAGCATTGTGTGTTTCAAAGAAAATCGCTTTCTTTTTCTTGTCACTTGGGTGGGAACCACTGCACCCTGGAAAATTGTCAGAATAGATGCAATTATGTTGTGTTCTGAGTCACAAAGACTGGGGGCGACATGACTATTTCTTAGACTGAAGGAGGAGACAAGTGAGGACAAGGAGGGCTTTGTTCTGGTATGGAATCACTTCTGCACTGGACAAAATCAAATGCCCAGGATGGATCCTAGAGCCTAGAATGTTCTTTAGCATTTCAGACAGAAGTCAACTCCAAATGTTGCTTTACTTCTCATCTTCATAAAAGATGTGAATCGCCATGACTATTATTTGAGGTCCCCATTGAGTGTTGAACGGCAACAAATCAAAACCTCTTCAGACCATTGTTTCTGGATTCATTTGTTTATTTTTCTCCAATTTGTAGGCATGGCCACTAACATCTAACCGTAATAAATTTCTGCAGGAAGTGGCCCAGCAATTGTTCTTTGTTATAAAGTAATAATTTGAAAAAGTCCTCAACTATCTCTCCCTCTACAGGTGGAGCTAAATGGCTCAACAGGGTACATCTCTTTCCCTATCCATTAGGAAAATGGTCACACAATTGCCTTCCTGCTGCAGGGTGGCTGTTCACCTGTGTAGTCAGGTAGAGAGCAGGGAGACACACAGCTGCTTTGTGTTCCCATGGGGGTCCAGGCCTGCTCCTCAGTGGCACCCAACTCTTGTTTGCTCTTCTCAGGGATTGACTGGCAGGGTGGGACTTGCCCTTTCTCTTTTTTGCACCCAAATGTCCTGATTTGGGTTGGATTTTCCTTATCTTTGCTCCATGAATGCAAACAACCAATGCAAATTAATTCAACAAACATAAAGGCCTCCTCCCACTTAATTGTAAGATCTGCAATTGGGGGCTGGGGATTTAGCTCAGTGGTTCTGGCACCTGCCTTGTGAACGCAAGGTCTCGAGTTTGATCCTCGGTACTAAAAAAAAAAAAAAGATCTGCAATTGGGTGTGAGAAACCAAGAAGTAAGCAAGGCATGAACTTTTGTCTTCAGGGAGTTATAAATCTATAGGTAAGAATGAGACCAGGTCCCCAATAATAATACAATCCAATACAATGTCCTGTTGCTTCTGCATCTTCAATACCATTAGCATCTGTCTCTATTTCTCCCTAGCCATCACCCTCGCTCACCACCTCTGTGTGGGCTCTGCATTTATCCTTGCCTGTCTAGAGCCCCATGTTCTCCACAGAGTAGGCACAGCCACTTTTCAAGATGGAAACAGTGATCAACTACTTCCTGGCATACAGGCTGAAGATAAAAATTCTTACCAGGACTTCAAGGCCCCATCTTTTATTGTTAGCTCCTTTTTGTCAGTCTCTTCCATTGCCATTCATGGAGTCCTGCGGCAGCAGTGCCATCTTGCCTTCACCTTCCTCACCAGACTGCCTCTGCCACAGCTCTGCTCAGTGAACTGTTTCATCCTTTCTGCCTAATTATTTTCTGCAATCCCAAAGCTTCTGGTTCCCTTCTCAGGGGCATTCCCAGAGAGCTGCACTGTACCACGATCTCTCCTTTGCCATTTTATGCTTATTGTGAGATTACTGATGTGTGTCTGTTTCTCTGTGTCCATTGGGCAGCAAGCAATGTGTAGCATGGAGATGGGAACCATGGCTCCTTTATTCACTGTTGCTTCCCTAGTGGCCAGCATGGTCATTGGTAAATGATTTGCAGAATGAATGAATAAAGGAATACTCTAGTTCAGGGGGAGAATTCTTTCTGGAAAAACTGGAATATTAAGCCATAGAAATGAAAGAAAAGAGACAGAATAGAGAGATGAGAGAGACTTCATGCAGGCGGAACTGATGCGACTTGGGAGGAACTAAATGTAAGAAGAACACGAAGATGATTATAGGTTTCCAAGGGTGGCAACTGTTTTTCCCATAAGATGTGGCTACAAGCTAACAGTTTTATGGACAAATATGTTTGAATAGTGTGCTAATCTTAACTCTTTTTGCAGTGTCACAGCATAAATTATCATCCTGAAGACTCTTTAAGGTTATAGAGACAAAACCTATTTGGTTTGAAATAAGGAACTCAGGGTGGGGTGGGGAGTTTGGGGAGGAGGATTTCCTTTACTGTCCTGTCTGTTACAGTGTCAGTGAATTTCCGAGTAGGCATATTAAATAGGGCATTGCAAATGTAGGTCTGGCGATGAGTGAACATGCTCCTGAACATGTAGAGGAATTATTATTCAGGCTAGTCTTTAAGGGAAAGGGCTTTCTGGAGACATAGTCCCTTGGCCACAGATGAACTATCTTGGAGGAGAGTTTCAGTGTGGAGCAGACTGGGAGTTAGTTGGGAATAAGAAGGCATTTATGCAGCAAACTGACACCATCTACTAGTTTCCTGCCCAATATTCCTTCTCTTTCTTTTATTTGGTATATTATTTGAAATGGCAGATGTGTCCAGGCAAAAGGGTGCTTTCCCTAAACTCCCTTTTAGTTAGGGGTGGCCAGTGAAAAGATGTAGAAGTTGGGTGGGACTTTCTGGAAAGCTCTTTAAAAGAGATCTAATAGATATGCCAACATTCTTATCAGTTATTCACAATAGATAAAATGTGAAAACAGCCCCAATCTATGAACAGATAAATGGATAGACAAAATGTACTACATCCACTTAATAGAACATCATTCAGTCCTAAAAAGGAAGAACATTCCAATATCTGCCACCACCTGGGTGAACCTTGAAGCTATTGTGCTAAGTGAAATAAGCCAATCACAGAGACAGTTATTTATTGGACAATTCCAGTGACGTGAAGTCTCTAGAGAATTCATATTTGTAGAAACAGAAGGTAGAAAGGTGATTGCCAAGAGCTGAGAATGGACAGTTAACATTTAATGTGTACAGAGAAGAGAAAGAAACCCATGTCTCATCTGAATCTCTCATTGTGGCTTTCCATGGTGTACAGCTGGTATGTAGTTGTCCCCCCAAAACCTCACGCACTTACAGGTGGTACTTTTCAGAGGTGGCTGGATCTAGGGTGTGTGAATGTGGATTAAAGGTATGTGGTAACTAAATTGATTTAGCATAGTTCTGGGTGTGGATAATGAAGGGCCTACTCTGGGTGTAGGCTTGTAGCCTGGATGGATTATTAAGGGAAAGATGGAAGGGAAGCTGCTACTGCTTGCTGTTTTCTGCCTACCCTGGCATGGACTGTTTCTCCTCTGCCGCGCTGCCCTGCCTTGGAGGCAGCCAACTATGAACTTTAAACCTCTCCACACTGTGAACTAAAATAAATTTTTCCTCCTTTAACTTGTGGTTGTCAGGTATTTTGTCCCAGCAATGAGAAAGTTACTAAGACAACAGCTAAACCTAATCTTAGTGGCTATAATTGGTTATAGTCTTTATTTGTTGACTTATTATTTCACCAATAAATATTGAGTGCCTACTATGTGTGAGGCACTACGGATGTAAACATGAAGAGACAATTCCTACTTTCTAAAGGAGACAGCACCCATACTGCCACGGGCAGGGCAGTAATGCTTGGGGGCTTCCTCTTTGGTAAGCTTGTGAATCATATGTTTTATAGAATTCTTTTTAGATAAAGCCTTTTGTAAAGAATTCAACCCCTTGATCACCTTTAGGGGTGAGATTTTGTGAAGTTCTTGATTATAGCACATGGCTGAGTATTTGTTGCACTGTGTACGACTGAGCTAATTTTATGTTGCTGATGCCATATATGTATTTATTCAATATCAACCCACATTTATTTGAGTCTCACTTTGTATGTGCAGTGAGCAGCGAGGAACAATAGGTCTGATGAAGCCATAGGGATGGATCTTATTGCAAGCCACAGGCTTTTAAAACTCCCCATTCAACACAGAGAGTCTCCACAGAGGGCAGGAACTGAGATCCCTATTGATAACTCCAGACCCCGATGACTTCATCGCCTCTGCCGTGCTCCCCCGCCACAGTGTCTCTCAAGGTCCCTGGGAAATGGTGACACTAACAGGCCTCTTTGTCGATCATTAATTTTAATTTAAAAATGTCTTGGGGTTATATTTCAGCTCAAAATTAGAAGAATGAAGCACTGTGACCAGAGTGATTGAGGGAAGTAGAGAGAGACACAGAAACAAGCTCAGGCCAGTTTGCCTCCTTCAGGCCTCTGAGCCTTAGCTGTACCATAAAAGTGTCAGATGGGGTTATTTCAGGATTCTCCTAGAGCTGATAGTCTGTGGTTCTACTTCTGCTTGAGTTTACCAAGAATTTCAAAATTGTGCCTGCCTGGAATCCAGGTCACAGGGTATCCAATCGGTCATTCACCCATTCATACCTTCATTCTCTGAGCGCTTACCATCCTATTCCCAGCTGTGACACTGGTCATGACGATATAACGTAGTTCTTTTTTTCTTTTCGTTCTGGGGATCGAAATCGGGACCTTGCACTTGCGAGGCAGGCGTCAGAAACACTGAGCTAAATCCTTGGCCCTATAACATAGCTCTTCCCTGCAGAAAGACCCGGCTTGTCTGGGGAGGCACAAATACACTACAAGGCCATAAGAATTTTAAGAAAGGCAAGAGCTCAAAGGAGGAGATGCCTGTGGCAAGCAGGGAAAACTTTCCCAAGGCACTAAAATGGGAGAATAAGGTCTGAAGGATGGTGGGCTCCAAGAGTGGGGGCAGTCAGAGGATGGGGAGGGGCTAAGGCACAAGGGACTTCTCAGGTTAAGAATTTTGATCGTTTCCTGGTTGATACAGGGAGCGATCAAAGGTAGGTTTAGAAGCATCTCTCTTCCAAGGGGAACTCGGGAAGCAAATAATCAATGTTCTTGACCTGGGTTCCAAGAAGTTTCCTGGGCAGCAGACAATCATTCCTCCTGCTCACACCATCACTGCAGCAGAGTCACACGCTTTCAAATGCCATGTCATTCAATGTCAAAATGCTCAGTTCAGGTGGGTCCTTCTTGTCAGTTGTGCAAAGCTGCAGAGAGGTAGGACTTTGAACATCGACACACCTAGGTCAAATCACAGTCTCTTAGCCTGGTTGCTTAAGTCCCTGAATCCCAGTGTATTCATCTATGAAATGAGGATATTGGTTACCTTTTACGGGGAACAGATAAGGCAATGAAAGCACAGTAGTTAGAATTTTTTTTTTCGGTACCAGGACCTTGAACTCAGGACTTTGCACATGCCAGGGAGGCAGAGTGCCACTGAGCTAAATCCCCGGCCCCAGTAGTTAGAATTTGCATGTGCGATTATATGCCTGTGATTTCTGAAACTGGAGTCTCCTTTCCCACTGGACTGTAAGTTGTGTAAGGGCAACCACTCTGCTTTTGCTCCCTGCATCAGTCAGTGCTGGAAGCCAACATGTTGGAAGGCAACATGGTGCCCGGCCACAGTAATCAGTGATGATGATGAGGATGCTTTCCTGTGAAACACATGGTGTGATGATGAGCAGCACCCTTCTAGGATTTTTCTCTACAGGTGTTAAAAGGCCCAGAAGTCAGAAGCAATAGTTCACTCTATCTGTACAGACCATATTTCTGGGCTCTGTTCTACCACCCAAGGCATCTCATGGATGTCAGCTGGGTTTGGCAGCTTCTCAGACTCTTAGGTTGCTGGTGTTAGGAGGAAGAGAGCCCTGAGGTTAGCTGGTTTGTTTCCCAAGTTAAATACAGTCATCCATTGTCATCCTTATAGCCTGCTTCTGGATCTTGTGAATGATGCTCCCCATCATGACTTCATTTTCCTTGGGGCCTGTTTCTGCAGTGATTTTCTAAAGCATGGAATTTAGAAAGTTTAGAATGCTATGGTCTAAGTACTCTTGGTGTAAAAAAATACCATATGAAGAGAGCTTCTCCTGTTAGGTCTGGAAGCTATAGACACATTTACATTGGACCATTTCAAAATATAATTTGAGTATTTCAGGCCTCATTCTCCTTAGAATATGCAAGGCAAAATATCTTTAGCACAATTCTGTTTGGCACTCCTTTCTGAATATGGAAGAAGGGACTCTTTCTCAATTTTCTTTCCTCCAGGATTGAACCCTCACTGGATATTTTTCTGGAACAATTCAAGATTATGGTGTTTTAGAATGACAGACTGTAGGGTCAGATAGATCTCAGTTCAAATCTGGGCCTGCTACTTCTCTACAGAAATATGGTATTGTTTTTAATGAATAAAAAGAGAATAAAAGTATTATCTATTTCCAACAATTCTTGTGAGTGTCAGAAAATGGAGAACATTTTTTGCCTAAATTTCCCATAGGAGACTAGTACATGCATGGTACATAAAAGGGGTGATCAAAATATATAGTGAATGTGTAAATAAACAATTTATTTCGGTAAAAGAAACATTGCCATTCATCCTCCTCACCCCCCTCCCTGCCCCAAGCTTGGAACTCACTTATGCCATTGTTCTTACTAATTTCTGAAGCAGTTCTGTTTTGTGAATGTCTTATAAGGTGTGACCAAAAGTGTGGTGAATGCTGCTGTAGAGTGCCATCCAACAAAGGCAGGCTCGTAAAATCATTATGGTGTATCCTCATCCTCTTTATTCACTGGATCTGACAATGTGTGACTTCTGGCTCTTCCTCAAAGACAAAATGGTAAAGCAAGGTAAACATTTTGAATTGATTGAGGACATTGAAGCAGTCACCACAATGCAGCTAAAGACATGCAAAGAGGATGTCCAGAACTGCTTCAGAAAGCACAGCATGGATGAGTGAGTGTATTGGAAGTGAGGGGAAATATTTTGAGAGGGATTCACAGCAGTATCTCTTTTACTGTAATATAATCTTTTAAATGTAAACATTCACCACATGTTTTGATCACTTGTACGTGGAAGAGACTCTTAAGTAAACTACTTTGGATAGAGGGTGAGACCCCCAGTGACAAGCCTGAAACAGAAAATTTGATCAGTGGACTGAATTGTGTGAGATAAGGGGAAGACTTCATTTGGCTGCTAAGGAGAAAGAGAGAGGAGGAGAGAATGGAGGTTGTGTCTTGTTTGATGGGCTCTTTCTGTGCATCCCCAAATACCATCCCATCCCACTCACTGCAAACATGTCACCTGGTTGAATTTACCGGATTGGTATGGAAACAAGGGAAGGGGGCTGAATTTTGGTTTGGCCCAAAAGAGAAGGCAGCAGTGAGTGCAGAAATAGATGTCAGGAGGTTAGACTGGAAAACTGTGAATTCATGGAAATAGAGAGGAGAGTTCTGAATTTTTACAGATTTAGGGTTGGGAGGTTTAAGCCATTTATCAGAGTTCAAAGCACAAGGAAATCCCATTGAATATACAGGATCATGAGGATTTGAAATAATATAATGAAACAACATACTACTTAGTGACCACCTAATCTTTGGCTATACCTGAATCCAAAGTTGAGTAAAGCATTTGACTCAAACTGTCATTTTAGTGGTCGGGATAAGCCCAGACCAAAAAAATAAATGCACAGATTCAAAAAAAAAAAAAAAGGCCCTTTAGTTCTGTGCTTGTGTGGGAAGTGTGTACACTTGAATCCAGACACCAGAGTCCTCACTCTGTGTGTGTGTGTGTGTGTGTGTGTGTGTGTGTGTGTGAGTCAGGGGATGGAACTCAGAAACTCCCATGCATGTTACCATGCCAGGCAAGCCCTCACCCACTGACTAGTCTCCAATGTGTGTGGTCCAGCACACATCCCAGCACCCAGGCTTCTTATGTTTCCTCTCGTGGTAAACAGCTGTTGGCCCTTCAAGTCCTCTAAGTCTGTCATCAACCTCAGTTCTTTTTTGCAGGGAAGAATGAGTTTCCCAACACTAACTCAAAGGAACTTCGTCGTATTTGGACGGAATAATGGAAAGTGAAAGTGTGTTGCCAGTGATGGAGGACAAGAGAAGAGTGATGGCAAGGGTGGGCCTGCCACCCCGGCTGCCCCCAGCGAGCTACACCAGGGCATGGGCTTCATCGTGTCTAAGCCCTCGTCTCTGCCTAAGACAGTACCTGGCACAAAGAAAGTGCTCACCAAGGATTTGGCTGATGAACAGATGACTGTGCAGGATTTTCCTCTTTTCAATGGAGGTTTTCATCTCCTGGAAATCTATTTGCACCTGTTTTATGGATTCCATTTGTTTCCTATGTTGGGATTCCATCATGTTCCTGAGCTCCTCTCTAGATTTATTAATCATGTCTTGCACTATGAGCACAATCTCTGCTGTTACCTGAGAAATTATTTCTGATTTCATTTTTTCCAGATCCCCTTTTGTTGCCAGTTCAGTGGGTCCAGGTGGTTGCGTATCAGAGTGTTCCATCTCATTTCCCTTTGGGGTTGCCGTAGGTGATCTGGAAGTCTGGTTTTGAGACTTATTTACATGTCTTCTCATTTTGATGGGGGGGGCACAGTGCTGTTGGCGCCCGCACAGCTCACCCCCTCTGAGCTGGGACAGCGGCTCCGAAGCCCCTCCCTCTGGGCCAGGAGTGGCAGGATGGATGGTAGCTGGGAAGCCCCTTCCTCTGGGCCGGGAGCGGTGGGATGGACCTTTCCTCTTTTCAAATAACCACACATCTGAAAACTTATTCTCTAGCACGGTTTCCATGGCAGCTTTGCTGTCACTTCTCTGTTCATGGGCCCCAATTCCATTTCCTCTCAGCCAGTGACCTTGTTCACTGCCTTACAGAACACTAAAAACAAATTAACTATTGCAATTCTTTCTCTTGAGCTTATTATTTGCACCCACGGTTATTTCCTTCCCATAAGGCCAAGCAATCTAATTTTGGACCCTTCACTCTATTAAAGTTGTTCCCAACACATGGTGTGGATTCACTAACTGGAAAGTCTGAGGACTTTTTCTTAGACTTTGTGCTTTTCTACATCGTTGCAAAGAAAAGCATTCTGGTCTGCTCTTGAAGTTTTGTCTCTTTCCTGCTTGGCTTTTATCACCCTGATACTTTGGCTGAGGTGGTTGCCTATCCTTGTTGCCTTCCTTCTATCTGGCCTACCAGTGAGGCAGAGACTCATTTCTTCCTCATCTCATCTCTGTTGGTCTCTACCCTGTCCCATACATGTGCCATCATCTCGGCAGCTGGGCTGTTGTCTTCTTGCCTAGACATCTGCTTCCCTTGTGCTCTAACTAGTTGCTCAAGTGTTCAGGAGGAATTCTGGGTTCTTGGTGCTTGAGATTCACCTGTACCTGCAACCTGGGAAGCAAGTGTGCTCTTTCGGAAGACGGAGGGGAGGAGCTGAAGAGACGAAGTCTGGAACCGTCTTCCCAACCCCCTGTCTCTTAGGGTACATCACAGTGTCCTCTCTGGTGTCTGATGTGCAGACCCATCTCTGGCCCTAATTCCATTTTCAGACCCTACACCCATTGCTTCCTGTTTCCCCTGGAAGGCCCTGCTGCCTTCTCAGACCCAACACTACTAAGTTAGATCTACTTTCTCACATAACCAGGATCACCTTCACAATCAGTTTTTCCATATTTTAAGTTTGTCTTTGATTTTTAGATTTCAAGCTCATCTTTGCTTCCTCCTGCTATGTTTAATTTCTGCCCCTCAATTTGATTATACACAAATAGCTTGCTGCCTATTTGTCTCTTCTCCATAATGTCTCTCACATTGCTCCTTTATTTTCCCATTCCATTTCCATTTCAACTGCACAGAGCTTTTAGTTCATCATCTCAAGTCTGAGGGAGTGTGATATTCTGTGGGCCTTCCGTAAAGAGTTGACCTTGGTTCTGCCTTTGGGGTTGGCTGCCTAGGTTTTTTTTTTTTTTTTTTGGTACGGGGATCGAACTTGGGACCTTGCACTTGCAAGGCAGCTGCAGGAACCACTGAGCTAAATCCCCAGCCCTGGCTGCCTAGGTTTGTGTCACAGCCTTACTGCTTCCTCAAAGAAGCTGTCCTTGGTATGAACTGCTGGGTAGAAATGTATGGTCTTGACCCTTTCACCGCTCAAATCCTGATCCTTCTCTTTAGTTCAGCTTGTCTCACCTCTGCCATGCAGTCTCCCAGGTCCAGCAACTGCTGTCTTCTCTGAAACACTTCAGCGTTTCCACATTAACAGTACTGTTTCCTAGTTAGGAAAACTCATCCTTGATTCATTCACTCAGCAAATATTTAGTGCACCCTTCCTTAGGCACTGGGGAAAGTCATGTGGAACAGGGAATGTGTGTGAGAGAGATGGGGCTGGGGAGAGAGTGAGAGAGATCTCATAAATAAATTAACAAGATATCTTGTCTTAAAGGCCATGATCGAGATTCAACCAAGATGGATTTGAAAGAGTTAAAGGGCTATGTTGAATTGGCTGTGTGCAAAAGGAATTTCTGAAGAGGCACCAGTTAAATTGGGATCTGAGTCATAAGAAATGTCGCCCCTAGGGAAGTCTGACGTAAGAAGTTTCTAGATGAAGAAAATAGCAACCTTACTGCCCCAAGAAGGCCCATTACTTGTTGAGTAAGCATGGTGGGGACTAAGAGAAGTGGCACAGCCTTATGGCCTCTGGTGAGAAGTTTTAGATTTATGTTTAGGAGTGGTGAGAAGACATTTGAGTATTTAAAGCCAAGGCATGATATGCTGTGATTTATGAAAAGGATCACTCCATCTGGCATGCTGACTAACAGTGGAGGGAACACAAACAACCAAGTGGAAGCAGAGACTCGAGGCCAGGGCAGGTGCAGTAGCCCAAGACAGAGATGTGGAGGGAGGAGGAAGAGGGAAGGGCGCAGATGAGGACGTGTTTGGGAGACGCAGCCAGCACTGCTAGCTGAGAGAAGTGCGGACTGGGTCTCAGCCTGAGAAGTCAGGTGGTAATTTATGGAGAAGAGGAAGAAATAGGTATGGAGGCACAGGCTGGAAGCATTTCAGTGGGGAGAGAGTGAATATGGGCTGGAGGGGTGGACAGGCTTCATGGAGGCGGTGAGACAATATGCACCCCGACGAAGGTTAGGGAGGAGACTGAGAAGGATGGGTCAGGACACTGGGAACCGAGGGTCTGCTGGGGGCATGTTAAAATTCAAGGTGTCTGTGACACCTCCAAGTGGGTATGGTGTCCAAAATATTTCCATTCTTTTTTTTATGAGTGTATTTCTTGCTTTACAACCTAGAGAGCAAGCACTGCAGGTCAGGGATCAGGTCTAATAATTCTTGTGTCTCTCACAGTGCTGGGGCAAAGCCTCTGCACAGCAGGCCCTCTGGATTTTGGAATGAATAGATGTACTCAATTGGTGAGCAAATGAAGGACAGGAGAGACTAAAGATGTCAAAACTAAGACTTTCCTAATTAGGTCCAGTGATTTAAAAAAAAGTCATTCTTCATTAGGCTCTTGTGCTCTCTAGCCCATGTTATCAGAGGGTTAAAATGGGAAGAGGGACCCAAAGACCATTCTGAAGAACTCTTCCATCCCTCAGACTTCCAAATAATGGCATCTTCCGTTCTTATTGGTGCTGCTGTCCCTTGGGTCTGCTTTCTTCCTTGTCTCTGAAGGCCCCAGTTTCCACTCTTGAGAGTTCTCCTCTACTACCCCTCCACCCTGATCTCCTATCTCCATTGTCTGGGGATTCTCTTTCATCCTCAAAAGCATTTATCCAGCCACCTATTTAGCACCCCACTGCATGATAGGGGACCAGATATGTTCCTGGCCTCAAGGTTTCAGACAATTCTAAATTCCTTTTGCACTGTGCCTTTTCGGCAGAGATTGGTAGGGTCATCTTCATCTCCAGAAGGTGACAGCGAGGTACCATATGGGGTCTGTAACGCATGCTCATTGTGTTAATCCAAGGGCCCGCACATCTCCTGGCTGGCTGTGCTTTCCTGAAGCAGCTATGCGTGGACACGGGAGACAGTCAGAGCAGGGCTGGAATCCTTACTTGTGGTTTCTAGTGGCATGGTTTGAGCAATGGTCTTCATTTTTTAAACTCCAGTTTCCTCCTTTATGAACAGGCTTCCAAAACACTTTCTTGGCAGTCAGCATGGTCAGTCTCAAATGAGCGAATGTATGTCAAACCCTTGTACAGTGGCCAACACAGATTCAGTAAGTGGTAACCCCTACTGTTATTAATAAAGTGGGGCTCACCTAGCTGAATATTAATAAGGGACTGAAAACAGGTAAAAATACAAGGAGAAAGTAATGATAAAATCTTTTATATATGGAAGAGAACAAAGCAGAAAAGATAAAAGTTGTGCCTCTAAATGGGAAATGCACATGTGGAAATCTAAAGGCCATGTTATTGGTTTGATTAAATTCAGGAGTCCCTGATAAGGGAGAGGTAATATTTTCTAGGACCACTCTATCAAGAGCGGGAAGGTCATATGGCTTCTCTGTTTCCAGGCATACACAGCGGATTTTCTTCCCCAAACCCTGTTTTAGGGAGCTTGTAGGTAAGGACAGTATCTCTCTATAAGAATGCACAAGGGTGGGTGGGTGGGGGACAATGGCGACCTCGGGGGTTCAGGAAATGGCTCTCTGAAGAGCTTCTGGCTTTATGGTTGGACGCTAGGGCTGAGGATTGCACCAAATTCTTTGAATGAGCTCGCAGTCTGGTGAAAATCTCATCTTCCTGAGTTGCTGAATGATTTTTAGATGACCCAGGTGCACACCTCGGAAACGTGCTAATGACTCAAGAAGGAGCCCCTAGGACTCCCCCTCCCCACTTTCTCAGAGGTGGAGAATTTCCAGGGAAGCCAGTGAAAGATTTAGGAGACTAATCCTGGAAATATTTCTCCTCTATCTATTGCTCTCAGCAGGGGTGCCAGAGGCTGTGGGGTTGGGGTGTGAGGGGTGGAGAGAGCCAATTAGATGTGGACAAAGACCTAGCTCTGCCTCCAAGGGAGACCCGGAGAATCAGAGAAACCTACTAATTAGGAATCTACTGTCCATGAAATATTCAAGATCTTGTAAGAATCTGCCTGCCTGCAGGCCCCACAGAGCTTCGAAGGTGAATTTGAGGGGGGAAAGAGGTACAAATGTCGGGGGCATCAAAAGGGGAAAGCTCCAGCTCCATGCTGGACTGTCTGGGGAGTCAGCTCCTATGTCCCCACAGAGGCAAGAAAGGGGGCCCCGCAGCACTTCTGGGAGGGCAGCGCTTCCAGTCACCCAGTACAATTCCTTTTTCCACAGCACATTGCTTGGGCTACTTAGGGTGAGGTGACCTGTTCATCACATCGTGTCTGCAGAGTACTGCATCTTTCTTTCTCTCTTCCTCCCTTCCTCCCTCCCTTTCCTCCTTCCACTCCCCGCCCCCCTTTTTTGTTCCAGAGATCAAAGTCAAGTCGGGACCTTGAGCTTGGGAGGCAGGTGGCTGCACCACTGAGCTAAATCCCTGGCCCTCTCTCTCTCTGTCTTTCTTTTTTATTGGAAATTGAACCTAGGAAGTCCTGAGCTACACCCCACTCATTTATTTTCCACTACTAATTATTGAACCCAGGGCCTTTGCACTGAGCTATATCCCCAAACCTTTAAAAATTTTAAAACATTTTTATTTTTGGATAATGTCATGCTAAATTGTCAAATTTCTCAGGCTAGAATATATTCTTATGTATTATAGTATGTACTAATAAAAACAAACAAACAAACAAATAAATAAATTTCCCGGGCTAAGCTAGAAAATGCAACCTTCCTGATTGCCTCCCAGAGTGCTGGGATTACAGGTGTATGCCACCATGCCCAGCTCTCATTTTTCTTACTACTCAGGCTCCTTTAAAGAAAACTGAGGGAATATGGGGTGGGTTACTGGAGAACAGCTACATGAGAATGCTGCTCTTGGGCAAAAATATTTCTGTACTCATTCAAGACAGAAAACAAACAGATTCAGTTTGGCTCTGTTTTGGGAACACATGGCACAGCAAGCAGATACACCGAGCATGATTCATACCATAGATTAACCCAAAGGGCTTTAGGTTGTCATAGTGTTCAGCTTTCTTTTTTCTTTTTTTTGTTTTTGGTACTGGAGATTGAACTCGGGACCTTCCGGTTGTGAGGCAGGTGGCAGAACCACTCAGCTAAATCCCTGGCCCTTCAGCTTCTTTTTTTCTAGAAAATTCTTTTAGTTGCAAAGAGTGGGGAAACTAGGCTATTCAAGTTCCACTCACGTCTTTCCTCAGCCTGTTTTCTGTTAGGACAGCACTGGAAATGGCCGGAAGGTACACTGACATTTGGAAGGGGCACCAGGTGCCTGGGGAGCCCACCATGAACAATGAAGAGATGGATGGACCACATGAAGGCCCTTCTGTTGACAGAGGGGTTTCCACTCGATCTCACATGCTCTCCTGGGTTCAGGTAGTCAGCGGTCCCAAGACAAAAGGAAGCTTCTGGAAGCCAGGGAGAAAAGTCTGGGGCTGACTTCAGTTTGGATCCTCCTCACTCCCTGGTGGCTGCTACTTGGACACAAGCTGCCATCCCACCTTCTTAACCTCCTTGCAAAGCTTTCTAAACATAGGTGGATTGTTTAGCAACTAAAATGAAACTTGCAGTATACAATTTAGTGTGACTACTATTAGTCTTGGTAGCAGAAGGGGTATCTGAATCATTTCCCTTTCAGAAATTTCCAAGTGTCTTCTGAAGGTCTCCGAAGTAATCGAAACCAGTATCTTTAAATTTTATAGGGACTCTTTTCAGTTCTTAAGTTCCATGAAATACGTTGGTCTGCCTGGCATGGTGGCACAGGCTTGTAGTCTTCTGTGTGAGGGAGGCTGAGGCAGGAAGGTCTTGAGCCCAGGAGTTTAAAGACTGGTCAGGGCAACACAGAGAGATACTGTCTCTAAATATCAGTCAAACAAACAAACAAACAAACTAAAGTTTAAAACTGTGTCGGTGCTTTCTAGTTCTATGAAATTTGGGAGTGGCTTGTGTGTCTATGTGGCTGTGTTGAGGCAGCAGAAATTCTGGAAAGAGTTTGGATATAAAAAATTTCAATTTGACTTTAGGCTTCACATTCTGATCCTATGTCCTGGATTTCTGGGACAGCCCCAATTCCAAATATTCAGACCTTGTGGTCAGACAAGTATTTCAGTTTAGGAAATAGGAGATCTGCCTCAGGGAAATAAGCAGGTGGTTCGTCATAGCCTTAGTTTGCATTTTATAGTTTGCTTATATGGAAAGCAGATCTTGGGCAGCCCTCCAAAACTCCAGGATCTGACTTATCTGCTTAAAATTATGAGAAGTACCAAGGCATCAGGCATCTAACGTCAGGTCTATTTTCAATTTCCTGTTGCTAGATGCAATCCGAGTTTCAACCTGAGCTATTTAGTAAGCCAGTCTGTCTACCTGGTCAGCCCTAGAGATGAATGGCAGTGACTAATCCAGGAAGGATTCAATTCAGCATATACACACTGACTGCCAGGTGGGCCTTGGTCTGTGCTAGATGCAGGAGACACAGATACACACAACAGATCCGAGGTACAGTGTTTCAGCAAAATGATTTTTCCTTTCAAAACCAGAAATAGTAATTAATAAGTTTCCGTTAATGGTTCCTCCCCACACTGTCAATTTATCTTCTGGAGGAAGATCAAAATGAATGAACTAAACAGGAAGTGAAGCCAAAGGGCACAGATTCAAGATTTGACTGTGAGAACAAAACTTTTAATTAGGAGTTTTGATTTCTTCTCATGAGATCTGCAGTATTCCAAGGCTTATCATTATTGGGAAAATCCAGAGGATTTTTTAAAAAATACAACCCTGTGTTCTTTACTAACAGGAAACAGAAAAAGACTGATTTTTCTTTTTAATTTGGAACCGGGTCTGCTATGAATTAGAATCACACCACTGACGCATTTCACATGGGTGACTAAACAGCTTCACATAAAAATTACTTTCAGTGCTCTTTTCCCCTTCTTGGCCTGAAAAGGAGCTAGTATTTCCTGCTGATTAAAGGAGAAAAGCCACTGTATTTACCAGCCAGTCCCTCTGGTCTCTGTGTCTCAAACTAATGTGGGGTTGGTTTGAATCTGAGGTGGCTTAGAAGCAGAAGTTCAGACCACCCACTCTCATGACCTACAAGGCCCTGAACGAGTTGGGCAGAGCGTGGGCATCTTGGCTACAGCACCAAGGTTTTCGTAAGCTTCTTCTTGTCAGTGTCCAGTGGCACCTGACTGCCCACCCAGGTGGGATCAGTCCACCTGTATGCATGGAGGAGCCTCTCTCTAGCTCCCTGGCTTCTCTACAAACACAAAATGTATCCAAGAAGTCAGCACTCAAAAATCAATAGCTTTCTGTACATGAATAACAAACTCACCCAGAGAGAAATTAGGGAAACAACACCTTTTACCTTTTACAGTAACATCCAAAAAAATGAAATACCTCGAAATCAGTCTAACGAAGGATGTTTGAAAACTACAGCACTCTGAAAAAGGAGATTGAAGAGGATAACAGAAAATAGAAAGATATCCTTTGTTCTTTGGTAGGAGAAACTAATATAATGAAAATGGTCATACTTCTAAAATTGTTATACTGGTTTAATGCACTCCCTATCAAAATTCCAATATCATACCTCACAGAACTAGAGAAAACAATCCTAAAATTCATTTGGAACCAGAAGAGACCTAGAATAGCAAAGACAATTCTGGGCAACAAAGGCAAGGCAGGGAGCATCACAATTCCTGACTTGAAATTATATTACAAAGCTACTGTGATAAAAACAGCATGATGCTGGCAAAAAAACCAGACCTGAGGATCAATGGAACAGATTCGAAAATGCAGAAACAACTCCAGACATACTCAGCCACCTTATCTTTGATAAAGGAGCCAAACACCTTCACTGGAAGAAAGATAGCCTCTTTAATAAATGGTGCTTGACAAACTGGTTTTCCACATGCCAAAAATTGAAACTAGGCCCACATCTTTTTTTTTGGTACCAGGGATCGAACTCAGGACCTTGCGGTTTCGAGGCAGGCACACTACCACTGAGCTAAATCCCTGGCCCATAGACTCACATCTTTCACCATACACTAAACTAAATCAAAATGGATCAAGGATCTAAATATTAAAACAGAAACACTATATCTGCTGGAAGATAGAATAGGTAGAACTCTCAAAGACATTGGTGTAGGCAAAGACTTTATGCATAAACCCCGATCACAGAGGAACTACCACAAAAAATCAACAACTGGGATCTCATCTTATTAAAAAGCTTTTGCAAAGCAAGAGAAACCACCAACACAGTGAAAAGACAATCCACAATGTGGGGAAAAAATTTGCCAGCTGTTCCTCAGACAAAGGACTAATTAATATCTAGAATATATAAAGAACTCAAAAAAATCAGACCCCCCCAAATTTAAAGACCGAATCTAAAAATGAGCATCTGAAATGGATAGACACTTCCCAGATGAAGAGGTAGAAACAGCAAATAGATATAATGAAAAAATGTTCAACATCACTGGTCATTTGAGAGATGCAAATTAAAACAACATTGAGATTCCATCTCACTCCAGAAAGAACGGAGCCTGGGATTTAGCTCAGCGGTTTCGCTGCCTGCTGTGCAAGCACAAGGACCCGAATTCGATCCCCAGTACAAAAAAAAAAAAATCAACCAATAACAAATGCTGGAGGGGCTGTGGGGAAAAAGGAACCTCTCTCCACTGTTGAGGGGAGTGTAGACTGGTGCAACCACTGTGGAAATCAGTGTGGGGATTCCTCAAAAAACTAGGATTAGAGGCCCATTTGGCCCAGCTATTCTTCTGGTGGGTATCTTCCCCAAAGAATTAAAGGCATCATACCACAGTGATATATGCACTCCCATGTTTACAGTGGTACAGTTTGTAATACCTAAATCTTGGAGACAGCCCAAATGCCCATCAATCGACAAATGGATAAAGAAGATGTGGTTTTTTTTATAAAATTGAGTACTACTACTCTGTCATAAAGAAGAGCTCGAGACATTTATTGATAAATGGGTGCACCTCGAGACCATACTCTAAAGTGAAATAAATTGAACATATACACACACACACACACACACACACATATATTTATTTATTTTTTGGTACTGGGGTTCAAACTTGGGACCTTGTGCTTGTGAGGTAGGCAGCAGAACCACTGAGCTAAATCCCCGGCTCTGAATATATATGTTTAAACACTGAATTGTTTCTCTGTTGTGAGAAACTGAAAGTGGAAATAAGGACTAAAATGTACATAGACATTGGGAAATGGAAAGAAAATGTTCAAATGAGACGGGGACTGGACCTGGGAGGAAAGAAGGGACAAGAAAAAGAGAGAAAATGGAAACAAAACTTTTGTACATAACGGAAGGGGGAATGGGAAAAAAAAGAAGCAAGATATATCATGTACTGGTACAAATTCCCTATGATGAATGTTATCATTATGTATATCTAAAATGTACCAATAAATGTTTTACTAAAAAGAATGCCCTAGATCTTCCCCTCCATTACCTATTTATCTCTCTATTAGACAACTGTCTTTAAATCAGAGATGCTCAAGATTTTCTGGTAAAAAAGTAGTTCTGATATTGTCAAGACCTAGAGTCATAAAATGCTGAACTTGATCCTCAGTTTGACTTATTTGACTGGTGGGGCAACCATGGTCTAGAGAGGATTTGCCTAAAGTCATACTGCACTGCTCATCAGTTTGCTCATTTATTCATGTATTTATGGTGGGCATTGTGCTGAGCCCTGGGCCTAAGTGAGCAAGACAGAAAGGACCCCTGTCCTTATGGAATTTGCAATCTGATGGCTAATGATAAGAAAATAAGCAATGCAAGTTTTGCTCCATTTTATATGTGGAACCTACAGGCTGCTGTAGGAGAAGGGGTGGGTGAGGGATGGGGAGGCCTCTCTTGGGTAGAATGGTCAGAGAAGGTGGTAAGTGATGTTTGGTTACTGGGGAGAGGAAGTTGGGTGCATTGAGGGTGCATTGTGGGTAAGGGAAGGTAATTCTGGTAAAGAAATAAAGACAATTTAGGCTTTGATTCTCTGGCAGGATTCTCATCAGATTTTGAGTGGGTATCAGATCTTGAGTGACTAGTAAAACTCGTTATATCATTCTAAACTACTTCAGAGGTTCCTGCTCTCTTTTTTTTTCACTTACAGGAGTAGAAATAATATAAAGACCAAACTAAGTGAAATGTTATGTAAAATGCTTATCTACTACATCATGGTGTGGAAAAGAGATGAATTCACAACACCAAGAGGCTCCTTGAGTTATAATGGCGGAGAGAAGTTACCCACCCCTGAGAATATGACATATAGAAGGATAACTTCACAGCCCAAATCCTGATTGCCCCTCCTCAGCTGGAAACGGACTTGCCTTCCACCCACTCCTGGTCTCCTCTGCGGGACCTAGGACTGATTAGTTTTCATGCTGTCTTGAAAGTTCTTTGAGGGTAAGGATGGGTTGACTTCGTCCTCCACAGGCAAACCCAACACCCTGCCTCTTTCCATGCCCATAAAAATGGCTCTATGAATATTTGTTGAATGATTTATATAGAGGTACTTAAAGTAATTTAGGGAGATGAGCTATTAGGAAGGTGGTGCCTTTTTTTTCTTTTATGGCTTTTGCAGAGTGGTTGGTATAGGGAGCCTATAATTATTACTATTACTATCAATAACAAAAAGGGCTATTATAGAATCCTTGCTTAATGCCTTTGATGAAGCCTTTGGCTCTGTGACAAGAATATCCCTGAGGATGGAAAACCAAACACTGAGCTGTTTAACAGAACTGGAAGCACAGCATTCATTGCATCATTCTACTGAGATGTGAAGTAATGTCTGAGCATTTAGTTTCCAGAGTAGGGCTGGCTCGGCCTCTGCTCCTAGTTCAGACAGTGATATAAGCCTGCATCCTGTCTCCTGACCCTTGCTCTAGAGGCTCCAGCCAGTCCCACAAGAGGCAGCCTGGCAGGCAGTCCCACCAGGAAGCACATGTGGCCCCAGGAGGGCTTTGTGAGTACGTGTCAACACTGTCTCCCAGGGAAAGCTGAGGGCGGGACTGCCACCCCTCGCTGCAATCCTTCCCTCTAATTCTCCATTCCTGTTTTGGTTGCAAGCAAAGAACAAGAACTTCTGGCCCGGGGATTTAGCTCAGTGGTTTCACTGCCTGCTGCGCAAGCGCAAGGACCCGAGTTCGATCCCTGGTACCAAAAAAAAAAAAAGAACTTCAAAAAAAGAAATTAGAAATTACATTGTTCTATACCTAAAATGTACCAATGATTAGAATGAATAATCGATAATGCAAAATAGGAAGAAAAGGTCCAAAGGGGTAGGGGTAGTGGGAGGGGCAGGGGAAAGGAAAGAAGGGAAAGGAAAAATGATGAGAAATGGAAATAAAGTCTTTGTAAATAGGGAAGGGTGGAGGGGGTGAAGGGAGGGCTAGGAATGGGGTAAAAAATAGAACCAAGATGCATTATGTAAAGGTACAATTCCCAATGAGAAATGTAATTGTGTTGTATACCTAAAATGTACCAATAAAGAATTTAATACAAAAAAAAAAAGAAATTACACTGTTCTGGGACCATTTACTCAACTGAAAAGCAATACAAATATTGCACATAAATCGTAGGTTGACTTCCTGTGCACACTAAAGCAAATACTTTTTTCTCAAATGATGGCAGTAGGTGACAGCACCAAAGATGGAGCGGTTGGGAGGGGAAGCCAGAGGCGTTCTGTCCCTGTGTGGTGGAAGCCAGGCATGGTCCCTCCTTTCCGACTACCATTCTGTAGTTTTGCCTATTTCACCTCTATATTAGGAAAATTCTTTTTCAGTGTTGGGGAAAGGGTTCAAAGTCTCTAGAATCCGAACTGAAAACATGCAGGACAGAAGTAGGAGATGAAAATAAAGATAATAAAAAGGATCAATGTCAGTAACTGGTTGACTGGTTCCCTGCCCCAGGTGAACACTCAGCCAACACCCAGGGAAACTGGGCCACAGTTAGCTGGCTTTTGGGCCAGAGACACTAAGAAGTGTTTATTATTTAATGGGAGAGTCCTACACTCATGAGGAAGAATTCAGAAATGACAAGCTTTCCTCCTAGGTCAGCTCTTCTTAAAGACGCTGGATAGCTTGGTTTGCCCTGAGTTTAACACTTTATAATTACTGTCAGATGAAGAGAGAGAAAGATCCAATGTATCTCTTACTACTTCCTTTTCCCTTTATTCTTACCTAAAACATAAGCTGAAAAGAAGCATAAAATGAAGAAACAGACCCAGGTAGGAAGATCTCAGTACTTTGGACTGGCAGTGAGGGCAAGACCTCTATTGTTAAAAAGAAATACTAGTTTATTTTGTTCGGGTTGGAAATTACCAAGAGACCAATTAACACTCTAAGGGTTGGCCATTCTGGTGTTCACAGGCAGTGTTTTAAAAAGGATTGTTTGGGGCCGGGGATTTAGCTCAGTTGTTCTGCCACCTGCCCCGCAAGCACAAGGACCTGAGTTCGATCCTCAGTACAAAAAAAAAAGGATTGTTTGGAGCCCACAGTGCGGGACTAACCTAAGTGTTGATAAAAGGGATTCCAGAGCAAATAAACATTTCTACACTAAATGTGAGAGGCGACGTGCAAGGGCTTTAGTCTGGGGCAACAGCTCAGCCCCACGTTCATTGCCAGGAGAATCCCAGCCTCAAAAAAGATAGCTTTTAAAGGAAAAACTCATTTTCATAGGAGGACTAACTAATTTAATATCTGAAGATTGTTTTGTTATATCCTCCTGTTGCCACTATCCACTTCATTCTTTCAGGGTCCTGCAGCTTCCAAGGTTTGTAGTTTGGAGCAGAATCTGTGAGATTTTAGCTTAGGAATCAAATTTTGTGGTTGTTCTTGGGTGCAACCTGTTTTTATTTTAAATTGCTCATGCGATTGCCAAGATAATTTGCAATTAGAGGAACTCAACAACATTTTTGGTCTTCATTCTTTGCTGGATTCATTTGGTTAAGTTGTTTACTAAGGAATAAGTTTTGAAACAGGAAGGTGGAAATGTGGTTCAGACAGGGAATTAGGTGTAGTTCCCAGAACCTGCTTCTTTTAGCCCTAATTCTGTGAAGTGGTCTCCAGGAGGGGAACTGCCCTGGGCATTTCCCTGGCCCATGCTTTCCCAATGAAGGGAGCTCTTCTTGCAAACAATACTGAAAGATGAAAGTATTTGCAAGTCACACTCCCATTACTTGAACTCATAGAACCAAAGAACATTAGAGCCAGCAGGAATCAATGCAACCTTATTTTATACATGAGGAAACTGAGGCTTAGAGAGAAATATAATCTCCCCTCCTCCTCCACATCTCATAGTTATCAACACAACTAGAACAGAAACCAGAGCTATCCATTTCTAGACCAGTACTCAACTAGTATTTAACTCATTAATTGGAATTGTCATGGTTCCAACCTTGACCTTTCCCAAAATGGCTGGCTCAAGATCTGGTGTTCAGATTCTCTCTGGGCTGCCTGACTCATTTTACCTTTATCTTTCTTTTTCTTTGTCAGTATTTGAGAGCTTGACAGTCTTTCCACTACATGTGTGTCAGAATAATTTTTTAAATGCAGATCAGTAGGTAGCCTCTCTCCACCTTCAGAGTAAGTCTCTGAGACTGTGCTACCTAGGACCAGGGTGCCCAGAAAAGAACCACTTTACCTGGCACAAAGTCAACTGAAAGTATCTTATTGATTTAAAATCGTGACTTAATGTTTTGGAAATCAGATGGGACCTTATAATCAATGCTTAATATAGGAAAACAAAAATTTTTTTTATTTAGTTTCCTGGTTTTACTGTAGTTATGTAAGACATTAATACTTGGGAAAGCTGGGTGAAGGAAATTCTGTATAGAATAATAGTTTTACAACTTTTAAAAATAAGTCTGAAATGACTTCAAAATGAAGAAAAACAGAATGTGTCTGTTTCAATAATTATTGTACTTCAAGGTACTATATATTAAATGGCAGGTTAGTTCTTGTAAAGTTGTGACAGTTTTTGACCTTTCCTTCTGTTTTTTTCCCAAAAGGTTTTTGTACTTGACAAAAATACAAAGTGATATTATGAATGGAGCGAGAACCTTGCTCAGTGAAGTCTAAAGCTTATACACTTTTAAAAAGCTGTCAAAAACTACAAACTTCACAAAATGCAGAAATAAAATCACAATGTAGAAAAACAAATTGTTTTTGTAAAATGAATGGTGTGTCTTATGATCATAGCAACTGAAGGACATGCTAAGTTTTTCCTTGAAATCTTTTAGTTACTGAAGAAGCAAAAACGGTAATTTGTATCTGAATTCAATTTCATGGCATTTGATTCTTTCAGTGCTGAAGTTCCTCTTTAATTGCAATGAAGAAATGTTGGAAAGTTTTGTTTTTTTCAGGCATATGAATGGGAACACATCTGTTCTTTTGGCCTGAAAATGATTTATTTTACTCTGTTATGAATGATAGTTTACCTAGGTATAGAATTCTTGGTCGACAGTGTTTACTCGCAGGACTTTGGAAGAATTACCCTGCTGTCCTCTATCACTCATAGCAGATGGGAGTTATCTCACTGTCTTTTCTTTGCACATAGCCATTTTTTTCTCTTTATCTTCAATTTCAGCATCTTTACTACAAAATGATTCTTGTTGTAGTTTCATTATTAGGTATAGTGTTGGGTAATTATGTTTGGTATGTAACCTTTTTTTTTTTTTTTTTAGTACCAGGGATCAAACTTGAAACCTTGCGCTTGCGAGGCAGGCAGCGGAACCACTGAGCTAAATCCCTGGCCCTGGTATGTAACCTTTTATTTTAAAAGCATGTATCATTTTCTTTATTTTGAAAAGTTCTCGGTGTCTTTTTCACTATTGATTCACAGATATTTCATTCTATTCTATTCTTAAGCTCCTATTAGACATACATTAGAACTGCTCAGTGTATCTTCCATGTTTCTTAACTGCTCTTTCATTTTATTATTTTTTGTGGTGCTGGAGATTGAACTCAGGGCCTTGCATGTGCTAGGCAAGTGCTCTACCACTGAGCTAGATCTTCAGCCCTTAACTGCTATTTTATTTTTTCCTCCTGAACTCTTTATGCTACATTCTGGCTAAAGTCCTTAATATCATCTTAAAATTCACTAATTCTCTCTATTGTTATATACAAATAGGGTTAATCTTGTCTAGTAAGCTTTTTAATTCAAACATTATGGCTTTTATTACCAGGACTTCTAATTGGTTCCTTTTTATATCTACCTGTTCTTGTTCCATTTTTGCTTGTTTTGTTTCACAATTCAGTGGTTCTTTCTTATGGATGGCTTCTGTTTCCTTTGAGGATTCGAACAATTCCTATTTTGAATTCACTTTCAGATTCTGCTATATTTACATTTAATCTGGAATGAAGATATTCCAGATTTTGATTTTGTTGGCTCCTTTTCTTAGTGTTAATTTTTTGAATGTTTCAGAATTTTAGTTGTGCAACATACTTTTGGAGAGGTATCACACACCCTTTCTCTCTTTTTCTCTTGTCCCTTTTATTTCTCTGCTTACTTTTTTTTTTCTGTCTAACCATTTTTCAGTTGTTCCCATTTAGCCCTCATTTGTCCATAACCTGATCTTATGCTGGTGGCTCTGGACTCCTGACTTATGATGAAATTGGGATATTGCCAATTCCATCACTGAGGCAACAGACAGATTGGCCCAAGTCCTGGTCATACCTGCTTGTTCCTGCTTTTCTAGATTCACATTTGCATGAGCCCTAAACTCAGGTAGCAGTTGCAACTTTTTTCAGGCAGGAATTCCTTGTCTCATTCAAGTTTAAGCAGCAAGCCTGGATTCAGGATCCAAGCACCAAAGGCACCTTTATTCCCTGTTACTGTGGAGGAGTGTTCTTGCCTATCTCTTCCTGCCTCCAGAGTCTACTAACCTCACAGCTTTAGCAGTTTACTGTGTTATATTTCTGTTCGGTTTCTAGTGCACAGATATTTATTTCTAAAATATGTAAATGCATAGTTTAACTTTTTTAATATCTTCAAAATTTACTCTTAAAATATTTTATGTATAATTGCTAAGTGTTTAGAGTACAGGGAGTGGCATCACAGCATAAGCTTACAATGCTAATGCCTCTGGCTTTGGGGATGAGAGTAGCTACAGTTACCATGATACTGTCCTCAAGACATCTACCATAACTGCCACTGCCAGATTGATTTTGTCCTTGGTTTCCCATCTAGCATGTGTTACTCTCCTAAGATGGCTCTGTGCATGACCAAGCCACTCAACATAGATTAATTCTCTCTTAAGTGACTTTATTAAGCCCATCAATGGTTCACTTAGCAAGCACTTTTGTAATAAATTTGCAATATCCTCTAAAGAAATGGATCTGGATAAGAGCCAGACTAATTTAGGAAGGAACATGGCTTAAAAATGAGTGAATTATTCTCAGAAGTGTACAAGATGGGGCCGGGAATTTAGCTCAGTGGTTTCATCACCTGCTGCACAAGTGCAAGGACCCAAGTTCGATCCTCGGTACCCACCCCCAAAAGTATACAAGATGGCTGTAGAAACATTTCAATATATTTCTATGTTTCCACATATTAAATTGAGACTTTTTACAGATAATGAAACAAACAACAAAAAATCCCTACAGGTTAAGAATCCCAACTAGGCCTTCAATGAGTTTATTTGCTTAGGTTTTGGAAGAATAGTCGAGACACAGTGCTGATTTATATCAATGAGGAAGCAGAGCTGAGCTTGGATACGTGGAAATTTGGTCCTAGAATCCTCTTAGCAGTGTAGTATGCAAGCCATACAACAGTATAAAGGCAAATGAATTATCCAAGAATATTTTATAAGGATATTAAATCATCAAAAATGATTTAGTAAAGCAGTCCATTTTTGGCAGGTCATTAATTTAAGTGAATTCTTTGAAGCCCATCTACATTTTTTTTTTTTTTTTGGTACCAGAGATCGAACTTGGGACCTTGCGCTTTCAAGGCAGGAGACAGAACCACTGAGCTAAATCCCTGGCCCACATCTACATTTTTTCTCTAACCTTACATTTGGTGGATAGGATCCTTTGTCTGTTCACAGGGATTGTGAAGGAAACAAATAAACAATTTTAATTTTGTATAAAAAGTGATGTGATGAAGATACACAGATGAAGGTCTTCTAACACAGTATATGAAGGTCAAAGACTTGCCAGGGGAAATAATGTCAGAACTTAGCAAACATGGAAAATTAGGACAGATCAGGTAGAATGGGATGGGAGTGGTGGATGAGGAGGTGAAGAAGCATTATTTTACATACGAAGAAATATAAAGATCATAACATGAAATTGTTGCTTTTCAAATGCTTTTGCACCTCTTCCTTATAGCACACTAATTTCCTGTGGGGAAATTCTTCTCCTGTACCTTTGCCCTATTGTTTTATTATTGGCATGGGGGATGGACTGTACAGTACAGAGTACTTTCTCTAGGGATTTGAATGAGTCACATCCTCCCTTGAACCAAATTGAGACCTACCATTGAGATGCTTTCCCCTGGAACTCTGCTCTTGATTCAAGTCTGAACAGAAGACTTGGAGGTAATTTTGCAGTGGTGGCATACCTGCTGGGTTGCCCATATTAGAACATTCTTGTATTTATTCCCAAGTACACATGGTTCTTGCCTTTTCCCAAGACATTCTCTCAGTAAACTCCATCTCCCTTTAACCAATTAAATTCTTCCATTTTTGGGGATGGAAAGGGGGTTCACTATGGGTAGGGTACAACATTTGCAGGGTGGTAGTAGTAGCTGAGATATTAGAGAGATGTGCAGATTAGAACATGTCTCATTTGGTATTTTAACTTTATTTCTTAGGTGTTGGGAAGCCTCTGTGTGATTTTAAGCAGAGCAAATTCATATTAGTTTTGTGGTGGTTCTGTGGTGAATTATTTGGAAATTAGTGAGTGAGCAGACAGGGCTGGGTGAGGAAAGAAAGCACTTAGCAATGATTACAGAAATCTGGGCAAGAAGTGATGCTGACTTGAATTTCTAGGAGCTGGGCTCTTCAGATGTAGGAGAAAAGGAAGGGTGTGAGCCCTTATTGTAAGATGTGGTGGCTCAGAGAGCAGCGGAGCCATCCCAGAGATAAGCAATATAGAAGAAGGTAGGGGTGAGTGTGTGAATGTGTGCAGACATGTGTGCATGTGTGTGCACATATGTATGGTGGCCGGAGTGCTAATTTGCAGTTCTAAGTGCTAACATTGGCCCAGAAACTCTTCACTTTACAGTAGCAGTGAGAAAATACTCATTTACTAACTACTGTGTCCATGCGAGCTGGCCAGGACTGGGGAGAGGTGTGAAGAGTGAGTGTAGGGCCTCATGGAGAGACACGTAGACATGGTTGGGTGTGGGCTTGTGGGAGTTCCAAGAAGTTCAGGTGTAAGAATCAGGGCCTACTGCCAATGTGCATACTGTCTGCTGTGGTCCTTCTCCTTCGGCCCTGTGGTGGGCCCAGGGATTGGCCTGTCTTTGTCCCTTTGTGTTCCCCACATCTGTTGCTAGTCTCAGGTGTCTAGCTTTCAATGACTTCTTGAAGGGTTCCTGTCAAAGTGGCAAGAATGGTTTTGGTTTAGACCATTGGACTGGAGCCTACACAAAATGAGTTCACCTTTCTTGGTGACAGAAATAGGGCTAGATAGTAGAGCCTAGAAAAAATTTCTGTTAGAGTTTGACTAATAAATTGATTGGTGCAACATTGGTCTAAGGGACCAGACAGTGCACCTTACACCTTACCTACTTTTGTGGAGGGCATGCCTTGAGATTCCATTATTTTCTCTCAAAGTAATTTCTAGCAAAACTCAGTTTTGTAGAATTAGGCATTCGGAAAGCAAAGGGAAAGACTGCAGTTCGAAGGGGTTACCCTAAAGGAAAAGCAAAAAGATAAAACAAAACTTCTTCTTTTTCTACATTTCCTGGTAAGTGGAAGAAAGTGCTGTGCCTATAACTAAAATGCTTAGTGGGGCTCATCTTTGGACATTACCACAAAATGCTTTGATCTTAGGAATCTTTCTGTGTAATTTTGGCTCATGCATTGCCTTGGTTGGAATGCTTTCTCCAAAACCTGTGCGTTGGATACCTAAACCCCAATGCTACAGTGTTGGGAGGAGGGAGAGCCTAGTGGCAAATGATGAGGCTGTGACGTGGAGGGAATGGGTTACTGCCGTTGTCATGAGAGTCGGTGAT
This sequence comes from Heterocephalus glaber, assembly GCF_000247695.1. Next base: position 392,239 of record NW_004624924.1, read on the forward strand.
TGTAGGAGTGGCCTTGTTATTATAAAAGCGCACTCTCTGAAACGAGTTCTCTTGTTCTACCCTCTAGCTCCTTAGTGTGCTTCCTTGCCATGTGGCATCCTCTGCCATGTTAGGACACAGCATGGTGAGAAGGCCCTCACCAGTTGCATTCCCCTGATCTGGGACTTCCTGATCTCCAAAATCATGAGAAATAAATTTATTTTCTTTGTAAATTACCCAATGTCAGGTATTTGGTTGTCACAACACAAAATGGATGAAAACAAAGATCTAGCGGAAACAGCGAGTGATTATAGACAGGAAAGGGTAGATCCCAAAGATAAATTTAAAGTAGGACAACTTGGACTTCATTGTGGCTTGTATTTTACCCACCTTATTCCTTTTTGCATTTCCTATTGTTATTGGGTTTAGAAATGGCTCGGCAATTGAAAGTATTCCAGGTCCCTCTTTAGACAAAGAACTGGATGAGACAAGGCAAAAATGGTCCCAAAAAGTTTATTTGAAAAGTGAGGGGTGAATGGGTATGAGAGAAACCAGCTCTGCAGAGCAACAGAGCAAGAGAAAAAGGAGGTAAAAGCAAAAATAAAAGTATATGCTATGTCAGAGAAACACCGTGTGGGCTATCATGGGAAATGATAGCCAGCTTCCTGTGGTGTCCCATCTTCTTTTATGCCGTCCATTTCCATGTCTGCTTGGAGCTTGAGAGAAGCTTTACATACTGGGTCCTGGCATTACCTTGGGATCTTATAATTGACAAGTCCTGCTAATTTCCCCAACCAGCTTTGCCACACCCCATTTCCTATATCATTATCACACAATTCATATATAACATACTTATCACTTTAAATGATGTCTAACATTTATACCTTTGCCTAGAGCTTCTAGTAGACACGACCCCAGTTGTATTCATTTTCTTACTCTCTAGCCCTCAGTGAAAAACCTGAGATCTAATGAAACCTCAGTGTTTGTGAATTAGAAGTGAATTATTTTCTTAAACTCTCTTATTCTTTATGCTTCCTTCCCCTCTTCCCCTTTTAGAGAGGCCTTTACCCTTCCAAATGTAACGATAAGGAAGGGGAGGTCAGCAATCGAGGGATCTGATACATCTGGGTTCCTCACCTGGCACCCAGAAAACCCTTTGGAACTTGTTTTTTTTGGTATTGGGGATTGAACTCAGGTCCTTGTGCTTGCGAGGCAAGCTGCAGAACCACTTAGCTAAATCCCCAGCCCAAAACTTGTTAACACTAAGGACTTGATAGTGGATGATGGTGTGCTTGCCTAGTAAAACAAACCCTTTTGTTGATAATATAGAGCTCTGACTCGATTTTTTTCCCTCCTTTCCTAGTTCTCTCTAATTTTTCTCTTTGTGTCTCTTCCCAGCTATCTAGTATCAAGAGATTAATTAATTCCTAGCTCTTGTTGGTTATTAGTAAACTCTCCTTTGAGAGAGAAGCAATGGTCTGTGTATGAACAAATGTAAACCGATGGCAAATTCTGCTTTTAAATAAGAGACAGCAATGCATCTTCCAAGGGATGGAAGATAAAGAACCTGGGCCACACACCTGTGAACAGGCCCAGCCTACGTGCGACTTCGTTGTTGTTATCTTAGAATCAGAAAAGTGCGCTGTGCTTTGATGTTCTTTTAAAACATTTTTTTTTTTGGAATGTGCTTTATTTCCCTTTTTAATTTCTCCTTAGAAAATCTTAGTAAAATTCTTTTGAAAAGCTCAGCATGTGTCGGCTGAACTAAAAGACGAAGAAAGGGAGTTTTGTGTACATTTAGAATTGAAAACATGAGTCATTGTAAGAGTTTTGATACACCCTAAGGCAGAGATTCCTAATTTCATGAGGTGCCAGACTCTTTTGAGAATCTTATGAATACCGTAGGCCCCTGTCTTAGAGGAATGTGCATACGCACAAAAATTTATGTTCAGTTTTGGGGGGTTGGAAGGCTCCTAGATCCCAAGTTAAGAATCTGAGTTTTGGCAAGAGGGGCAAACTACAGGTGAAAGCTGTTGTTGGTTGGGGTCCTCATCCCTTCCAACTTTAATTACTTTTTTCTTGTCCTCAGATTATTTTTATCCCATCAATTTCGTTATGATTAATAGCTTACATTTACTGAATATTTGTTGGCATATGGTCTCACTTAATCTTGCCAACAACCTCATGAGCTAACTCTATTATTTTCATCCTGTACATAAGAAACCCAAGGTTTAAGGAAGTTAAGTAATTTGTCCTAATATCCCACAGCAATTATTTCAAATCCAGCCCATGTTCTTAATGTTTTGCAAAGTATCTCCATTATTTCTTGTGTTCTCTTGGATTTGAGGGTAGGATTCTTCAGACATCTCAATTATACGCACTACCAAGGTTGTCCCCTCCCCACCCCCATTTATCTGGTGGTTACAGCCACATATATATAGTTGTATCTATTTTTGTGGGTGTTGTATTCTTAAAAGCATAAGCTTCTTTCTGAACTTCCAATTGTCATTTTCTTCCACATTCTGGACAAACCTATCCTCATGGGGAATCTTTTCCAAAAAGTAAACACATAGTTAAGGGGTCTTGTCAGACAAAAAGAATAGGATCTGGTTTTCATAAGGCCAACAGGTCTCCTCTTTCATTTCCACAACCATGAATTGAGCACCCACTATATGCCAGGCCCTGTGGTGGTGCCTCAGCAGAGCTGTCTGCTCATTCCTCACAGCTCAGTGGGGAAATAGATCCTCTGCTGGAGCAGGTGTGTCGTGAGCAATGCTCCATAACTTTAGGGAAAAATCATTTGGTTAGCCTAGTTCTCCTGCCTACAGCCCAGCTATGGAATTC
>NW_004624924.1:395201-411518 GCF_000247695.1 Heterocephalus glaber
TTACCTGAATGTACTGAACTCTCTGCAAGTCATTTGTTACATTTGTTTCACCCGATGTACTGCGGTAATGCTGGGGGCTTTCGACTTTGCCGCCCAGAGCAGCACTGATCAGACCCGCACTGATCAGACCCAAAGCTCCGCTTCTTCTCAGTCTCGTTTTTCTACCTTTCCTATAATTCGCCTTGTGCTGCTGTGGCTCGCAGGAGGCTAGAACTTACTGCAGAGGTGCTAGTAACCTCCCCTTTCCTTATTCCCTACACAGGTGTCTAGTAGGATTGGTGTATTTCAGACCCAAACTCCTGCTAGACACAGTTTCAGGAGACTTGGAGTTCTCCTCCTAAATGACATGAATGGTGTGGTTAGAACTTGAAGGGGAGAAGTTTTTCTCTATATTGGCATATAATCCTACTAGGGAACAGAGAAATGTGAAGGAGGGGGCTGGGGCCCAGCCATAGCTGTGCCACTAACTCTGGATGGTGGTGGGGAGAGCCTCGGGCAGCTGTGGGGTGCTGCACAGGACAGTACAGTTCACCACTAGTGACCATGGGGTATATCACATTATTGGTACTTTCTCTGCATGGTATAGAATGTTTAAAAGTTAGGGGCAAATAGGGCTGAGGATTTAGCTCAGTGGCACTGCACCTGCCTCACAAGCATAAGGTCCTGAGTTCGATCCCCTGGTACAGGAAAAAAAAAGGGACAAAGAGGTGATACTAGGAATAAGTTACCATGCAGAAGACTCATTCATTGTTTAGGCAGGGGCATGTTTGCATGTACCTCTCCTCCCCTTTTCCTCTTTCCAAAATGCGTGGTTGGGAGTCCTGTGTAGTGTGTCCTCTAGGTGTTTAGAATGCACTACACACCCTTCGTACAGGAGGAGACAGACGTGTGAGGTTGTTCTCTTAGTAATTCTAAGACCTTGCATCATGTCAAATACAAACACAAGGATTGTCTCAGTGAGTTGAATTTCCAAAGTCCATCTGAAGAAATGGCTTCCATGAGTTGTTTTAGTTTGACAAGCTAATACACAGTTCCCAGGGAGAATAGGCTAAATAGAACATTTCTTTTTGCTTTTCTTTCCTACACAGTCCCCAAACACTGCCAGACCCCATTTCAGTGTTGTTTGTGCTGGGACACAAGCTCACAAAAGACAGGAGCTATACCATTCCTGAAAATATTGATTCCTCTCTTCCTGGATGACATTTGTTTTTCCAGTGGTGAGAATTAAGGATGGTACGGGCTCTGCCTTTAGATACTTTCCCCATGAAGCCTGACTTGAGTTCCTGTGCTATTTAAATGACACCTTGTGCACGGAGAGTTGCTATTGGTGGTGCTTTGGAGGCAACCATTTCCTTATCAGCTTGGCAAACACTAGGGCAAAGCCTTTCGAAAGGGCAAGATGGAGCTTTTGAAAATGCAAATACGCATGTGGGCTTGGGATAGTGGATCATTTCTAATTAATGGTCTTTTGTGTCTTGCTCATTAAGGGGGCGAGGCTCAATAAAAACCACATTGCTCTTTCTTTTTCACTGACAGATACTCTTATCAGAAACAAGGCTCTAGTTGTTTTGGTTACCTCCTGCTGAAAGAGCAAAGCGAACACTGTGCATGGTGCTGGTGATTTGACAACACTAATGTCTTTATTGGGATAATTATTGAAGAACAATTTTACTTAACACTGCAGTTTGAGGTTTAGGATAAGGGTTAAAGTGTAGCTTCTTTTATCTTAAATTTACTATCCTCACTGGGCTTTTAAGAATTCAGAAAGCACTAATAGTCATTCAGGGCTCAAGTAGAGACCTTGATCCTCTAAAATAGTGGCTGATGAGCAAGATTCCTTGTCAGCTATGTACATGGTGGAGAGGGACATAGTTTTTCAAGCATTTTCTGAGCCCTTGCAACTGAGAAAAGCTTTCACCTGGTAGCTAGTGTTATGGCAGGCAGTGGACAATAAACAGCCTCTAAGCAGGTTGCAAACTTGACATCAATTTTTAAATCTGTATTAAAAAATTCTAAAAGTTTCCTTTTACTGAGGAACATGGAAACTCTCTGAAATGAATTTAAATAGACAATTATAGGTGCCCTTGGTGTGCTGAGCAGCCCATCAAATTTTCACTTACAAACACACTTAGTTGTCTGACCTGGCCAGTCTACATTTACTTCTCCGTGCTTCAGTGTCTTCATCTGGAAAATGAAGACACTAGTAGCATTTACCTCATGGAACTGTGAGGAGGCAATGAGTTAGTGGCTATAGGGTGGGTGGCACACGGTGAGTGGTACATGGTCAATGCTGTGTGTTAGCTCTTCCTCCTCTTTCTCTTTTGCTGCTTCCTCCTCATCCCCCCCCCCCCCCAATCCTGGTTACCAGATCAGGAGAACACAACAGTCTCAAAATTTTCCAAAGAGAAAAAAAATTCTCTTGAAAATGGAATAAATGAAAGAAGACAAGAAAAGAACACACATGTAGCATTCCACTTTAGAAATTAGCTAGATGTAAAATTTAGGCTGTCTCAACCAGCTCTGGGTCAGAGATTTGGACCTTTGGTGCATTTCTGTGGCATTAATGCTCACATTTAGGGTGGGAGCTTCATTTTTCCCAGATCTGAGCCATCATTCAGGATCTAGAGGGACTGGGCCATGCCCCTCTCTTCCATCCCCACCCTGACTTCTTGGGAGTTCACCCTCATGAACAAACTAAAAAGCACAGGGCTAAGGAGCTGTCCTACAAGGAACAAGGCCACAAGGCCCAGGTGACAGCGAGGTGGGGTATACCAGGGAGGTGTTGCTGAGGGATTGAGTCCATTGCCATTTCATTACCATGCTAATGGATTTATTGTAATTTAGGGGCTAGGGGAAGACAGAACCATTTCCGGGAGTCCCAGTGGCTTCCACCCTGCTGATTTGCTACAAGCAGGAAGAGAGCTCTGGCAGCCAAGTGAGGTTCAGTGCAGCAGAGGATGCTGCTTGTGGAGAGTGCAGTCCTATGAGCAGGGGTGAGTGGGGCATAGAGAGGAGAATGGCAGTTTTGGGGCCAGAACAGCAGAGAGAAGAGAAGTGCTGAGAGCAAGGATGCCTGGGGAGGGAGGAGACAATGGGAGTGTGTGTGAGGAGATGGATATCTACAAGGCTTATGTTTTCATGTTGGGGAGATAAACGCCTACCATTAGTATTTATGGGGAGTCCTGGAACTGATCCTAACCTTTGCTTTCCTTTCTCATCCCTTCCCTTCTTCCCCCCCCCCCCCGCAAAGGATAGTCTTTTTGAATAAATGGTGCTGGTACTGGGAAAATCAGATATCACTGGCTGATGGGTCTCTCCACTTGCCCGAACCCGAACACCCAGATCACAGTGTGAGATGGTAAGTTTCCTTAGAGACAGTTTGGTTTTATTTCTTCTTACAGAGATGAAACCAGAGACCCACAAGCCTTTAGAACAGTGATGGTGAACCTATGGCACGCGTGCCACAGTGGGCACAGAGCCCTCTCTGTTGGCACTCCTGCCAAGTCACCCAGGACTAGGTTTGGGAAATTATCAGCACGCACACAACAGCAAAGATCGCATTAATTGTGCAAAAGCACACCAAATGCAAACTTTTACCTTTCAATAAAAAGCTTTTTGTATCACTGAAAGCTCTATTGTGATTTTCTTTTAAAACAGAAGATGTTAATGTCTGAGTTGTTTTTTTCTAAACTAAGGGATTTTTTTTTTTTAAACTAAGTTTCCAGTTTTGGCACTTTGTGATAAATAGTGGGTTCTGAGTTGCAGTTTGGGCACTTGTCTCTAAAAGGTTTGCCATCACTGCCTTAGGAGAATGACATTTGGTCTAGAGGGCTTAGGGATGACTGCATAGTTCACACAGAAGCCTGGCCCTGCATACTTATATCCTGCATAATGTTGCTAATTTCGCCAAGCTTCATTTTCCCTATTTGCAAAATAGTAGTAATTATAGCACCTACCTTACAGTGATGTTATATTGTTTTAATGACTCAATATATGTAAAGGGCTTACAACAGTGTCTGACAAATTAATTCAATAGGCGTTAGCTTTAATTATGAGTATAATGTAATGCATTATTCAGAAGAATTAGAACTCTTTTATAAAATGCTCACCTATTAGTACTAAAACCTTAAAATCCCAATGGGTCTGTTGTTCATCTAAACTTAAAGCAAAAGTGAAAACAAAAAGAAATATTTTGAGATTCTTTAAACGTATACCAGCAACTGTGGAAAAAGAATTCTAGAAGAGGTAGAGAAGAGTTTAAATCAGATCAAAGGAAAGTCAAATGCACCTACAAACGTTTCTCCAGGCTGAACCATGCTTCTCGGGCTGCAGTATCTGCCCAGCTCTTCTTATCTGGGATCTGGGAGGGACACTTGGGCTCTTGGACTAAGCCACTGCATTTACCACATATTCCATGGTCAGGAGTCAGGTGGAGCCCCTGGAGTGAGAATTCACAATGGCTCCTTCACTCTTTGGTGATTGATTTTTACAGTTTTTTCTTAGCAGCACTGGGAGTTGAATTCAGAGCCTCGTGTATATTAGGAAGATGCTCTACCACTCAGCTACACCCTCACCAGCCCCTTCATCTTTAGGAGCACTAGGGTGGTTCCTACAAATCACCCAGTTGGCTTTAGGAGTGGGTGGCTGTGCTTTAAAGAATCAGGTCATTTTAAAGGGATGTGAGAAGTGCATCTTTGGAGACAGAGATTAAAATAGATAAATGATGTGTGTCTCTCAACTAGTGACTAGAAGTTAACGTTCATTAGCTCCAGCAGAGAAGCTTAGTGACCAGGTTATACACACTGAGCTTTAGGTAGGAGAAATCAGTGGCAAGTGGAGAAAGGTGAATTGGTCTTTACAATACACATACCCTCCCTACACATCAGTTTTTAATCTCAAGCCAACTGTTTGTTATCATCCTTAAAATGGACACAATCCTGCCAGAGGATCAATGCAGCACACACTGTGTGATAATAAGTATGTATTAAATGTCAACGTAATGATCTTTTCCAGCATTCTTCAATCACTTGAAGGCCTGGTATGTGTTGGAAACTGTACTACAGGAAGTGCGAGGATTCAGAAGTGACTCCTAGTCTCAAGGGTGTATAGTATATAAAACACACATAGGAGTGTTTCTCAAAGGGCAATTCTCAGAAATGTAGATTGGTTACAAAAGAGGATTCCCAGGATCCCAAGCATATGAGACCCAGAAATCTCCATTTAGGTAATCCTGACCTACACCAAGGTTTGAAGTGCATTGGAGTGGAGTACATCCATGCTCTGTGCCTGGTGAATAAAGGCTTCATTCCTGTGTCTGTTTCACCAGTACAGCCAGCTCTTCTGGGGGAGCTTTAAGGGACACTTAAAGGGATTGTGCAGCTTGGAGGCCTCACGATGAGAAATGTGTGGCAGGCATATTTGTAAAGTGGAAGAATCTGGATGGCAGGTAGGGAAGGGGCAGCCTGACCTCCACAGCAACCAGAGGAGTAAATGAATATAACCCCAGTGTTTACGGAATGCCTTGTTGAGTTACTGATGTGTCCATGGTTAGGGCTTAGTCCCAATACCTTTTAGTGTGTGGTCAGGTCAGGAGGGAAATCCAGAGATTTGGTTCTCCCCAAATATTTATCAATGGATGTTTTAAGAATTAAAACACACTGAGGAGTAGGTAGAATTTACACAGGTGCCTGTGTGTGGGTGGGTTGGGGGGATTGGATAGTCTATTGGGTTGAATAGACAGTGACCCCATGCTGGTGTGGAGTCCTCCAGGTTGGGATGCTGAAGGCTTCTTTCTGGGGGGAGAAGCCTGAGACTTAGAAAGGAGAACTTATGGAAGGGGAGTGGCTAAATAAAAAGGATGAAGGTGTGGGGAGTGGGAGGCAGCTCAGGGAGACTCAGTAGTTGCTTTTCTTGTTTTTGGTATCAGGGATCAAACTCAGGTCCTTGTGCTTGCGAGGCAGGCGGCAGAACCACTGAGCTAAATAAATCCCGGGCCCTCAGCAGTTGCTTTTGTTCCTAGCAATCTCCCTGCAGGATTCCTGTGAGTATGGCATGCCAGTGTGGGGCCCAGAGATGAGAGGGGGAGCTACACCTTTGGCTGGCAGAAGGTCCTTGTTTTCTGTGACCCAGGAAGCACAGAGAGAGCTCAGTTCAAGTCTGGGGTGGAAGTAGATGAACTTGTTGGAAAGGAGCATGTGCCTCTGGGTGGGGGTGGGGCAGAATGGGATGGGAAGACACCGGAGGGAGAAAACAGGTTTATTTCAAAGCCTGGGTGCAGCGCGCTGCATTGCAGGGAACCCTCAGCTTGGCTAGTGACATTGAACCCTGAGGTGCTCTCCCACCCCACCAAGAAAGGGGTACATTTTACACAACTAGCAAGGGGATGGAGGAGAAAAAGAGCCCTATGATGGAGAGTGTTAGACTGGGGTGGGTCTTAGGACAAATCCTTTTCTCATTCTCTAAGTGGTAATGGGAACTCTGTAGGGGAAGACTTAGGTTCATGGCCTGCCTTTGGGGTTTATCTTGGATGAAGGAAGCAGGACTCACCCTGTGAACTCTCCTGCTTTCTCAGTCCTTGGGATAGTTGTAAATGCCGTATCACCCGGCTTGAAAACAAAGGAAATCTATTTTGCCACTTTCATGACCTCGGGTTTGAGACTGCCTAAAGGAGGTTGAGACAGTTTTTGCTTAGTATCTCCTCCAGGCTTTTCTTTTTGTTACTGTAATAACTAATTGAAAGTTGAGAAGCAGTTCTCAATTTGCAGTATAACACCGAATCCATCTGCTGGGCACTGAGTAAACTCCTCTTATTGGCCCTGGGTTTCTTAAACAAGTCCTGAGGGGAGAGCTCCCCTGCAGGCAGCACGCCCCCCTCCCCGCCCCCGCTGGTTTTTGTTTTTTTGAGCACAATGTAGTCCTAGCTGGCCTTCAACTTGTAATCTTCCTGCCTCGGCCTTCCACGCCTTCCATGTACTGAGCGTACCTGGCTCACAGGCTTTTTTTGGAGCAGACCTGGGCACAGAAAGCTCCACAGTGGCAGCGCCCCTTGTGGGAAGTCCTGTTATTCTCCTGTTCATGGTCCTGTGGGATAGTGCTGCATGGGAGACACTTCCATGCTTGAAGAACTTCCAAATTCTCAGCGTGGAGAGGAGAAACTCTGAGGGAAGAGACCTAATTCATTTTCAACAAGCACAACATGCCAGCACATACTCACCCCAGAAAGGAGCCTTTTAAAAGTAGTTTCAAAGCATATTAAAAATAACCCCATGGCGGCTGGGGATATGACTCCGTGGCAGTGCTTGCTTAGCATGGTAAGGCCCTGGTTTCCTTCTCTACTACTGCAGTGCTGCAAATTAAAAAAAAAAAAAAAACCTCTTGCCCCCTCTGGCATTTTTTTTTCTGAATATCCTCAGTGGTGGAATCTTTATACCTGGAAGATGAATTGATTCTCATGAGCTGTCCAAAGTCCTTAGGAGTCTGGATCAGTGAATAAAATAGGTGATCAAACAAAGCTTGGTTATAATATCCTGGTACTCTTTTCTTCATTTAGAATGGCCCTAAAAGCAATTCCGGTGAGGATTCTAAAATGGTTTTAAGACATGGTGGCCTGGTTAGAATCATCATCCTAGGTAAATACATTCATGACCATATATAAGGTTGAATTGGTTTGAAATAGATTAGTTTCTTCACGATTTCTCTCATATTTAATTCATATACCTACTGTCATTTACCGACTAATACTGAATTTATAATTCCCAATGAAGATTATCATTTTTCTAAAACTCTTTCCTTATTCATAATGTTCTTTATACACACATAACGTGAGTAAAAAGATTGACTTTGAGCAAACAAAAATGCTTTCTGTTTTTACCAGAATGAGTGCTTTTGTTTGCATGTGTTCTATTCTCTTCCTCAGTACAAGCAGAGTGGCAAAACTTAAAGCAAGCCCAATCTATGTTAGCTGGGACACAACTTTATTAGTGATGAACACTATGAGAGGGGCTCTGTTTGAATTGGCCCAAACTTAACTTGAAAAATTATTTCTGCATTTAGCAGACCTTTTAGTTGTTTAAGCATTTGAGTGCTTTAAAAAGATAACCTTCACACATATCAAGCATGTTCTAAAGTTTTTCCTTGGCATTTGAAAATTTCAAGCTAATGGCATCTGTCCTTGCTCAAGCCACACGCTCTTCAACTAGGGAAGTTCAGCAAAATCCAAAGGATAAATGTTAATGGGCCCATCTATTTGTGTCATCACAGGGAGCAGCTACATTGCTGGGCTCCTTGCTGAAAGGAGAGCTCAGCTCTCACTAAACTGTAAGAGGGCTTGGCAGATACTCGTTGGAGACCGCTGAGGGCCTCTCATTTCTGAACACTATATCTTGAAAATGGTCTGTTTCTTCAGTTTGTAATTTAATTATGTTTTTAAAAGTTCTAAAGAGTTTGGAACTTCCAAGACTTCTGTAAGTCTTCCTCTTTTGAAAGACTGATTCATAGTATAAATATGGATGTCGAATATTAACCTCTGTCATAGTAACTGGGGGTATTGGCGTTGTGGAAAATTGCTGAGAAGGTAATAAGCATATTGCCATAGTTTTTGTTTTTGCTTTATTTAGTCATGGAAAGGTGAAAATTCCACTAAAACAGAATAAATTTCAATTTTCTCTATATTATCTTGAATCTTCAAAAGTACTTATAATAAATAGAAGAAGGAAGTATAGTGGACTCTCAAGTTATGACTGGCCTGACATACAAACAACTTGAGTTATGACTGGAATTTTAGTTTTAACATATGACCAAAGTCTTGAATGCCAGCTGCTTGTGCTTCCAGATGGTCTCAGTTACAGATTTAACCCTCAAAGAGTTCTGGAAGGAACATTACCACATCCTTTCCTGTGCGGGGTTAACTTTGAAATCCTGGACCAATGTCTCTCCAAGAACACTGAGATCTGCTTGTATATAGGAGAGAGGCTTTGAAGGCTGTGTAGAGCCTGAGCCTTCAATTGACCAACTTGAGTTACAACTAACCCTCACAAACAAATTGAGTTTGTAAGTCAAGGGTCCACTGTATTACTAGGTAGGCAGTATTTAGTTGTGACTTTTTTTTTGGTGCCAGGGATGGAACTCAGGACCTTTTGCTTTTGAGGCAGGCGCAGTGCCACTGAGCTAAATCCCCAGCTACAGTCACGACTTTTAAATAAAAACAAAAAGTACAGATAAATGTATTGACTAAAATTTTTGTTATGAAATGTATAGAGAATGAATGTGTATTGTGAAAGGCCTTCCATAGAGCGATAAATAGGCAAAGGTTCACATGCTTCTCTTGAATTCAGCTTACTTCATCAAATCCTTTAAACTTAAGATGGTTTTTGTAGCTAAATACTCCTCACCCAAATTCTGAATCAGAAAGAAGTATGTTATAATATATATGGAGTGTCAGGCTATTTAAAAACAATAAATGCTACTGAAAGTACAAACAATATCAAAGAAAGTTTTCAAGCAAAAGTTACCCATGTAACTCACTACCCTGGTCCATTTTTCCATTCTTTCCATTGTGTTTTATCCTCCTATCATCCATGTATATCCATATTCCTATCTACTTATGATCATTACATATATCATTTTATAGTTACATTTTTCTTTTAGGATATCTTTAGTATCTCTGTTTACCTATTCCCGGGATATTCAAATAACTCAAGAAAAACAAACAAGACATTTCAAATTTGTAAGATGTATTCAGTATTCAGTACTCTGTACTCCTGGTTTACTTATTCAAGGTGGGCAAAACTTACTATATGGGTTAGGCATGTAGAATATGAGGAAGCAAGCAGCTTTGTGAGACACAGGAGGAATTTATAAGAAATGTTAAATATAAAGAAAAAAGAGAGTAACCTGAAAGACATGCTAAAAATAGAATGGAATGTATAATGGAATAAAAATATGATTACTTTTGGGTAAAGAAGGACAGAGAAGGTTAAGTCATGGGCTTAATCCCTTTGGGCTGACAGCCGCATTATCTCTAAGTTGGCATTTATTTGTGACACATGTCGTAGTCCCACTATGGGTTCAGATGTGTCTGCTCCAAGAAATAGATGAAATCCATCGTTGTGCAGCATGTTATTTGGCAAGTTACAGCTGTTGCTAGATATTCTTGCTCCTCTGTCCCTGGTAGAGCCAGTGCATCTTTGGCTTCAGGCACCTTCCATCTGCTGGACCCCTTGCTGAAGTTGGCTTGGGTCCTTTAAAGTATATCAGGAGCAGAGAAGGTACATGTGGTAGAGAAAGAGAATCAGGACATAAGGAAGCACTATACAAGTAGAATTCAGCGAGTATAGTCCTTCTACCTTACTTACATTTTATCCTAGTGTGGTGATATAATCCAGCTAATTGCTGCGAAGCCTTGCCAGGTGTTTTAAGTGACTTTAATACATATGCAATATAAACATGTTAATTTGGTCTGTGAGTCTTTTGTTCCTTGACCCTCAGGTAGCCTGCCTGAAATGTGGAGATCCATGTGACAGGACTTTTTCAGCCATTTAATCTTTAATAGAAAAGCACTGTGGTCTTACTTCTGTGCAGTAAATGATGGAGGAATTTGTGTAGGCCAGAAGACAGAAGCTGATTTAGCTGCATGATAGGGTCTTGAGTCAACACATTGTCTACAGGTGCTTAGGTAAATATTTGTTGGATGAATGAATGCATGCCAAGAGTTAGGCAGCTAGGCAACTTGAAGGGTGGAGAAAGAGGAAGTGGTTGGGTTTTACACTGGATTTAAAATGTGTAGGTTAAAATTGAGTAAGACAAAGCTGTTCCGGAAAACATCTGTAGGCCATCGGCCAAAGACCCTGGCTCTGCAAGCTAAAGAGCTGACGGAGTGTTTAGTCTCCCACAGTGGAGAGAGCCCAAGAGAGGAGAAAGAAGGAAAAACTGTGTATTCCAGAAGCTGTATCTTCAAAACACAATATGTCTCCATTAAAGTGTTGTAATATATTTCAAAATAGACAATGTGAACTGTGTGTTTTTTGGTTTGCATTTTCTCTAGGGCTGGGAAGAAGGGCATTGTGCATGCTAAGTATGCTGTCTGTTACTGAGCAACACCCCCAGGTGAATTCCTTGGTTATAACAAAATCCTAGGGTAGATTAAACATTTTAACCCCCTGATCAGGTGTTCATACTCCAGAGGTACTAAGTTAGCATCTGAAAGGCCCTAACTGGGAATGGACACCCAGAGGCCATTACTGCTTGCCGACCTACTTCAACTAGGCCAATCTAGATCTGCCCTGGATGATTTGTTAATTATTATAAGGTGAATTATAAATATCTTTTTTTTTTTTTGGTACCAGGGATCGAAGTCAGGACCTTGTGCTTGCGAAGCAGCCACCAGAACCACTGAGCTAAATCCCCGACTCCTATAAATATCTTTTATTGAGGAGATGATTGACATTCCATTTATGTGCCCTGGGAAGAAATACACATTGCCGTCAACAGAACAAGAGACTCTGGTTGAGCCAAGAGTCTTCTCAGACTATTCACTTTACAGTTATGTTTGGAAAGGTATCCAGAGCACAGGCCATTAAGGCCTTGTGAACAAGACATGCAGAATGGGAGAGAACCAATGAGAAATGTCTCCCAACATGGAAGCCTCATTGAAGACAACAAATACTGAACAAAAGGAATGAAATTGTGAAAAACCAAACTGTCCCATGCCTGACCAAAGCCAGCTGAAATATCCCAGCAGAAGAAATCGAAGCCCCTGCCTGGGAACTTTCTGTTTTGTCCTCACACCATTAGAGAAGCTCCCCTGTCCCCATGGTGGAGACTCATATCAAGTGGCCCTGCCTCAGCTGAGGACACTTCAGAGCCAAAGGCAGACCCCAAGCAAAGCCACCTCTGCTCCATGGACCACTGGGCATAAAGCCCAGCCACTAGGTAGTAGACTTCCAAGATCTGAATTTTCTGAAATCTGGTAGACTTGGAAGCAAACAGGATCATATTTTACCAAATGCAACAGAAAGTCTGGAAGGATAACATTAAGTATAGTCCACAGAGAGTGTGCAGAGGGTAAAGAGATGGGGAATGGAGGCAGGGAAGGAGGCTTCAGAGAAACCAACAAGCAAAACCAAACCAGTTCTTGTCTCATCTTGCAAATTCTCATGTCCCGAGCAGAGCAGCAAACAGCTGTCGGTACTGAAAAGATAGCAACCATCCTGGGACGCAGGAGCACTGTTTGATGTTCCTGTTGGAAGCTCACTGTTGATATCTACACCCTTAGGGACTGGTTCCTTGGAACCAGTCAAGCTATGAGGTTCTATACATTCAATAGCTGGCATTGATAGAGGCACCTAGGGGGAGATTCCATCAGGGCAAGACTGAGATTAAGACATAGAGACCAGATAAAAGAACACAGCAGCGTTAACAACCCAGTCAAGGGGATACAAATGGCTTCTCTGCTTGCCCCATTATCTCCAAATCTGAGGGCTAAGCCAGGGACAAATGACAGGAGGGAGCAGCTCCCCAGAACTCGATTAAGCAATGGCAAATCGAACCATTTATCTCAGTGATACACTTAAAGGAAAGCCAGTTTTCTACCTGAAGAAAATGTGAATAGGCTCCACTCTGGGAAGGTTCTGCCTGCAAGAGGCATGGCCTTCCCTTCCAGGAGCTCCAGTAGTTGTTTGCAAAACTCCTCTGGCTGCACCCAAGCATTTTATTATCATCGTAAAGAGGAGTGAAGAGCACTCTCTTCACAACACTCCCTCGAATTTGCAAATGGTTTCAGCTTTGCCAATTTGATGGCTTTTCTCAGAAGATCGGGGAGGAAGAGAGCCACTTCTGCCCTAATGGTGCTGATTGTTTGGGTTGAGCCCTGGGGAAGGAGTTAGAAAACCTGTCCCAGGAGATAGGGGCTGTCACATGCTACCTGCAGCCTCTGTCCATAGCTCCTGGTCTACCTAGGTCTCAAAGCTGAGACCTTCCAAAGCTGAGCTTCTCTGGGTGAGCAACTTCTGGAGAGGGGCTTGATATTGGGGTTGCAAGGCCCCCCACAAGGGACTTTGCCTCTTTGGAGTTAAGAGTGGGGTCCCAGGTCTGCTTCAGAACATTCTTAGTACATCGCAACCACCCATCTATGTTCCAGGTACTGGGCCCAGTGCATTACATGTGTTAATTCAAACCTTCTGGGCCGGGGATTGATTTAGTTCAGTGGTTCTGCCGCCTGCCTCTCAAGCACAAGGACCAGAGTTCGATCCCCAGTAGCAAACAAAACAAGAAAAACACCCTTCTAAGTCTCCCAGTGTGGTATTGACCTTGAGGCAGAAAGTTCAAGTAACATGCACAAGGTCACTCAGGCTTAGAAGCAGGGAGAGAGCTCTGAACCTAGGCTATGCCAGTTCTCAATTAGCCACTAGCTGCCAGGCTGCCAGGAGCCACAGACCCCCTGCTCTGCAAAGCTGGCAAGCTGAGGCTTACCTGCCAGCACTGCTCCTGTGTCAGATAGGCTGGGGCTCATCAGTCTGAAGACTCTGCTGCTCTGTCCAGTTACTTTACAGGAGTATTCCTACCACCACCAGGACTTGTGTTCTGTTGTTAAGGCCGGACTTCTCTCCTAGGGAGGGAGGATGAGTCGTGAGCTCCCGGGCTCCATCGTGACCCTTTCCCTATAGTGAGCTGGGCACAATCCAGGTAACCCAGTAGCTCAGCTACTGCACCAGCCTCTGGCTCTTGAAGCATCAGAACTGCCCAGAGTTAGGACAGAAAGAGGGTTTAAGGGTCTCGGTGAAGTGAGTTTGAAACCCATCTCCTTTGCAGATTAGCCATGTGCTCTCCAGAGAGCCACTGTTCTTTAAATTGGGGTTTCCCTAGGAAGAAAGGATGAGCTAATCTTGATGAAATCACTTGACATAGGAATTAGCACACAGTAGGCTGTCAATAATCCTTAGTTCTCCTTCCCTGCATTCTCCATGTGAAATGTAGCTTCACAGAATACAGATGGGCCTATTTTAGCCACAGGACCATGGAATTCCATGTGTTTTCTTAGTCTTCTGGGGTGGATGTGTGGGTATACAGTGTGTGAGTGGGGAGAACAGGGCAGTGTAGACACCAGGCCGTCAAAAATGATGTGGCTCGTACATTTGAGAGTCAGGGATTGTTCATACAAGGCCGGAGTGTGTTTTTACAGCTCCACAAACCATTCATCCACCTCAGCATGACTTTTTTAGGGTCAGTTTTAGGATTTTGATGTTTTCTCTTCTCTCCTAAAAAAGTGATTTACATTACAGAGTAGTTTGTGCCTTGGGAGGCTGTGTAGTTGGTGCCTGGACATTTTGTTTTCTTTATCTGTTTATTAAAACTAGAGAATCTAGTTTGGAGAGATCTTGGACCCAAGGAATTCTGTTAAAAAATTAAGCTCCTGGGCGGGGGATTTAGCTCAGTGTTTCTGGTGCCTGCCTCGCAAGCACAAGGTCTGGAGTTCGATCCCCAGTACCAAAAAAAAGATACATTGAAAAATGCCCAGGGCTATCTACACATCAGGATCTGATCTAGGACTTAGAGTTTGGACCTCTTGCTAATTTGTTATTTTATTTATTTCATTACCTGCTTGCCCTCTCCAGCCCACATGGCTGCTGCTTATTTGGACCCAGAAGCCAGGGACTTTACTATTGCTAGCCCGCAGGGCTGGCTTCATGGGTGTGTGACCTGTGTGATCACACAGGACCCCACACTGGGCCCACACATGGAAGGACCCCACACTTGACTTAATGCTCTTCTGTGGGTGTCTTGAAATCCGTAATAGTTTTTGTAAAAGGGGCTACAGGTTTCTATTTTGTACTGGTGCCCAAAACAGTGAAGCCAGTTCTGATGGCCAGATTTCACTCTGCTCCTTTGCCTGGGTAGCCATCCCTTTCTTCCCTCCCTTCTTGGTCCCACATGTCCCTTTGGTGCCGGTGACTGTTAATCCAGATACGTTAACTTCGTTGGGTGAGGAAACACCTAACAGATTAGTAACACATACTCCTGGGTGTGTCTGGGTCTTTCCTGGGGGGTATGGCCTTGGCATCTAGTTCTGGCTCCTGGCCCCTTCTTCCCTGGCTCTGTTCCCCAGCTCTCCTCAGCCACAATAAACTAAGCACCTTTGCTCTGTCACACCCTTCTGCCATGATGTTTCTGCCTTGAAAACAGCTGACCATGAATTGAATCCTCTTGACTTGTGAACTAAATCAAACCTTTCTCCTTTAAGCGGTGGGTGTCGGGTACCGTGTCCCAGAAGCAGGAAAGCTGACTAATATAGTGTCCTTGTGATGATATAGGAGACTGTTCAGTTTTTACATCCTCTCTTGATTTTGGAAGTTTGGCCAACTTGAGAATGTTGGGGCTACCTGTTCATAGTCTAGATCACAACAGGCTGTAGGATGCTCTAGTCCGAAGGCTCCCAGAGAACATGGTACCTTGAGGAGGGCCTTTTATATGCTTTAGTGAACACTAGAAATGATTGTGTTGCCCACAGCCATGAGTAGGTGTATGGCCACCCAGGAAGGTGTCAGCGTCCTGGTGGTGAGGGTGACTGGGGACATTATCTTGAAAGTAAAAAGAGATAGGACTGGATGCCAAAGTCGAGGAGGACCCAGAGCTTCAGTTTCAGTGAATAAAGATCTGTCCTAATGGAGCTGCGTATGCAAACGGGGAAGGGGGGGTGGTGTGAAACTGGCCAGGTGTTTCTCTTTCTTTGTCTACTTGGCATTCCTGTTCCCTTGATTTCTTCAGCGAAGCCCTTCCTGTTGTTGCTTTAGGTGCACACATAAATAGAATGGCTCTATCTCAAGATATCCTTCTTCAGGCAGGAGGTTTTTTTGTTTGTTTGTTTGTTTGTTTTTTTGTTTTGGTACTGGGGATTGAACTTGGGTCCTCAGCTTGTGAGGAAGGCAACAGAACCACTGAGCTAAATCCCCGGCCCTACAGGTAGGAGTTTTAAGTGAAGCTTAGGCTGGCTTAGGTTTCATAGTGCCAGGAGTCAAATTCCAGGTCAGTGTGTAGCTTGGGGACCCTGGTCACTCAGCCACATGGGTGCTAATGAACACCCAAGTGCAACGTGACATAATAAAAATCTGGGCATTTGGGCTGAGGCTAGGACTGTGAAGTCCGTGGAGCTCCTCAGAGGTGAGTGTGAAATTCAGCCTATAACCCAAGAATGAGTCCCCGCAGAGGAGTGGGCTTTTAAAAATGGACACAAAGGCAAGAAATGGGCTAGCTGACAGCTTTCAGGGCAATTCTTCAACTGGAGTCCTACCCTAGAATTTCTTTAATTAAATATATATATAAAGT
>NW_004624924.1:411618-423621 GCF_000247695.1 Heterocephalus glaber
TATATATGCTTGTGCATATATATGGACATACACATATACATATATACACATATATATGTATTATTATATATATTTTTTTCTGTTTTTAAAGACAAAAATGGGCTGGAGATTTAGCTCAGTGGTTTCGCTGCCTGCTGCGCAAGTGCAAGAACCCAAGTTCAATCCCTGGTACCAAAACAACAACAACAACAAAAAAGGCAAAGATGGATCTCTGGGTAAACATAGAAAAATGAAAAAAAATTATTCACAATCTTATACTCCAGTGATGATCACCATCCTCTGTTTTCAAAGTATGTTTTTCCTTGGGAGTACATCCTCCAGTACAGTTAAAAGATGATTTCACATACAAATTTGATGTGCACATCAGGATGGAGGAATCCTCCCGTGAACATGGACAGTACTTAAGGAATTGGCATCTTTCTGATGGGGGCCTGCTAGAAGTTATCTTGAGTGTCTTCAAAGTCCATTGTTATGGGAGT
This sequence comes from Heterocephalus glaber, assembly GCF_000247695.1. Next base: position 412,098 of record NW_004624924.1, read on the forward strand.
TTATGGAATTTCCTTTTTCTTGTCTTAATTGTGGAGGAAGCTGCTTAGGGATTAGGTTTGGTCTAATTGGAGCTGAGAATTGATATAAGTAACCTTAATTTTTTGGAGGGAAATTATGATCCAAGAGGTCAAATGAAGTTTTAACTGCATAACCAGAGCATCTTAAGCTCTTAGCTTTCCTGTGTTTATTAAGTGTAGGTTTATCTGCATTGCTGAGTTTTTCTTTTACTGTGCTCTTGGGCTCTGTGGATAAAGATCTCAGACGAATTTTGAGTGGCCAGAATATTGATGTTAGAGGGAGAAGCGATTTTTCTAAGATTTTTTTTCTTTCTGTAGCTAAAAAAAAAAAAATCATTAAAGACTTTTGTGTTTGTATGACTTGAAAGACAAGGGGACCTAGAGTTAACTTGAGAGTTAAATTATAACTTAGTACCTTTGGTAGAAAGACTCTTAAAAAAAAAAAAATCAATGCCCACGTTTTTTTCTATGGTCATCTGACATCCCCTTCAACCTTTAATTGTTGTGTGCACTTGGATGAAAATGACTATTTGCTTTTTTGGTTTTGTTTGGGAGTTTAAAAAATTATTCAACTTAATTTAACCACAATTTTGGTGATAATGGGGACTTACCTGGTGGGATACAGGGAGTGTGGAGGGATCAAGTCAGAAGCAGAAGGCAAGTGAGGGCCTGACACTGGTAATCGGAATTTTGTTCCAAGACATCAATGCTAAGTTCGTGTTAAGTTTCCCTAGTCAAGGAGCATTTGACAGGTATGGTGATGATATTAGGAGATCTAACTTCACTAGCAGTTTTCTGTAAGGGCTGGATTCAAATCAGAGGCCCCATGATTTCACTCAGACATATTGTAGTCTCACCCCTGGTTCACTGGGGCAGCACAATTATGTTGTCTCATCCTTGTGGGGTTTTGGGAGCCATCTCAAGGGCTCCTGACCCTTGGTCAGGATGGGCCCTACTTTCTCCCTTGAATTTCTTTATATAACTACCAGGGTATAAGAATGCCTATGGCAGGCCCTCCTGGGGTTAGATGACACTAATCACTAATCACTAGTTCTAACCTGCAGGTGCTAGGGTCCTTAGTCTGTCACAAAGGATGGGCTAGGAGTTCCGGGTGGTTTTGATCCTGTCAGCTTCTTTGTCTGACTGATGATATATTCAATCACTAAACTGTCACAAAACCGAAGTACTGAAGTCCCTTAGAAGTATTATTTTGTTTTGCTTAACATCTGGCAAGAGAAGTGAAATAAAAATTAGAGAAATTGACCCCAGCTACAAAATATATAAAGTTCATAGGGATTTGATGCTTAGTCTGATCCATTAGGCGTCTTCATCCTTTGCTTAGATAATCTATCTTTTTTTTTTTTTTTTTTTTGGTACTGGGGATCAAACTCTGGACCTTGCGCTTGTGAGGAAGGCGCCAGAACCACTGAGCTAAATCCCCGGCTCTAGAGAATCTATCTCAATTTGTAGTCTATCTTAACATCATCAGTGTGTTTCAGAAGTGTCGCATGGAAGAAGGGATCTTTGTCTAAAGAAGTCATATTTTCATGGAATTCGTTTAATCCTCTAGGTCAAGTGTGTCCAGTGAGTGGCCTGTGGGTCATGGGAATCTCTGGACAGCTAGTATTGCAGTCTTACGAGATTGTAAACTTTTAACATTATTATATGACCTTTAGCAAAATTTTTTCATATCTTCATTGTGCAGTTGAGTAGAGACTACACAGGTGACAGTAGGACAACATTGTGCCGCTTGCCTAAAACAATCACTGATAATATTTCCACCTACCTTCATGTGTGTGTGCTTGTGAAGATAGGTGCTTATTATTAAGCAGACGTGTAAGTTTTCTTATTTAATTATTAACCTTGGGCTTGTAGTGTTACTTCATAAAGCAATAAGTCAAACTAATTTTTTAGCAACTGTGGCATAGAAAGTACAAAAATGTATCAAGTTCTTGCTCATGATATTGTTGTAATTACATATGCAACATTGCTAATACTAGAAAAGTAAATGGTTGCTTATTAATTTTTGTATTTTGGCATGGAAATTTTGTTATACACACAAACACACACACACACAATCTTACCCAATATTTTATTATACAATATTTTGGACATTATAGGAGACAACTCCTCGTCTTTCAATGTGGTTCAGGCAAGCCAAAAGGTTGGGCACCCATGCTCTAGATCACATTTTTAAAGTAGGGAACTCCTGTATTTATTAAAATTAGGCCAATAATTACCCACAAAAATGGTAACTGTGCACTGGCTAATTATGTGTCTTTCTGAAAACAAATATGGAGAGTGCTTTTAAAGAGCACGTTCTTATCCGGAAAAGAGGGTGTTATTTAAATGCGGTGTGTGGGTATGTGTGTGTGTGTCCTGCTTTTTTGGCACAGTCTGTGACTGTTAGCATTTCTCTATCGCGATCCACTTTTTTTTTGGTACCGGGATTGAACTCGGGACCTTGTGCTTTCGAGGCAGGTGGCGGAACCACTGAGCTAAATCCCTGGCCCCCGAGACCCACTTTTAAATGTTAATCATTAGTCATTCTTCAGGACCTCTCCACACAGCAGCTAGAATATAATTATTAAGGGCTGCCTGCTGGAACAATAGTGGGGAGGGGCTCCGAGAGAGTTACAAATGGCCTAGGGTCATGTCCTGGGTCGAACAAGATGAAAGATTAGTCTAGTGGTCAGCCCCTGGGTCCTGGGAAAGGTGGACCTCTCAAAGCAGCGGGAACTGAGAAGAAAATATCCACTTGAGATTCTGGCTGCAATGTGGGAAGAAGGGCCGAGAAGGCTCTTGGAAAGCCCTTTGATTTGCTGCCCGTTCCACACAATGTTTAGTAATAAACAGAGTTCAATGACCAGTGTCTAGACAAACAAATCACTGCGCTGGCAAGCCCTGCATCCTGATGACATGTTATGTCTTTGCAGCACAGAGAGGAAGCAGCCAGCTTTGAAATCCTAACACGCTGCCTTTGTGAGCTAGCAGCAAATAAGAGGCTGAGACTGGATTCAGATAAACAAACCTGCTCTGGCTAAATTAGAAGGTATTCCCCACTTTGTGGCTTGTGATTTTCCTGCTCTGTCTTCCTCTGGGCATTAGGAAGCTGCCGTGAACTTTAGTGAAATGTGAGAGGTTTAAATATTAATATTGCTGAAGTCCTCAGGGTAGACTCTACCACCTGCTTCCCTCCTAGCAGCTGTCTTAAACAGTGTGAACTAGAGAGACACCATTTTTCTCTTTAAACAAAATATTTCATCAGAGCTGGACTTTAGTTGAGCCAGGATGGCTTCCAAGGCGTTTCATGTTCACAAGCCGGTGTTGTCTCTGTCACTTTGGAGTGAAGAGGAATCTCAGATCTTTCTCGTTCATTCTCTTTCCTTCCCCACCCGTCACTGAAATTACAGTGTCACACAACGCACACTTCAGCACAATGTGTGTTATCAGTACGCAGGACAAAAAATAAAATCTCATTTCTGTTGGGATGAAAAACACAAAACATCTAAGGAAAGGATGAGCCCACTGAATTTCCTGTGAAGTAATTCATGGAGTAAAAGCACACTTTAAAAAAACTGCTTTTTGTAAATACAGTCCAGATGATAAACCATGTATATAACAAAGAATGCTTAGGAAATGTGGTTGGTAATACTCTTCTGTGAATGTATTTGGTCTGTTTTCGTTCTGAAATACTTCATTTTTAGCATTGACTGAGTACGTTCTTCAAATACATTTTCCTTTGTAGGCATTGAACTGTTTACTTACTGTTAATGGTTTCTCACAAATATTTACTGAATCTCTCTGTAAACTGTCCTCTAAATTAGACAAGAAGGTTCAAAACTCTGACTCACTCCTCTCTGGCATCCAGCCTTTTAAGGCAATCTCTTTGCTGGTATCTGTGCAATTAGCTGAGAGCATTTTAATAACAGAGGATAATAAGTCCTGTTTGCTTATCATTGAGAGGAATTTCCCCCCTGTGCATTTATTTTTAGGAAGACTAGATTGTTGTGTAGCATACGGTGATGCTGATAAAGACTCTAATTACTGTGTGAGAGATTCTGGTGGACAAGAAGCAAGAATTTGCACTGTTTTTACTCACATTTTGTGGGGAAAAGACTCTTAAATTCCCCAAATGCTGAAAATGTAGAAACTGCTAGAGAAAAATGTGTTTACACAGAGAACCATAAATCTATGCAAATATTCATGTGTTCAAAAACGTGCAGAGATGAACAAATAATCAGGTGATAAAATCCAAAAGCCTATGTTTTTTGCTACTCTTTTCAGAGGAAAAGTGTATTATGGACATACAATGATTCCTTTACTGATATCTTTTTCTGGGAAAAAAGTGTGTTCATCTGCATTACCCTATTTTAATAGACTGTTATTTCCAGGTATATTTTTTTCTCAAGGAGCAACACATAACTAGTTTTATGTATTAGCTTGTATGTCAATAGCAACATGAATGAATTATGCCTGATCCTACTTCAACTTTTAACAGAGATGAAAACATTGGCATTTTGACAACCATGTTTTGGGAATCAAGAACTGGAACTGTAGTAGATAAACTCAATAGGTAGATAGAGAAATGGTGCTGTACTAAATTGTACTAAAACTGCAATTAGTGAAGTGGAAACATGCACAGATTCATCCGTTTAAATTCTGAGATTCCAGGGGTTCCTTGTCATCCTCTGTGTTGGAAAGTAAATGGGATTCATGTGACTGCAGAATGTCAAAGCCAGCAGACTTGAGCTCCCCAGTCTGATCACATTACTCATTCATTTCTTCGCTGAGTCAACAAATGAAGACCTCTGTACACCAGCCCTGGTCTGTGACTAGCTCTGCTCTTGAGAGCTGGATGTTAGGAAAAGTGACACAACGAGATTGTTGTTTTGAAAAACTCGGCTTTTTTTTTTTTTTTTTTTTTTTAATTTTAAAGATGTTTACATAATTCATGGAAACTTGTAGACTAAAACCCCTCTCTCTCTTCCTTCCCTTCCCTTCTCCTTATCTTCCTTTCCCCTCTGTCTCCTCCATCTCTCTCTGTCTCTGTCTCTTTTTCTTTTGGTACTGGGAATCGAATCCAGGGGCGCACTTTGAATTAAGCTATATCCTTAGCCCTTATTGCTTTTTATTTTGAGACAAAGTCTAACTAGGTTTTCCAGGCTAGCCTTGAAATTGAGATCCTCCTGCCTTAGCCTCCTGAGTAGTTGGGATTACACTGCACTCAGCCTGGAACAGAGCATTTAAATGCTGGGAAAATCAATAAAATTACATGCATTCCATGAGGAACGTATAGACTAAGTTTCTGAAATTAAAAAATAAGGAATAGTAGGTGTTTTTTTTAACTCCCTATTTTTTTTTCTTCTTCTTCTAGACTTGTATATAGTATTGCTCTGGTGGAAGCTAATGATTTTACTGGCTTAATTAATAGTTTTGTAATGGGTACAAATTCACAAGCATTTGAACTTATTCTCTGCTTGAGATCACAATTTCCTTCAGAGCTGAAATTTAATCTTCTCAATTCAAAAGCAATAGTTCAGATAGGGATGACTCAGTCATTCTCAGATGCCCCCTCCCCTGGTAGCACCTGCAGAATGGGTTGGGAATCTTCTGGTCTGGGGTTGGCTCTCTGTGAAACATTTTTGGGCCTCTGGTATTTATGTGCTATTGGCCTAAATCCCCCTAGGTCCTGCTGCTGTGTTCACAGGGCCTACTGGGGCTGCTATCACACAACACCCCTGTCCAGGCCTTGTACCCACAGCACATGTTTATTCTCTCAGCTCTGGAGGCAGGAAAGGCCAAGATCAAGGTTTGGCAGGTGGGTGTCTGGCAAGTCCCTCTTCGTGGCTCACGACAGAGCCTTCTTGCTCCTCCCTCACACGGTGGAATGCTGGAGGGGCTCTCTCCTGGTCCCTGTCTACAAATGAGGGCTGATTTCACTCTGAGGGCTCCACCCTCAACTCTTAACTCCCAAAGGATTCCATCCCTTGGAGGTAGGACTTCAATATATGAATGAGGGGGCACAGACACGTGGGTCTTAGCATGTCCTGTCCTTACCAGTCCACTCCCCCATCCCCTTGGTTCCCATCAGGAGATTTTGGATCTGTGGCCCCTTCTCTGTCCTTCTATGCTGCGTAAGGGCGGGGACTCCCTTATGATGTCTTTTACAAGTTCATGTTTGCAGCACTTAATGATTACACTCCTCGTGGGGAGTTCGTGCATGTGCATAACACATCCTAATTCTTTATCCATTCCCTTCCTCTCCCCTCCCCCCATTCTCACTTCATCAATCACCCCCTTTCTCATTTGCAAAATGTTCTCTCTCCCTATTTCCTATTATCTGTCTTTTACTTTGCTCTTTGATTTATATTTTAGGTTTCTCATATAAGATAACTCATGTAATATTTAAGCTTGTGTGTCTGATTTATTTCACTGAACATTATGGTCTTAAGGTGCATCCATTTTCCTACAAATGCTTCAAGTTTGTCCTTCTTTATGGCAGATAGTACTCCATTGCTTATAAATACCACATTTTCTTTATCTATTCATCTGTTGGACATATAGGCCAATTCCAAGATTTAGCTATTATGCATTGTGCTGCTATAAACATGGGTATGCATATATGACTGTAATATGATGTCTTTGAATTTTTTGTGAAGATACCTAGAAGGGGAATGGCTAGGTCAAATAGAATTTCTATTTTTAGTTTTTTGAGGAATCTCCATCCTGATTTATACAGTGGTTGTTCTACTTTACATTCTCACCAACAACTCAGAAGGGTTTCTTTGTCCCCACAGTTTCACTAGCATTTGTCATTATTTGATTTTTTTTTATCATGACCATTCTGGAGTAGTGGGATCTCAGTGTTGTTTTAATTTGCATTTCTGTAATGGCCAGAGATGTTGACTATTTAAAAAATGTATTTGCTGGCAATCTGTATTTCTTCTTCTGCAGAGTGTCTATTCATGTTTTAGACTTTAGAAAAATCTTTTATGTGTTAAAAGTCCTGGCTTTTGCAAGCCAGAGAGTCTTGCTTTTTAAGTCCCATGCCTTAAAGATTAGCTTTAAAAATTGTTATTTGGAAATATGGTTGCTTTCTTTGTTCTCATTGTATTTTGCACTGTTTTCAGCCATAAGCCAAAATCCAGTGGAGGAAAAAAATGGGGAGCAGTAAGGAGGGCAATAAGGGAGGGAAAGCAGACGGGGTTGTGAGAAGAAAACTCTACTAAGGACAAAAACACATCAGTAAAAATTCCAAAACTATGATCTCAGCAGTCTTTATTTTGGGGCTTTTAGTATTGGGGCTGATAGAAGCTCAGATTTTCTTTATTGGGGACACAACATATTCTTCAAAACCACTGCAGTGCTCTAGGTTTTTTATTTGTTTGTTTGTTTACAACTTTCTTGGCAAGGTCTTTATTGAGGTCACTTCTGTATCTGACCAAAACTGATGACCTAATTTGCCTTGAAAACTATTTTTGGTTCTGCTTTTTATGCCTGCACAGCGGTTTTCAGATTTTCCAAGTGTGAAATCTCACCCCAAAGCCTTTTTCTTGAAAGTGATTCCTAAACATCGAGGAGTGGATGATGTAAGATGCTCTTCACAAACCATTAAACAAAATTCAGTGTGATCGGAGACATGAACCATGAAACAGACAGGGGAGGATATGATGCCAGGACTTGGAAAAACAAGATTTTGTTGATTTGAACAAAATAGCCATTACTAGATTACCACTGGGGGTCAAATAACCTATTATCCTTACTGTATTTCAAGCCACTGGTTGCTGCTCGCAGCCACTTAATAACTCCGCTATAAAGAAAATCCAAATAGCAGCCTGATTTGGATCGTGGCGTGGCTGTCACACAGGAGGTATTCGGAAGTATTTATTGGGTCCTCACAGGACTGGTGGCGGGGCGGGTGGAGGCAAGCACAGCTGCCAGTGCAGCGAGTGGCTGGCAGGGATTTTCTGCCCCCCTTGCCTGGTGGTCAGGTACCCTAGGGATGTGGCCAGAAGGAAGGACATGGGTGGGACATGGATTTTGCTCTGTAAGCTTTGTGTTAGGGAGCCATGGCATCTTGAGAATTTGTTGTTTTTGTAGCTATGGAAGAGAAAGCTTTGTTCATCTCATCACTGGAAAACATTTTCCTGGAGTCTCAAAGGATAGGACAGGATCCTTCCCCATTCGGAACCAGCATGGAGGAGAATGACAAAGTACAGAACCAGGGACAGCCGAGGCAGGCTGTGTTCACTGCCTCTAGTTGAGAAATACTGTGGTAGAGTGCAGAGTTGCCTTGCCTAATTTCAATCTTACCTCTGCTGTTTCTATAGTGTGTCCTTTAAAGATTAGGAGTTTAAAATATTTTCCAAATATGTAAAATTACATGATCATATTGAATATGAGCTTTCCAATGACAGGCTCTTCCTCATACATTTGTGCATCATCCCTCCTATTGCAAATCTCTGAATCTGACTTTTTATATCAATCCTAGGGCTCACTTGGAGTTGGAGCACCAATGGCCCAGCACTGTAATGACATCCACCTGGATGTCATCACCATCCATTACCTTTAAAAGCATTTGTGCTTGGGGCACTGTCCAGATGGATGCACAGCCTTTGGTTTCTGGCACTTTGCAAGGGGAGATGGTTCTTCAATAGTCCAGCGTTAAGGCTTGAACACTGATGTATTGGCAGGATCAGGATGTGGGGAAGCCATTTTCATTGCATGCAGTGAAAGGATGGGATTTGGGGGTCACACAGAACACAGAACACAGTGAGGAATGTGGAGTGGTGAGGACTGGGTGTGAGAAAGGGCAGAGGTAAGTCCGGATAATCTCAAAGGTGGTGACTCAATTTTGGGAGCTGATCCAGAGAAGGGAAGAAGACTCTGTGTGTGTGTGTGTGTGTGTGTGTGTGTGTGTGTGTGTGTGTGTGTGTGTGTAACTCCAGGCAGTTAGGAATAAATCCAGATTGGAGTAGAATGATCAGACAAATCATGTGATTTCAAAGATGAGAAGAACAACAGATATCTTTTGGTCCTATCAACGAATGACATATTTTGCATCTATTTGGTCATGGCTCAGGGTAACAAAGAGAAATAAAACAATTCTTGCTCTCCAGGAGCTAGCCATCCAGTATCTGGTGAGTCAGGGTAGCTAGACTACAGTGTGTTTGGAGTGGTCCCAAGAAAGTGAGGAGTTTGATAAGGGACAGGCAGACACTTGGGAAAGATTTGCAGAGGAAGTGACATTGTACAGATGAGGAAACAGACCCAGAGTCGTGAATTCTCCAAGAATGCACAGTAAAGGAACAACAGAGCCAGAGAACAGCTGAAGCCATGGATCCCTGAGCTATTGTTCCTTCCAGGCCATTTTATTGGTGTCTAGATGTCTGTCTATGAAGAAGGGGAGTCACATGGGAGCAGGTAACCAGGGACAGAAAAGAAGCTGCTCTGTAGTTTCCTGGTGACAAACCTTGAGGCTGGCCTTGGCTTGTGTGGAAGACCTACATCCTGGGGACCCTTAAGATAAAGCTAGGAATGAAGCCCATGCAATAGCCTAACAGTAGAGTCCACAGATGAAATTCTGATGATATCATTTGATCTCTGAATGCAGCTGTGCCTAAAGTCACTTCTATCCATTGAATTCTGCTTCATTTTGTTTTGAGTTCTGAAATGCTACCAGGAATCTGAGCTGGTGCAATTAAGCAGTGGCTGCTTTGACAGTGTCTCTCCTAAGCCTTTTGTGAGGACTTACTGTGAAGACATCATGGTGAGTTAACAGGATCCCTGCTAAAACTGTAGATGAAGAGAAGGGAAAAGATGGTCTACAAGATACTGAAGAAGACAAAAAGGTGGGAGAATTTGATGGGTACCAGGTGGGTAGAGGGAAGGCTGAGTTCCCTTTCTTGAAGCTCTCAGTTGCATAATTGGTGGTGAGATGATGTTGCCCAGTGTTTTGGGGACTACTGCAGAAGGATGTCAGACAGCTAATATTTTCAGGAGACTGAAAAAGCTCTATAATTTCATCTCAACTTTCTCTTCTCAATCACATTGAATTTGGGTACTTCTGCCTGGAGTCATAGAGCGATGAAAACCTTGGCATGATCAAAGTATGAGGACAACAGCAATTTTTTGAAGGTGGTTTTTGAAGACTTTGGCGCTACCAGGGGTGACCTTAAAGCAATCTTCAGGCAAAATGAACTTTAGGGAAACCTTGAAAAGAGAATGTCTCCAGAACAGTGGAAAATGTCCACTCTGTGGTTTTAGGTTTGATGTTTAAATTGTATAACAGCTAAAGATTCAGAGAAGGAATTAGCTGGGAGTTAGGATGCCCATAAATGCTATTCATGTAATTAGATGATGAGAAGATAATTTTTAAAGCTTCCAATTCAATTTTCTTCATTTAGGATGTTCTTATTTAATTAGACATGACCATAAGTGAGCAGCATGAGACAGTGTTGAAAATATTGGGAACAAAAGGAGAAAAGAAAATCTGCAATTGACCGTAAGTCAGCCTAATGGGTGTGCTTTGGAATTCAAGTCAAAGAATACACAGCTCTTTGGGGCTCCTTATCTTCCCTTGGTATACAAATATAAGCTGATTTCCTGTTCTCACAATGGGAAATCCAGTGTAACATCAGAAACACCTAGGTATAGAGAAGCTGGAATGTGGCCAGGGAAGAGCTGACTGCCCAGAGGACAGCTAGAAAGGTGAACACCCAGTGGCCCTTGAGCCAGGGTTTGGTGAGAAAGGCAGAAAGAAGAACACTCTTTAGAAGGTGGCCTCACTGGATGTCCTGGGAGGAAAAATTTGTTCTTTTGGTCCTTTTTCAAGGACCCAAGATGCTTTACTTGTATAGTATAACAGATGGTTTTAATTAATTTCTGTAGTCTCCTATCTCATTCCCAGGGTGATCCAACAATGGAGGGTTGAGAAAGCACAACAGGAGGTCATTTATGAGAAAAACATTACTCATGGGTTAGAGAGGACAGATTTGGGAAAGGAATATTTAGAACTATGTTCCTGAGACCATAATCCTAATCAGCTGGAGAAAGAAGTCACTGAGTGTCTGAGCCAGGGACTTCCCTTGTTAGTCTGAGTAAACTTAACTTCCAGTTTGGCAGTGTACTGATGACATAGGAGTGGGGGAGTCAGTGATTCCAGCATTTGTGAGCTTCTTCTTTGTAACTGAGTAGACAATTTCATTATATCCACTAGCTTGGAGCAAAAGATTCCTGAGTAATTGTGAACTTGGTACTGTCTTTTTCTATTATGTTGAGTTACATGAAAGTGAAGATAGTCAACCATTTTTCTTAGAGAAATGACAATTTTATATAGTTCAGTTTAATACTTAGGCAGAACTCAGTAATGGTGTGAGATATTTGGGTGCTTTCTCCAAGACTATACTTTTTTTTCCCTTAAATTCTTTTATTGGTACATTTTAGGTATATAATACGTTTACATTTATCATTGGGTGCTTGTACCTGTACATGATGTATCTTG
>NW_004624924.1:433470-455425 GCF_000247695.1 Heterocephalus glaber
TTTTTTTTGGTATTGAGGATCAAACTCAGGTCCTTGTGCTTGTGCGGAAAAACCGCTGAGCTAAATTCCTGGCTGCTAAAAAGTTTTTTTGAAAAAGTTTCTTTACTCTTGAAAGAATGAGGTATAAGAATCTGCCAGGTCTAATAGCATTAGGCCTAGAGCTCTGTTGGGACATATACAGTGCTTCTTTCTGACCTTCAGGAACCTCTACAACTGGATCCATCCAGAAATCCAGCCAGGTCTTTTGTGGGCACTTCCTTGTGCTGCTTCTGTGTAAACTTGTCATGCAAAGAGTTTGCTGGTGAGCCAGAGGCAAAGAAGAAGGATCTACCCAGCTTCTAAGGATGGGCTGTATGACTACCTTTTGTGTTTTGTTTACTAATCAATATTGTATAGGGACATTTTTGGGAGTACAGGAGATTGAACTATTTGCACTGAGTTATATCCCCAGCCCTTTTAAACTTTTTAAAATTTTGAGACAGGATCTAAGTCGCTAAGTTACCTAGGTGAAACTCAAACTTGCAATCCTCCTGCCTTAGTCTTCCAGAATGCTGGGACTACATTCATGCACCACCATGCCTGGTTAAATGGCACAACCTGATGTAAGACTTGCTTTCATGTTAGCCTAACATACACATATTTTCTGTCACTCTTAGTATCTAAAGGCTGTCACTATTTTACTGAGGAACTGAACATTGTTAAGGCTTAGATAAGTTTCCCAAGAAAGGAATCTAGGAAATACAGAGCAGTTTGGTGGCTTCAGAGGACCTGGATTTGAATCACAGATCTGCCAGCTGCTCTGTTGTTTGGACTTAGTGAGACACTTATTCTTCTTGCAGTCCCTTTTTTGAGTGAATATCTGTTGCCAGGGGCTCTTCAGAGGATCACATGGGCTAAGGCCTGTGGCATGCTTAGTTCTGCCACTAAGGGTCTGGAGGAAGTGCTAATAAATGTTACTATGGTAATGCTTCTGCATAATGGAGGCCTTCAGATAATTGAAAGATAATTTTTTTGGGGGGGTAACGGGGATCAAACTTGGGACCTTTTGGTTGTGAGGCAAGCAGCAGAACCATTAAGCTAAATCCCCAGCCCTTGAAAGTTAATTTTTTAAAGATTGTTAAATAGAAGGGAAAAACAGGGAATCAGCAACAGAAAATGAGGTAATGACAATAATAAGTCAGTATCTATCAGTGATAAGTTTCAATGTGAATGGTCTCAGTTCCCCAGTCAAAAGTCACAAAATGCCAGAATAGATCAAGAAACAAAATCCAACAGTATGCTTTTACAAGAAATACATTTAACCCAAAAAGAAACTCATAGATTACAAATCAAAGAGTGGAAAACAATATTCCATGCAATGAAAACCTGAAAAAAAGCAGTTGTATCTGTTCTACATTCAGAAAGAATGGACTTCAAGCCAAAACTGCTCAAGAGTAGTAAAGATCACCACATATTGGTTAAGTGAACAATTCAAGAGGAAGAGATAACAATTGTTAACCTACATGCATCGAACAATGGAACACAAAACTTTATAAAACAAGTAGTACTGGACATGACAGTCAGATAAACATAAACACAATTATAGTGGGGGACCTCAATACCCCATACCCCATTTACACAAATAGATCCACTAGACAAATAATCAACAAAAAAAATCAGAGTTGAATAATACTTTTAAATAAATGGACTAACGTATCTATAGAGTAGCTCACCTAATAACAACAACAAAAATACATTCTTTTCATCAGCACATGGAAGTTTCTCCAAAATAGACCACATACTAGCCAAAATACTACCAGAAATACAGCATATATTGCAAAATCTTTTTAGCCCCCAGGTGATATAATTCCTTTCATGCTATGTCAGAACAAACATGGATTTTTATCCCCACAAACCTGACACCGATAGGAGACAAAAGTTTTTGCCCAGACCCTAATTATGCTAGAAGAGAAGCATTGTAAGCTCTTTTCCCCCCCAATTCAGAAGCAGAAACGATGCACTGTTATACCATTTAACCCTAATCTGTTGATATCATCTGAAGAAATGTCAATAAGAAATAACATTGTGTTTATTTCTTTGAACAGAAATATGTTGGTTAAAATTTAAGAAAATATTTCCTACAGGAACTCTGAAGAAGATGATTACATGTTAGATTTTTGAAAACAATGAATTACAGTCATGTAATTTCCACTGCTATTTATGAAAGAGAAGGGTTCTTTAACTATTTAGTGAATGTTGGGGATTCGGGACCATAAAAGGGAATAAGGACAAGAGTATTCCAGAAAAATCAACTGATTGAATTTTCTTCAATCATAAGAATAGATGGAAACATTGTTGATTCACGATATGGCAAGTTTTCCTATCATTCTTATGGAAAGAAACAATGTTAATGGGCAAGAGTGTCTTCTGAGATAATACAATTGGATTAGTGCCCACTCCTAGGGTTTCATTGAACCTTCATTATCTCATTAGAGATCCTTTCTCCAAATATAGTCTTTTGGGGGTTAGAGGTGCAGTTTAGGAATTTCAGGAAGAGCACAATTCAGTCCATAACAACTGAGTATGAAACAATGTTAAATGTTTCTTTGTTACAGGACTCCTAAAGGGATTCCAGGAGGATGCATATAGTGTTTTCATTTCCAAAACTTATTTTTCTATGTGATTACATTGTGAATTTGAAGAGATCATTTGTTACAGAGTCAGGAAAAACCAAACTATTGTGCTTATCATGTGTGTGTGTGCGCACGCATATGCCTTGATGTATATTCCTTTGCTTATTTAGATGGGACTGATAATGTCTATACAAAATCTCCCAGTCTATTTTCATTCTTTATTGGTTTTTGATGCTGGTTTTTGTCACCATTCCCAACCAGGCCAGCCAGGGACCACTGCCTTTGTAGGAATGGGCATGTGACTCACAGCCTGGCTTCTGTCCCTTGGCTACTGCAGTTGCTTCCCATGCTCAGAGGTCCTTTCCCAGGTCCTGCAAAGCTGAGGGTGTACGACATCCACATGGTAATGAGTGGCATGTCATTGTATTTGGAAAGCAGTTCCCCTGCTCCTTGAAAATGTCAATACTGAAATATTATGCTGCTGGATCGACAGCGCTGTAACGTGCAGTGCTCATTTATATTCAGCAGAGATTCAAAACAGCTCTTGTAGCCTGCAGGTTCTCCTAATTAAATAGCTGGAAAAACCATCTACCATTATCTCATCTGAGCTTTCTCTATTATAATTGCTTATTTCCTCTGCTTCTTCTTTTTAATATATAAAGACTTCAGATTTTAATTTCCCTGTGACTATTTTTACACTCACAGTACCTTTCTTGACATTTTTCATCAGTTTGTTTAAAATAAAGTTTATTGCTTTATCTTCCTGATGCAATGTTAAAAGGTAGACTGCTATAATTCTCCATTATGAAGGAATGATTATTAATAAATGTTGTGATTCATTGCCACAAAACATTAAAGCATGTAGTTTCTCCTCTGTGTTAAACTTCATTATTTAATAAATGTGGGGCTTCCTTATTATCTTGTGGTTATCTTTAGGAACACCACTCTCTCCAGGCAGATAATGTTTAGGAAATGTGGCCTTCGGAGCAGTAGGAGCCCTTACTAGCTGTCTGACCTGGGAAGTTTATTGAACATATAGGAAAAAAATTTTAAAAATAGATAAAATATGTAATAAACACATGGTTATTGTTTTTGAATTTATGTGGATGTAAAGGTGATAAACTCTCTGACAGCATAGTATCAATTAATCATTAATTAATAAATAATGGTTGCTTGATTCATTTGAAAATGTTGAGTGCTCCATATATTCTGAGCACTGCTGCAGACACTGGAAGTAGTAGGGGACAGATCAGGGTAAAGTGCCCGATTGCACAGAACTTAGTGGACATGAGGTGGGTGACGTATGTCAAGGTGAGAAGTCCTGAAAAGATGACAAAGGCAGGGTGAGGACCGCACTGCTGCTACCCTGTATAGCACCTTTGTGAAAATTTGAAAAGATATCTCTTCCTCCCGGTACTTAACTGCCAGAAGTGTCTTAATTGA
Source organism: Heterocephalus glaber (assembly GCF_000247695.1). Next base: position 437,526 of record NW_004624924.1, read on the forward strand.
CAACAAGATATTGATGACTACACAATGCACACCCTGAATGGCACATGGATGGCCCTCACCAACAATTGAAATGGGAGTGTGTATAAGAGAGGAGTTTGGAAAGACTCACTATTTTTAGGCTGTGTAATTGGGATGGAGGGTGGCCGCTGACTAAACAAGAAAGACCTCAGGAGTAGCAGGTTTAAGCAGATGATTAGGAGTTTGGTTGTCAATGTGTAAACACCCACATGGGATTGTGAGCAGAGGCTGGGATCAGGAGTCAGGAGATCAGGGAAGAGAACAGAAGCAACACAAGCCAAGCGCAAAGCAATAGAGGGGCTCCATGGGCCTTGAGCTGAAGGTTGACTCTGGTTAAATCTGCTTTAGGGACTTCAGCAACAGAAGCGTTAGCTTTGCACACTTGGCTCCTCTACCCCTAGGGCCACACACTGGTGTGCTCATTCTTCCTAAGCCAACCAACATCACCTCCTTCTCCTTCCCCTTGCTTCCCTTGCTCCTCCTTCTTCTCCTTCTTTTCCTCTTCTCCTTCTTTTCCTCTTCCCCCTTTCTTCTTCTCTTGTTCCTCCTTCTCTCCTCCCTTCCCAAACTCTCCCCGCTTCTTCATCTCCTCTTCTTCTCCTCTTCTCTTTCACTTTCTCTTCCTCTCCCTCTTTCTTTCCCCTCTCCTCCTCTTCCTCTTCCTCTTCTTCTCCTTCTTCTTCACCTTCTTCTTCTCCTCCTCCTCTTCCTCTTCCCCCCCCCCCTTCCTTCTCCTTTTTGAAGGAATGCTGCTATGGGACTCAGGTGATCTTTCTCCCTTTGGACACAGACTGCTGCCCAGTGATGCTCAGGAGTCCAGCCTCACCCTGAGAGCCCTGGTTGGTGTCCTGGGTGAGACAGGCTGTGAATGTGGATGAGGGTAGCCTTTAGGGAAGGAGTAGCTGGAAGGCAGAGAATGACAGAGAATTCTGCGTGAATTCTGTTACAGAGCTGCTACCAGGGTAGAAGGTGTAATATGAGAAAATACCTTGCTGAGCATCGGACATAGTTTAATCCACAACCAGAGAAGAAAATTGAAAAAGAAAACATATTTTCATGCTTGATATTTAAAATGTATGATGAAGTTGTAGTTATGGGGGAAGAGGCCCTTACGGCTCTATCTGGCATCCCATTAGCTCATTGCTGTCTAATTTGCACACCTATGCTTATTAATGACTGGTAATTAATAAAGCTGAACATTTTAATGTGTTTATTAGCCAGTTTAATTTTTCTGAAAATTATCTAATTGTATATCCCTATCTTTGTATTAGATGTTACTGTTTTCCTTACTACTTTATAATAATTGTTTATATATTAAGAGACCTCTAGACATCCATGTTTATTGCTGTTACTATTCACAACAGAAAACATATAGAATCAACTTAGACACTTGTCAGTAGACAAATGGATAAATAAAATGTAGTATATTTACATAATGGACTATTATTCATCCATAAAAAAGATTTCCTACTAGGCCAGGGATTTCGCTCAGTGGTGCCATGCTTGCCTTGAAAGCACAAGGTCTTGAGTTTGATCCCCAGTACCAAAAGAAAAAAAAATTTCCTATCATTTGTAGGAAAATGGATGGAATGGAGGACCTTAAGTTAAGTGAAATAAGTCAGACGTAGAAAGACAAATACCATATGTTTTCTCTCATATGTAGATGTTAAAAGACTGTGTAATAGTAATTATTAGAAGAGTGTATAATAGTAATTATTAGAGGCTGGGAAGAGTGGGGGACAGATGCAGTTTGGATAATGGGCACCTGAACACAGGGGAAATAAGTTCTAGTGTTCACAATAACCTATTATGTAATTTATGAATAAGTACAACAGAGGAGCTCAAAGTTTCCAAACACAAAGTAAGGATAAGAAGATGAAAATGTTGATTATCCTGATTCAGCCATCATATAGTCTCTATATGCCCTGAAGTATCACACTGTTATGTAAAGATGTACAATTATGTGCTATAAAATTTTTTTTAAAAATATGGTTAAGGAGATGGAAATGTTAACTACCCCAATTTGGTCATTACAGATTGTAGATACATATTAAATCATCACTCTGTGTCTGCTACATTTGTGCAATTAAAATAATAATTAATTTAAAAAGGATATAAACCATTATCATATTGGCTTGAAAATAGACTTTACCCTTTGTGTTAGTCAGCATTTCATTTCTGTGGCAAATACCTGAGACAAACAACTTAAAGGAAAAAAGGTTTGTTTAGGGTCATGGTTTTGAGATTTCAGTCCATCTTCAGAAGGCTCCATTGTGTTAGGCTTGTGGAAAGGCAGGAAAGGGGTGGTGCAGGAAAGCTGCTCCCCTCACGGCATCTGGGAGGCAAAGAGAGCAAGAGATGGAGAGGAAGGGACCAGGAACCAGATGTGGTCCTCAAGGTCCGGCCTCCACGACCCACTCCCTTCAGCGAGGTGCCACCCTCTGTTTCCATCCCTCCCAGTAATGCCATCCAATTATGACCTCACAGCGGATCGATCCACTCATGAATGGAAATGTTACAATCGATTTCCCAGGCCCCATCCCTGAACTGTGCTGCACAGGGCATGGAGCCTTCAGTATGAGTTTCTGAGGGACACTCCACAGCACTCTTTGTCTTTGACATCAATTTTGCTTGGCACAATTCCTGATGGAGAGATGTTTAAATTGTCTTATGTGGTCATGTACAAATTCTTATTTAGTATAGGTAGTGGATATTATATAAGCTTTTCATAAATAAAACAAATTTAAAGTCATACCTGTTCATTAAAGATTTCTTCCATTATATTTATTCTTAGAAAGCTCTTTCATTTTCCTAGCACATTTGCATGGATTCATTCCCCACCCTTAGTTCGTTTCATATAGTACTGAAGTTAATGTGTCTATTTTCCTCCTAGGTTATGAGCCAGACTGTGGGTCTCTGGATCCACATGTCTAGACTCATCAGGTATTTACTTCCTTGGATCTATAAAGCAAGTTGTTTAGAATAGTATTGAATCTTGCTATCTTTTCCTGCTTCAGGCTGGAGGATGTTAATAGAATATCTAGGAAAGACTATAAGAAATTGGGCAACAGCATGAACACTGGCAAAGCAGGGTACAATTCAAAGAGAAATCGGGAGTTTGACAGTGTGGTGTGACTGGTTTCCCTCTAAGAGATGTCTCAGTTACATGGCTCAGAAGAAGCCCCCGGCAGCACGCCATTGTTGTTGGGAAAGCACTTTCACTGAAATCAACTGGCTCTATTGGCTAGTTATCTGAAAATGAAAGGGAAAAAAAAGAGAGAGAGAAGAAAGGAGAGAAAAGGGAAGGACATGAAAAGAAAATCAAAGAATAAAAAAGGAAAGTAATATGCTAGAATGTGAGGGCCCTTTGGAGATATTTGAAATATTGCTTATTCATATCTTATAGAGCCACTTACTTCTTTTAACCCTTTTGCTTTGTTTGCTTTCTTTTCTCTACTTTCAGCCTTCAGGTGTAACTTCATAAACTAGTTTTCAATTTTTTATTGTTATAAAACACATATAACATTTACCATCTTAATCACTTTTTAAGTGTAAGGTCCAGTGGTATTAGGTAAATTCATAGTTTCGGTGGATTTTTGAACTGAAGCTTTCTTCTCAAATTTTTCTGCCTCAGGCTTGTGAGGCAACTGAAGCGTGAAGGGATTGGTACAGTGCTTGACCTTGTATGAATTAACTTGAAATTTTTATTTGTATTTAAAAATTTTAAGCTAACTTAATTTGGATTCTCTTTAAAAGGGTACAGTTAGTGGTGGGTGGGGGCTGGGGGCAGTGACACCCAAGATAAACATGGCTTTGTTATCAAACCTGAGGTTTAGGGTGGGGATTTAGCTCAGTGGTTTCGCTGCCTGCTCCGCAAGCGCAAGGACCCCAGTGCGATCCCTAGTACCGGGAAAAAAAAAAGAAATCTGTGTTGCCATCATTTGGACCTGCCCCAAAGGTCTCCTAAAGCCTAGATGTCCCTGTCATTTTGATCTAGAGTGTTCCTCAAGGGCCTATGTATTAAAGGCTTTACTCTCAGGGTGACGCTTTTGTGAGGTGGTGGAACCATTAAGAAGTGGGGCCTCATGGGAAATCTTCAAGGCACTGCAGTGTGGTTTCAAAGGAGATTTTGAGTCCTGTCCTCTTTCTCTCTTCCACTTCCTGGCACAGATGTGAATAGCATTTTAGAATCGTTCTGTCGTCAATGATTCGTCCTAATACCAACCTTGTTTTGTTCTTACAAAGAGCATTGTACGCCGAGTTCACCCTACTTTCGGGATGGCATGTGTATAAGAGGACACTGTGTGTGCATATCGTTGCTTTAATTAGCCATTTTTCCCCCTATACAACTCATAGCAGGAACGCAGGTAGCAAGACAAATGGAACTCATATTCTTCCTTGTCCCCTTGGTAGGAAGTCTGTGTTGCCCCATGGGGATTGTTATTTGCAAAGCAATCATTCAAATTTGGGAATAAAAAGAAGAGCCAGCTAAAGACCTGGATAGAACTCTACATTGTTTTTTAGCAAAATATCTCAGGAGGCCTAGATTTTAAGTTTCTTCTTCCCATTCCTAATATTTTCCCCTTCCCCCTCTTCTTTCTTTCTTTTTCTGATGGGGAACATACTACTTACTTAGTTAATATTGTCTTTGATAAATATTAATCTACTTTTTGATCATTCCCATCACACATGTAACTGTTTTCTTGATTAGAGATTCATTTCTTGATAAGATCTGGAGAGGGCTACCGTGAAGTTGGCTGTGTTTATTATATTTTCTGTGCTATAGCTAGTACATGGAATTATTCATTTTACATATTTTTTTAATATAGCAGTTTGTACTTCATAATATCCTGCCCTTAAAGAACGTGATTACTGCTAATTATCATTTAGAAAATTGTTTTTGGCTTGATTAGAGATTTTAGCTATGTGTACAAAAATCTAGTGGGTCTTCATTATGTGCAGTACTTTCTGTTCTATGTGGGATTAAATATTAATATATGGAAATTTGGTTTCATCTGCCATACCTTTTGATGTCAGAAGCATAATCAGTGTAATTGGCTTAGATTGTTTTTTACTCCTGTTTGTATTTCATACTATCTAATGTCATTAGTGAGTTGACTACAGAGTGAGTAATCTGCATTTCAGAACTGCTTCTTGAGTACATTATTATCACTGATTTTGATTATTTTAATTTCCATTGACCCTAGGCATGCCCTCAAGCTGTGCCATCAAAGAACTGCTTTCTTCATTCAGGGAGCAAGTCTTTCTGTTTCTGAAACCCTGTCAGCACTCTGATAAATGCTGATGTTTTCACTTGGTCTGGGGTTAACCTGATTTTCATAGCATAGGGGCAGGCCAGATAGAGCCAGGCTTGTGTGCCTTCATTCTGAACTGTAAGTAACGTGGTAACCCCTGGTGCCTATAAGGAAGTGGTGCCAGGTCAGGTGTTCTCTCAGAGACTGGGCTGTGTAATTGACCAGCTTCTCAGAACCTGGTGCCAGGCCCCCCATCCTTTGGACTTCTGTGTAGTCGACTGACCACTGACCGGCAGCAGACATACTGCCCTTCTCTCCCCAAGATTTGCAGGTCTGTGTTTAGCACTTGGAAAATGATGGCTGGACTGACTTAGGGGTTGGAATCTAGTTTCCTTCTGGTTTTTGAGTGTATTCCAAAACTAACTGTAAAAAGAACCCCACATTAAAGTCTAAGTTTGGCTACGGTCAGCCACAGATTCTTCTCTGGCTGTAATGCATGTGCTTGGTTTTGCTAGTGGTGGATATTAAGTCATTTGTTCTTGTACAGAACACTGAATGCTAAGCTGCAAGTAACTTAACAATGCCAGGGTTCTACTTCTGTTTTTTTATAGACAAGAAAACAGAGGTCCAGGAGGAAAATGACTGGCTGGGGTCACACAGCTACTGAGTGGTGGAGCTGGGGGGTAATGTGTCCCTTCTGTCCAGGTAGGGTTCTTTACTTCTCAAGTGGCACTGTATCATTTGTTGATATAGTGGCCACACTGCTAAGCACTCTGTTAATGTGGTGATGGACAGCCATGTAGGTGTGCATGTCATCCAGTGAGTGTTCTGGGCCAGGGGTTTTTACGAGGGAAATGAGAATACAAAAGAAAGTAATTAAAAGCACATGTGCATGTGTCTACACACACACATGTTGAAGGGGTTAGCAGGATGATTCTGCCTGCAAATGACTTAAGTCAGTGGCTGAAAGAGTTGTGTTAGATTTCTCCAGAGAAACATAATCAACAGGATAGATAGAGATACATAGAGAGGGATTTACTATGCAGGATTGGCTCATGAAATTATGGAGGCGGAGAAGGTCTTCATGTCAGAAGCAGTAGTCCCAGAAGAGCCACTAACCCAAAGCCCCAAGAACCAGGGGAGCTGATGGTGTCTCTTTTACAAGTTCAAAGGCCCAATAACAGGAGTGCCAGGGTCTTCAGGAGAAGTGGATGTCCCAATTTGAGCAGAGAGAGTGAATTTGCCTTTCCTCTTCCTTTTTATTCTATTCTAGCCCTAGATAGACTACCTGCCCACATTAGTGAGGACAGATCTTCACTCATTCTTCTTATTCAAATGCTAACATCTTCTGGAACTACCTCACAGACACACCCCAAAATGATGCTTTATCAGCTATCTGGGTGACTGCTAGCTCAGTCAAGTTGATCCATGACACTGACCCATTGCAAGAGTCTTCTCCCCTTTCCCCTGTAAGAGCTAGCTCTTTGCTCTGAGTGTATTTCAGTGCTGCTGGGGAGCATTGCCAAGAGAGACTCCAGCCCCTGATGAATGCTTTCCTCTAATGAGTGAAAGTGGAGGCAGCTTCCCTAGGGAGAAGAGTGGAAGGGTGCGGGTAAGGCTTTTCTGTTTTAAGTTGCTATAGTAATTAGTCGAGGTTAGGACCTACCAAGGTGTAATTCCTAATGAGTGTAATTATTATACAGATTCTTAATTATCAAAAGAGTCTTAAAATGTTTTAATCAAGAAGCCTCCAGGGTGATTTTTTTAGAATATGTGACACTGGTGTTCATAAGCAGCAGTTCTTCTAATGGTTGGTTTAAGTTAATTTGGCTTCATCAAAGGAGGCATATAAAATCAATCCAGACAATATTTTACCACACATGTCTAAAAACAAGAATCTTAATCCTAAATAATCGTTTCCCCTTGTTCCCTCTTTGGGCCAGGCCTGTCCTTGTTTTAATTTGTAGGTTTCTTATATAGAGAGGTAAGCTAATGTCTTCTCTTCACAGTTGTGAGTGACAGCCTGGCCTTCCGATACACCTGCAATGTGCCCACAGCGTATCACTTTCCTTTTCGGTTTGGTTGAAGACATTAGGCAAGTGGGTCACTTGGCACTGATTAAGCTTTGGGCCAGCCAGACATTTGGAGACTGGATTTTGGTCTGAGTTGCCAGAGAACTTTCCAGCAGAGTGGACTTGGTTACATCATAGACTAATTTACTTAGTTGAAAAGGACAAGAGGAAGTACTAGACTTTTGAATTTCACTGACCAATGTCATTCCTGAAATGATTTTGGAGACCAACCTAGGATTGAGAACATTTCTTTTTTCAAGTTAGAGAATTAAAAGAGAACCAAAATGCTCCCTACAATCACTACCACACATGTAAGGGGGTAGAGGGCTTATCAATAAAGGACAGCTCTATATTCAACTGAGAAATTCTGTGAAAAATTTAATATAGTGTTTTTATTTTTTTCATTTCACCAGAGACTGATAAAAACTGACATTTGACTACTGAGCCAAGTGACCTTTTAAAGTCTCTTCTAGATATAGTATTTACTTGTGACCCAAAGGTCTAATTCTTCTTCATTCATTTTTGTTTTCCTGCTAAGTAATGCTTCCTTGCTCAAATCTTTTTCATGTCTCTCTCCACCATTCCCACCTACTTCCTTTTGCTCTTTCCCTTGTCCTTTTTGCTAGAGCTTCCCAAGAAAGCTGCTGAGGGCAGCAAGGCTGTCTCTGGGTGCCGGTGTCCCTCTCTACTGAGGTGGTGTTCTTGCATTAGTGAGCATGCTTTTGTGCAAAATGCTAGATTAAAATGTAAAATATATTTGTTTTGCTGACATTGGTTTATTCATAGTTAGACACACTCCTCCAACTAGCTATCCATGTACCAGTAGTTTTGTGTTCTGAATATTTTTCTAATTAGTTACTCTTTTGTTGTGTGAAACTAAGTCAAAAACCTTTCTTAAATCAAGATATATTATGTTGCTTGCTTCTTTTTAATCTACTGGGCTTATCACTCTGTCATAGAAATAGATTAATGGGCTGCAAACTTCAGATCTTGTTTTCCCATGAGTTTTGCCGATCTGACTACTTTTGTTTGGGTCAAAATTTACAGTAACTATAGGTTTGGTTGCTTTTCAACAATTGGCTTTATAGTTTTAATAAATACTTCCAAAGTAGTTAAGCGTGAGGACAATTAAATATTTTTATAGATTATGGAAATAAGCTTGCTTTAGATATTCACAGAATCAGTTGCTTGGCTTTTTAAAGATTAAATTAGAATGTTTCTCATTCAAATGACTTCTGGGGAACCATTTTATTCAGTTAATCTGAAACAAAATACTTTTCTTTAATGAGTTGTAGTGTTGTATTCTAAACATCACAAAAGTATAAAATATAGCAGCTATACAGTGACATTTAAATTTATTTATACAGGTATGAATTAGAGGACTAGTGTCTTAGTTATTTTTCTCATTGCTGAGACAAAATACCCAACACCATAAGTTAAAGGAGGAAAGGTTTACTTCAGCTCACAGTTTGTAGAGGTTTCAGTCTATAGTCAGCTGGCTCCAAAGCAGGGTGGCATGGCAGAGGCAAGGTGGCATGGCAGAGGAGAAACTGTTCATGGTATGGCAGGCAGAAGGCACGAGGCAGCAAGCAGCAAGTAACAGAAGCAGCAGCAAAGTAGTGAAGTAGCGACAGCTTGCCTTTCTTTCCTCTCTCCCTTTTATAGTTCATGCAGTTTGTAAGCCTATTTATTGGTTCCATCCACACCCAAGGTGGGGCACCTTAATGTGAGCATCACACTCTTAATCTCAGCATCATATGCTTAATCCACATTCACATACTCTAATCCAGCCACCTTTGAAACTCCCCACATATGATTCCATGAGGCTTTGGGGGGATATCTAGATACAAACCATAAACAACTAGGTATCTTTTGCCTAATGAAAGACAATACTGTAAACATTCTTTAAAACTTCAGGTAGTCATTTCTTTTTATTCTGTCTGTAAAAAATGCAGTAATGTTCCAGTTAAAGAACATTTGATAGACATTTTGTCAGAGAAGGCATTGATAACTATGGAGTATTTACTATATTCTAGGGTTGAAAATAAGGGGGATTCTAAGTTCTTCATGCAGAAATATTGTGGTTCTTACTTTTCTAAGCCACTTTCCTGTCATAGGGACAAAATACCTGACATCTGCAATCTAAAGGAGGAGAGTTTTATTTGGGGGTAACAATTTCAGTGGGTTCAGTCCATGGCTGACTGGCTCCGAAGGAGAATGGCATGACAGAATGGCATGGCAGAAGAAAGCTGTTCACTGCAGGGTGGCCAGAAAGCAGTGGAGAGAGAAGGGAGCAGCTTGGGATGAGAAAACATCCTTTCAGGTCATGATCCCAGCAACCCGCCCTTCCAACCACACCCTGCCTCCAGATATGAGTTGTTTGGAAGGTATTTTAGATCTAAATGATAACAATACTGTCCAAAATTTAAAATATTGTTAAATTCATGGTAATGACAAGCCTCTGGCTTAGCACTTTGAATTGGGGCAACAGATTTCCAGGATTGCACAGGTCTTCTAAGCTTATGTAAGTTATGTGTTTAAAGCACTAGATGCGCATTAGAATGTCCTCTTGGCTGCTGAGCCCCCTGCTGAGTCTCAGCGGTGGTAAGATGGACAAGTCTCTGAACTTGGAATCTCTAGGTTCAAGTCTTATCTGCCCCTTAGTAGCCACTGTCTTGAGAAGGTCTCTCTCTTGAGTTGTGGTCTTCTCATTTAGAGAATGACAATATTTACACATTGTTATCAAGAAGATTAAATGGCTTAATGTGGATGAAAATATTTTATAAATTGTATAGTTCTATATAAAATTACATATTGCAATTGTGTTAGCCCTGTCAAGCAGGTACAGATAAGAATTGATTGGGTCCAATTATAAAATTGCCTCACTTAACCAGGTATGGTGTGTCATCCCAGACTCTCTTTTCTGCCCTGATATGTTGATTTGATGACAGTAATGGAGCAAAAATTTTATCACCCAATTATCCTCCAATATCACCACAAGGACTCCAAGTCAGGATAGGCACAAACCTAGGGTCCTAGAGGATTGATAATAATTATGTCAGCTCCAGAGGATATATCCTTGAAGAACCAGAGGTAAGAAAATTAGAATCAAAAGAAGGCTTCTACCTGAACGTGTCATGTGGCTGGAGGTGGCCAGGACAATTCTGCTCTCCTGGCAACTGAGCATGAAGCCCAGACAGAACTGGGGCCATGTGGTGATCACACTTTGTTCTTGGAACCAATGACCAGCCTACTGGGTTCTTTGGCAGGAGTGACATAGCATCTGTCAGGGCAGAGAGAGTACTTAAATGGAGTTAGTTTTAGTTTCTCAGTTTCTTGTCACTAGGGACAGGCAAACCCAGTAGTGCTGCATGTTTTCAGAAAGTCCTGACTTAGTTTTGAAGAATTTTCAGTTTGGCTAAGTTTTACATGTGTTTCGCCAGCTCTCCTTCCTTAATTATTAGTATTAAACCCATGTGTATGAGTTTGAATGGAAACTTAATAGCCATTTTAATATTTATTTACACTTAATTCTTCCCATAGCTGTGTTGAGTTGGGGCTATTATATCTTGTAAGGCATCCTTGAAGAGAGTTTATAAGAATTTCTCTTCATAAGATGTCACACCAATTTTACCCCCTCTCTTCCCACAAAGACATTTGGCTTTGAGATTGGTTAGGACAAGATCCCAATTCCAAAGCCATGATGTATATGGCAGGGTTTGAACAATACAAAACGAGCTCTCATTGTCTTAATTACACTTGACTTTGAGGCAGTCATATTGGTAAAGCCCTCAAATGGAAATGGGTTTTTGAGAAAGTAGATACTTTTTAAGCAAACATTATTCTCCATTTCTGGGTCTTGCATATAGTTGTCAGAGCCATGGAAAAACAATTTTTATAGCCCATCATTGTTTTTCCAAGCACAGCACACAGATTGGTTCCAGGCAAAAGGAGATGAGGAAAAAGAAGAATGGTCATTTCCAAATAATTCTTACTTTCTCATTATGCAGTGACCTATCTGTGTCACTTCTTATGCTTTGTATAGTACTAATCACACCAGAAATACCGATTTAAAGAAACAGGCATTATTTTGTTAATGACAAAATAATGGTATTGTTTTGTTATGGTTATGATTCTCTGCATAACAGTTTGCTCTGAATGAGTTGGATTTAGACCTGGGCATTAGATCTGGAGCTGGGCAGGAGGAGAGTTAGTGATTTTCTAGTTGAACTCACTTGTTTCTAAAGGATCTGAAATATTAAATGAAATGAATATAAACATAGTAAGCATATTATCGATGTTTATGAATTAATCTTACAGAATAAGCTTTTTATGCTCAAAGAATTTTAAGAGTCAAATTGAATTACATAGCCAGAGAAAGGTGAATCTGTTTACTCTTAGATTTTCTTCTCTTTCCCTTATCCATAGACTAGAGCTTTGTTTTCTTCAATTGAGAATGAATTTTGTATTAATAAAATTTTATAGCTGAAAACATTGTACTTTAAAGAGTATTAGATTGGAGGGTGGGGACAGGATCCACATCACTAGATATTTAACCATAATTTATAAATTTATTTACCTTAGAAGGTGAGCTGTTTACATTTTTAAATAAACCTTTTTTTGAAGATAGTTGTAGATCGCCATGCTATTCTGGCAAATGATACAAAGAGATCCCATGTATTCTTTACCAGGTTTGCTCAACAGGAACATCTTATATAAATTATAGAACAATATCATGACCAAGATTTTAACACTGACACAGTCCAGGTACATTCCCATCCGACACCTGCTTGCTTCTCACTATTGCCCCTCCTCCTGTGACACTGGGGAAGTCGCCTGAAAACTGAAAGTCGAGTTGGATGCTCTGGCTCTTCCCTGGCCCCTTCACAGAGATCTCCTGGTGAGGCATAGGAATGCTTTGTTACTGCTCCCCATGGGCCTCCACTGAGAGTCCAAGAGCAGAGATGGGTTGGTTACCACTAATGATGGGACCTACTCTCTGCAGTCTTCTGTGTATGGGAAGTGGAGAGGGCCTCCTTGCTGCTGGATAGAGGTAGAAGTGCAGGCTTCCCATGTGGTCACTGTATCAGGAGACAAAAAGGCTCTTACTATCACTCAACAAGCATGACAGTGCTGGCTCCCTCTAACCTGTGCTGTGGATGCTCAGCCTTTGTGAGGGCAGGGACATGATCTTTCTATAGTGTTTTGTTGAAGGAGGGCAATTATGGTCTAAAAGTTTTCAGTCTTACTAGCCTCTCCTTTCCTGGTCCTTTGGCTAAAGTAAGCAAACACCTGTAGGGCTTATTTTTGCATCTTTCTGTGTTAGATAGCATTATGGGCTGCCAGCTTCTTCAGCTCCAAGTCTGGGATATATTAGGCAAAAGGACAACCCTGGTAACTTACTGCCATTTGTTCCTTGAGTCTCCCAACAGTTCTGCCTTCTCTCCACCACACCCAGGCTTCCCTGTTTGTTTTCTATACAATGTTCAAGCTTTGCTGTCGTACCAAGAGTAAGGATTAGGGAAAAGGACATCTATACCACCTTCCCAGGTTTACATATTAAATAGGAGCAGAGAGATGACATTGGTGTCAGAGAAAAAAGTATTTTTTATGATTCCCGCTGATTGGCAAAGGCAGGTTTTTTTTTTAACTGTCACTCTTATCTTGAGTGAAATAGTTAATATAACTGTTATTGCCACCTAAACTTTTTCCACAGCTAGGAAGCTTGCCAGGTTTCACTTTTCCCCCAGGAAGGTCATTTGTAGCTTCATGAACTCCAGCCAGCCCTTCCCAAAGGAAATGCTAGAAGACAATGTCATAGCCTATGCAGAGGCTCCTATTTCTTGACAGCTCCCATTTCTTCTGCTGCCTCTGACTTTACTCTTTATAGACATTGCGGTTTATCAGCAATTTTGTTTTATCACCCAACACAGGAAAGCATTTTGTGCAGCAACACGTTTAACACAAAGAGCATTTCAGGTCCATAAAAAATGATTATTACCACCAAAAGGTCTATTTTCAAGCCTGGTTTTTTTTAAACTCTGTTATGGGCTTTGCATTGAGAAACTGTTACACACACACACACACACACACACAGGCTCCAACCTGAAAATTGGCTCTTAGCATTCACATTTTATTGAACCAATAAATTGTGAGTTTCACATTTTAGTCAAATAGAACGCCAAGTGTTTCATTTCAGGCACTAGTGTCCATATTGACAGGATTTTAAATCTACTACTTGTGCATCTGGAGCTTGTTAGATGTTTATAGTTTGAATGAAGCCAAATGTCAACGGCACCTTTGGTCTACGGAGAAATCCAGTAGAAGGAGCAGTTACTCTGCGCTGTAAGGCAGAAATGGGCACTGAGGGCCGGGTCCCCACTGATCTGCTCTGTGTGAGAAGGGTCTTGGCTGTGGGAGGTTGGCTGGGTTGAAAGTTACATATTTTCTCAGAATCCATCCCTAAGGCTTAGGGAATATCCTCAACAGAGACATGTCCGTGTGGTTCTACTGTAGGAGGAGCAGCAGAGTGCAGAATTTCTAGGGTAGTAGATTAGTCTGGATCTGAGCTGTCCAATACACACCACTAACTGTGTGTGGCCACTGGGCATTTGACATGTGGCTAGTGCAGTAGAGGAAATGAGTTTCTATTTGAGTATTAGAAATTTTAATTTTAGTGAGCCATGTGTAGCTATTGGTTACTGTTTTGAATAACCTAGTAATACGGCCAAGTTAGATGTGAAGAAATACCAAGAATCTGTTCCTCATCTGTCTCCATAATGACTCAAAGTGATGATATTTTATTCCACCCAGCTATCTACTCCCCTGTGCTCCCCTGAAGCATATATTAAGCATTTTTATTGCAAGGGACTGTGATAGCTATGGAAAATACATAGGAACATGTTATTTCAAGTCCTCTTCTTGGTTCAAAATGTCCTACTGAAATGATTTTCTCTATAGACTCAGTGTAATACATTATGAAAACACATGGTTCATGGATATAGACAGATCTTTGTTTCATTTCTACTTCAGCTATTCCACCTTCTTTGGCAAGTTAATCTCTTTGAGCCTCAGTTTCTTCATGTACAAAGTATGATCAAAACCTACCTCTTTCATGGCTAATCTTGTGTGTCAACTTGGGCCTCAGTGCCTGGGTATTTGGTTAAATATTCATAATTTTGAATATTTCCGTGAGAGAGTTTCTGGATAGGACTTACATTTATTTAAATCATTAGACTAAGAATCTAGAAGTTTGCCTCCCATGACGCGAAAGATTGTGTTTATCTAATTGGTTGAAAGCCTGACTAGGACAAATGAATGGCCTTCCCTGAATAAGAGGAAATCCTCAGCAGATGGCCTGCAGCTTCATCTGCCATATCAGCTCCTCCTCGTTCTGTAGCACACTGCATTTGGGAATGAAGTTTGGATCTTTCTTGAGCCTCCAGCCTTCTGCTTCCCCCATCAGCTTTTGAATTTGCCCAGCCTCCAAAGTCCTGTGAGTCACTTCCTTAAAGTAACTCTCTTCCCATATTTATACACATCTGATACACACTGACTGTTGTGTCCCTCAGGATTCATATATGGAAGCCCTGATCCCTAGTGTGAAGATATTTGGAGATGGGACTTTTGGGAAGTAATTAAGGACAAATTAAGTCATGAGAGAGGGTCCCTCATGGTGGGATTAGTGGCCTTGTAAGAAGAGATAGAGAGAGGATATGATGAGAAGGTGGCTTTCTACAAGCCAGGAAGAAGGGCCCTCACCAAAACTCAACCATATGGACACCCTGATCTCTGACTTCCAGCACTATGAGAAAGGAAATTTCTGTAGATTAAACAACTCAGTATAGGATGTTTTATTATTATCCACCCTAGCTGACTAATATCATATCCTATTTGATCTGTTTCCAGGGTGAACCTTGACTAAAGCCCCACCTCACAAGGGTGTTGAAGAACCTAAAGAGAAGAGGGCCAAGGATGTAGCTCAGTGGCACCATGCCTTCCTGGCAAGCACAAGGGCCTAAGTTCTATTCCTGGTATATATGACAAAAGAACCCCAGAAGACATATGCAATGTGCCTGTCACAGTGCCTGGCACACAGTAGGTGCTGGCTGGCTATCAGTGTCTCCCTCCCTCCCATAGAATGAATGCAGGCCTGGTCCAGTGCCAGCCTCCCTTTCCTGCTCTTTGTTGCACGTGAACTCCTTCCCATCTCTTCTCCAAACTTCAGTCCTAGCCATGCACCAAGGCCAGCTCACATCCTGCCTCCCAGTGCAGCTTCTCCAGGTGGATTCCACAGACAACAGTTTTTCCCTTTTCCAAACTCCAGTATACTTACAATCTATGCTTTCTCTATTTATACTTTTCAAACGAGCTTCCTTGATTCATATTTCTGGTACCAGTCACTATTTAGTGACTACTTACTATGGGCCTGGTATGTCACAAGTACTTGACACATATTATCTTGTTTAATTCTCAAGATAGCCTTCCACTGTAAGCACTAGCACACCCATTTTACATTTCACTGGTGAGGGCATGAATGTCTAGAGGGGTTAAATGCAGAGACAACATACTGGAACACATCTGATGCACTCCCTTGGTATTGTCCCCCCTCCTCCCTGTAGGCTTTCTGCTATTAAAACTGAGAATGCATTCTTTTGCTGTAGGAGGGAGAAGTTGGGGCCAGCCTGGAATACAGGGATATGGCCTGTCCTCTGGGTTCCTCACTGGAGAGCTGCCTTCCACTGTGGGCAGCCCCAAGGACTCCCTTTCCCAGCCTCCTTTGTAGCTGAGTGGTCAGACAAAAGTGACTTTAGGAGACATTGCTCAGAGCTTCAGGGAACTAGTTCCTTCCTGATGTAGAGGGTCTCAGGAGCAGGAGGTCTTCTCTTCTTCTTATCCTTCTTTTGGTCCTAACAGGCAGGGCCTTGCTGCCAAAAGAGAGTGGAGGCTTGGCAGCCCCCTGAGGTGGCCATATGAAAAGACAGAAAGACTTGGGTTCTTGCTGCTGCTAAGCCACTCACCACCCTCGAAAAGTCCACACTCTGAACCTTTTGCTACAAGAGAGGACAAAAACCTCTGATGTTCAAGCCAGTTGGGAATTCTGTTCTTTTAGAGCTGACAGCCTTCAGATGTACACAGTTGCATGCTAAGTCTCAAGTTACATTTTCGAGTCCCTGTTGAGGCAATAATCTTAAAAGATACAGTGGACATGTGGTCCTAGTGTCTCCCTTGCTCCAAGTAGGGCCAGCACAAATGGAGGTGGAGAAAGAAGTGGAGAGAAGTCATTCCTAGAGCCTGTGGGTCCCCCAAGGAAATAGAGCCCTTCCTCTTGAGTCAGAGAAAGGAATGCACTTTGATGAGGCTGCACAGAAATATCACAGACATGGAAATGTCACAGGCATGGTGATATGTGGGGACGAAGGAGCTCTAGAGACCAAGAAGTCGAAAATCAAAACAAGAACCTTGTCCCTGCACATGTTTGGGTTGGACGCACTGCTGGGGTAGAATGAGATGGCCATTGGATACTGCATTTATTTTTGTCCTTCTGTTCAAGTTTAAATTTCATGAAATGAGCATGCAGGGTGTGGACTGGATGGCATTCCTGCTGTTGGCTCCAGAGGGCTGGTCTGCATGTGTTGGGGAGGCTATAACTCACAGGGAAACTGGACACCAAGAAGACCAGCAACAATGCCCCCGATACCAGAGCTGCTCAAGGTGCAGGTTGCAGATGGCAACACTTCTGCCATTGCTTGTGACAAAGCAATTCAGAACCTGAGAATATGTGCTTGGAAATGACACTGTGACCAAGGAAAGTTTTATGTGTATCGACTCTAATAGTAATTTGGATGAGATGATGTAGATCTTTTTCTTTTATCATTTCCCTAGAGATTATTTTTTTTGTATTTAATAATACTATCTGTGAAGAGTTTTCCTAGTTTTGAATTAAAATATAATTTACATACAGTAAAAGTCACCCCTGTTAGTACAAGTTTTGGGATATCATATATTTTGTTGCTCTTACCTCAGTGAAGAGATAGAAAGTTCCCTTGCTCCCTCCTCAGTTTTCCTTTTCCTTTTGTGCCAACACTTCCCTTCTCCCCTAACCTTTGACAGCGCTGACCTGTTTTTTGTCCCTAGAGTCTGACTTAGGAAGAATAATACATCAGTTGAACCATCTGTGACATAGCTTGTGAGTCTGGGTTCCTTTCCTTGACATATGGTTGCAAGTCATCAGTGTTCTTGTGTGTGTTACTAGTGTGTTCCTTTTTATTATTCCATGGTATTCCATGGATGGACCACAGTGTGTTTCTTTATTTTAATCACTTCTGGAGTTGAGGTACATTTGGTTTGCTTCCAGTTTGGGGTAGTGATGAATAAAGCTACTCCAAACATTTATTGTTGATTTTTCATATGAACATAACTTTTTTTCCCTTAAATTCTTTTATTGGTACATTGTAGGTATACAACACAATTACATTTCTCATTGGGAATTGTGTCTTTACATAATGCATCTTGGTTCTTATTTTTTCCCCTTTCCTAGCCCTCCCTTCACCCC
>NW_004624924.1:460194-488692 GCF_000247695.1 Heterocephalus glaber
TAATTGCAATCTTATCTTCTATATCTGAAATTCTGTCCTCACATTGGCTCATTCTGCTGTGTAGACTTTCAGTGGAGTTTTTTATCTCCTGGAAATCTATTAGCATCTGTTCTTTGGATTCCATTTGTTTCGTATGTTGGGATTCCATCATGTTTCTCAGCTCCTCTCTAGATTTATTAATCATGTCTTGCACTAGGAGCACAATTTCTCCTGTTATGTGAGAAATAATTTCTGATTTCATTTTTTCCAGATCCCCTTTTTCTGCCAGTTCAGTGTGTCCAGGTAGTTGAGTATTACAGTGTTCCATCTCATTTCATTTTGGGGTTTCTGTAGGTGATCTGGAAGTCTGGTTTTGAGACTTATTTACGTGTTTTCTCATTCCAACTGGGGGGGGCAGAGGGGGTGCTGTTGGCGTCCACATGTCTCACCTCCTCTGAGGTGGGAGAGGTGGGCCAGGGACAGGGAGCGGAGGGATGGTGGCCGGAAAGCCCCTTCCTCTGGGCCGAAAGCCCCTTCCTCTGGGCCGGGAGCGGTGGGACAGATGGCAGCCCAAAAGCCCTTTCCTGTGGGCTGGGAGCAGCTGGAGGGATGGTGGCCAGGCAAACAAATTAATTAATTAATTAATTAAATTAGCAAACAAAGTGGTCTTTCAGGAAGGAAAGTTTGGAGAACATTGGCCTTCACAACAGCTTCACTTAACTGCTGCCCTGAGTAGGGCTCTCAGATTATGGCCAAGATGTCCCAGTGTCTTTCATATGATATAGAGTTGTGCACTTTTCATTTCTCTGGGGCTGGATTAGGAAACAGAATGAGCTCATATGATTAATCAAAGCTTCTTAACTCTTTGATAATAAAAAGATGTTCTCAAAAATTTGATGCAAAACTTTCTTTCCCCCTTTCTTTTTCTTTTCTTTCTTTTTCTTTCTTCCTTCTGTTCTTTCTCTCTTATCTTTGAACAATCAAGCTTGTAATTTTTCTTCCAAGTATGTTCCAAATGTCTCTGGCTGCTGGAGAAATTGGATAAAGATTCCCCCTTCTCCTCATTGTATCACATATTGCTCTGTTCCAAATAGTTGGAAACAGCTGACTGTTTTCATTAATCTTAGGAAACTTGGAAATTGCCAAAGGCTGGCAACCAGCTCAAATGTATGTGTGAAATATGACATTAAATTCCAAAAGAGAGGGCATCCAGCTCATGTGGCATTGGTTAGTGGTCTCCTGTGGAGGGGTGTTTGGCAGTAGGGGATATCTTGTTTATCATTATGGTCATGCTTTTACTTATGAAAGAGAAACGGGGGACTCTGCTCCCAAGTTCATACCTGAATAATTAGGCCAACCCTCATGTTGGCATGAGAATAACTAAACCATGTCAACATCATAACCTAGTATTGGAAAGAAGAACTCAGTATTGCTGGAAAGTACATTTCATCATAGGGAGAATAATCAGTTATTGTTGGCAGCAATAAGTCTGCTCTGAAATTGACTAATTCTCAAGGAAGATAAGTGTATATATCCTTCCCTTCCTTCTTCTGTAATGTGTCAGGGTCTCTGAATTTATTGGCTCATATCATGGTTCTGTAAGGATTACTAGATATGTTGTTTTGTGAGTCTATGTGACTCTGTTGAATTGTCTAGAAATTCAGGAATTCTGTTATCTAATCTAAAAATAGTTCCTAAAATGACAAGAGACTATTTAAGCTGTTTTGAATGCAGGTTTAAATCATTTTCCTGATCTACAAAGAAAAGACAATAGTGTACTGCTGTGAATACAGAAATCCCTTGTCTTTGAGATAGTTTTCAAACAAACTCTAACCAATCCCAGTACCTTCCTGTTTCTATCTTAGGAATTCTTTTCCTTCCTTTTTTTCCTTATTTGGGAATTAAACCTCCTCAAATTCACTTTTAAAAAGAGGGGCATATGCAATATGTCCTGGAACTGAGTGCAGGAATTCTAGCCAAGCATCTGGAGGGACAAGGGTGGCTGGGTAACTACTTCGTCTCCCTAGGCCACTTTCTCTCTTGTCTCTGCCTCTCTCTCTGAATGCCAGTTTCTGATCTCTCTCACTTACAGAATCCCTTTCATTTTCTTTAGAACTCATGGTTTCTCTGAACTGAACTTTACATTGCTTCCCAATTCAAGCACCTAACTGCTGACAATATCCCCGATACCTCCAGAGCCCCTGGAAGTTCCCTGTTGTTCTAGGTGCAGTTTCCTTGGCTGGACCAGAGTCCCTGGAAGTCCCCTGTCCTTTTAGGAGAAGTTTCCTTGGCTGGGCCTGTATGGACTTGGATTCTCACTTCTGATTCAACCAGCATGGCCTGGGGAGAGTGGCCTGGGGCCTGGGGAGAGTGGCCTGGGGCCTGGGGACAGTGGCCTGGGGCCTGGGGACAGTGGTCTGGGGCCTGCTGCCCAGTTAGAGGGGTGTTGTGGTCACACACTCTCAAAAGAGACTTGGCAGGCCAGGAAAACTAAACTACAGGCCAACTAGTCACCCTTCTCTGTAAATGTTACAGTTTCAAGTTTAAAGTGGAGGAAGTGCTAAATGATATGAATATTGAATGCTGTTGTGAAAGAAAAATAAACTTCAATACAGCTTTGCTGTGTCCTGCTGGAGCCAGAACAGAATGAACAAATCTGGAAGGATTTGCACAGATGGATCAGGTCACCTGGAAAGAGGAGACTCCAGAGTCTGTCTCTCACGACACCAACTTTGCAGTGACTCACCAAGCTGAATTAATCAAATCACTTTCTCAGTCACATCAGTATGGCCACAGTCTCCCTAGAGATCCTTGGCAAGATTATTTTGCCACATAAGTTCAAATAAATACATGTCAGTCAATGTGGTACCTTCACTGTTGGATAGACCTTCTAAAAATGATCCAGGAGAGCTTCTAAGTAGGGAAAGAAGATGTGACAGAGCTAAGGAGGTTGCTTCATAACTTAGCATCTGTCTGAGTGGATTTGTAGCTCTCAGTTAATAAGTTGAACTCTCATCCTCACACCTTCTCATTTTCACCTATGGTGGTAGGAGAGCATGGTACGGAGCAGATAGAGAAATCAGATTTGAGGGTGACAATGGGCATGGGAGGCCTCCAGGGATGGGTCTTTGAGGAGGATAAATAGGACAGGAGAGTGATGGGTCCCAGGAGGAGGTTTGGGAGATGAGACAGGGAGAACTGGGGCTCACTGAGCAGAGAAGGGAAAGGGCTGAGTAGGGTGCATCTACGCAATGGCATAGTCAGCCTAAGGAGGCCCAAGCACAGAGCCTGCCCTGTCCCTAACCCTAACCCTAACCCTAACCGTAGTCTGTACCCTAGTAGACCAATCCCAAGGATGGAGCAGGAAAGCCAAGAAGAAGATAGGGAAGAGTGTGACTCAGGGCAAGTCCCTTGAAGGCCAGCTCCAGCTTGAGCCAGCAAGCATCTCTGGAGGTAAGTTATTTAGTTCTCAGAGAATCCTGAGCCCAGGCAAGGAATTTGGGCTTCCACACTCTTAACCCTCTCCTCCACCAGCTAAAGGCTTCCTCCATTGGATTCTAGCTGTCTTTTAATTCAGTCCTATAATTAGAAACAACTGTCTCTGAAAAGCCCACCTTGTCCAAATTGGTGCTTAAGCCTTTAAAAAATGTTGACATTCTTTACACAGTTATTTCTTATGATATCCCAGTTCATCCATTCAACTCATTTTCATGGAGCGCCTACTCTGGCTGAGAGTTGTGCCAGGCACTGATAGCATAAAAAAGCCCAGTGCAATACTGTTTACCATGTAGCCCAGGAGACAAAGAAAATACCAATTCTTATTATCATAGATGCCCATCTTCTGTGGAAGACAGCTTTGGTACACACTGATCGAAGTTTTACACAAAATCATCAGAAAACTGAACTGTCTTTTGCAGACTCCTTGAATAACGTACAAGCATATCTTCCTAGCCTTTTTAGTATATTTAACATTGGCTTCAATTTAAAGCACAAATTTCCCATGACATCAAGCTTTGGGGAAGAAAGACTGCATTCATTCTATATCTATTCCGTGTACTAATTTATGTATTCTGTTTTTAACTTTTGAAGAGTAGCATTTTTCTGCGGGACTGATGTTTCACTTAAATAGGTAAATAGCTTGACAAAGTAGTAAATACTTATTGAGCACTTACTGTATATGAGTTACTTTGCTAGACACTAGGAATGTACTTAACCCCACAGAAGTCCCCCTCTAGCGGGTCCTTATTAAGATCAGATTGGGAAAAAGTTGGTAAAACTTCCTAAGCTGATTAAAAGAAATAGTAAAGTGTGTGTGTGTGTGTGTGTGTGTGTGTGTTTTAAAAACCTGCCAACAAAGCAGCTTTTGATGCTTCTACTGCAGAAGGCCACAGCACCGTGAGAAAGAAAGATGTGCTCGAAAGGATCGGCCCTTATCAGCATGGGGGCAGGAAGACGCCAGCATTCCTCCCAACTGGGCTCCACGGCTTCAGAAGGCACAGAGGAGTCTTAGAGTGTTGCTTCCACATGGGGGCTGTTGATATCGCAGTCAGTTCTTTCCTGCTTCTAGGCTCCAAAGGAACATTTTTGATAATAATGTGTAAAGCTCTAGGGTGGCGAAGAAAGACGATGGCTGAAAATACTGACAGATTCTTTCCATATCAAATCTCAGTGAAAATAACAAGAAAGCAGAAATGTTCCTTTGGAAAAGATAAGCAGGTCCCTAGAGTCAAATCTGCAAATACCTTATTATGCTTTTGGGGGAGGGAGTTAAAAGAGATTGTGAAAAATTGGTGCTAAGCAATTTTGATCTTTGTTATCATAACCTGTTCTTTAATCTTAAAAAAAATTACCAATCACAGAAATGTGAAGAACTGCCATAAAGAAAATGCTGACCAGTAGGTACTAGCAGGTACCAGTTGGTGCCTTTGGTTCCCTTTCAGGCTGAACCTGAGGGTTCGGAAGGGGGCACCTGAAATTATTATCCTGGACTTGGTGCCCTCAGATCAAATGAAGATGAGTACAGCAAGGGAATAAACAATCAGATTAGTTATGCAGCCTGTGCAGTGTCTCTGCCCCTGTCTATGAGGCACAGGAACCTCCATGTATTGTGGGTGACATCAATCAGAGGCCACTGACATTGTCAGCTGGAGCCGGCTCTGTGTCCAAACTGCACATCTAGAATCTGTGCCTTAATGTAAATTGGCTTATAGTGATGTTTCCCTAGAGCACCAGCTTCCATTGCCCAGATGGCAGGGTGACCCTGGTGGAAATAAACATATGGTAGGCTATCTCTTTCATTCACAGAGGAAGAATAAAGACACTGTTCATAACAGCCAATTACACAAAAGGGTCGGTGCCACAAAGAGCAAACATCTCTGACCACAGATTAACAAGAAAGTAAAACTCTACGGTCAGATCAGGGTATTGAGAATGAGGGCAGAAAAAAATCTATCTTTGGGGTGCTGAGGTTTGGTGGAAAGTGGGGAACAGAGAAAGGAGATGGGAGGAGGTTTGGCAAAATTACAGACTAGTATGAGCTGTGCTTTGCAGTCCTTTTGTGGGGAGTTGTTGCCAACAAGACCAGCAGGACAGCTGTTTGTACTTGGTTTTTGGTTAATGTTCACATTCCTCAGAGTGCTTGTCTTAGTTTGGGTTTCCCCAGGAGATGGTGTCTGGCAAGGTGGAAAATGCAAATATTGATTTAGAGAATCTCTAGGGTGAGTAGGGAAATGAGCCAGGAAAGAGAGATGGTGAACAATAAAAGGTGTGGCATGAAACTACCACTCTGTGGACAACTGAACTAGTTGCTCTGAGGAAAATGTGTAGAAAACACTCCCTCAAAGTCGTCCTGCTCAAGGGACACTAATTCTATTTAGTTCCGATGACTCCTGGGGATAGGAATTCCAGAGTTCACTGCCTGCCTGTGCATCATGACAGTAGGCTTGGGCCACAAGAAAACACTGTCAGGTGCAGAAAGACTTGTGCTAGCCATTGGCAACTTGGGCAGGTATTGGAGGAAGTCATGAATGTGAGGGCAGGTGTTCGGAGTACAGATGGAGTTAGCACCTGTGATTTTGTGAGTGAAAGGAATTTATAGTGTGGCTATGATAGCAGAAGACACACAATTATACACGCACAGCTAGATAAATATTTATTGATTTGTTGAAGAAGTAAAATCTTGTCTATGGTTAACAACTGGCATAAAGAAATGTAGGACAAGATTCTAGTTCTACTTGAGAACAAAGAAATACCACTTCCAAGTGAATAAAAGCTCTCCTTCCTCCTTGTTGATCCCTGCTGCTTTCATCCCTTTGGCAATGGGGCACAGCAACAGAACACTCATGACTAAATATCATCTGGAGATAAAAATGCTAAGAATAATTATTTGGCAACACAGAACTTGCTCAAAGCCTACCTGAGACCTGCAATACATTTTTGTGATAACATCATGGACTATAAAAATAGGAAAACCATTCTCATGGAATAGGACTCATTGTGTCATGCCTATTATCATTTTATTGGGTAACTTGCTACCCTGAATTATGAAGAAGAGTCTTTATTTATTGGATTTACTTTATGAGCCATTTGCTATAAAGAAAGTCTAATGGATGTTTCGTCTCAGTGTTGCCATAGCTCTTTCTCCCAGAAGAACATAAATGAGTATGAGACAACATCTTCCCACTTTTCACAGGAGGCAAAGTGAGATGGAGAAGCTTGCTGGGGCCAGAGTACCTTCAATTTTTTTCATAGGGTCCATAGAAATACCCAAAAGTGTAGAATACATATTTCCTTCCACTGTTTCATTTTTTTCTGAAGAGAGAGACACAATGGCAAGTTGTCATGGTGTAGGACCTTAGGCAATGGTCAATGGAAACTTCCTTGCCATATGGAAGACTGACTGCCACCGTCTGCCTAGGATGCATACAGCCACTTCTCGTGAAGATCCTGATGCAAATAGGAAAAAGTAAAATGCATGTGGATAAAAATGTTGGGGCCCCAGAAGCGATGTTGATATAATTAAGATGTAAAAGTCTACCCGCGTGGACCAAAGCTGGTAACAAGCACAGCTCACAAAGATGAGCTCCTGGCTCAGGAATGGCCTATCTTGCCCCATTTCTGTCAATTATGAAATAAGAAATCTCACGTTATTTTGTAAATTTATAATACTGGCTACAGAATACAGATATACAGATGAGGAGCAGATATTTTGAATGTAAAAGATCTTAAAAATTTACATTTATGGACCATGAGCTCTTAGAGAGGCAGCTTAGTGAGGTGACTAAGAGCATGAACTCTGCTTGGGCTTGACCCTCAGCCTCCATACTCACTAGCTGTGTAATGTTGGGCAGGCTACACAACCTCTGTCCTTTAGCTTCTCGCTATGTAACACGGGGACATCATAGCACCTGTTTCATATAGTTATTTTAAAAATATTTAGAACAACACTTGGCACATAGGAGTCCCCAGAAGTGTTTGTACAATAAAATACATATGTCTGAATGGGAGCTCTTTTATTACATTCCTTTTGTTTCTCAGAGAGTTTTTCAAACATTTATATTCAGCACACGTTTATTGAGCATTCCCCTGAGCTGGGCATATGTCAGGTACTGGGTGAGAATGAATTTCTATCTTCTCTGTCCTTCAGGTGCTCACCAGCTAAGTCTTTTTTTTTTTTTTTTTCAATTTAAAATAATTTGAAACAATGTAAACTTACAAAAAAGTTGCAAATGCAAAATAAATAATATTTTGTCCCTGACTCATATGACAATAAAATGTCACAGAATCCCCATGCTCCCAGGAATAAGGATATTCTCCACAACACAGCACAACTGCCCAATCAGGAAGACATTGTTACCCTCTGGTCTCCAGACCCATTCAAGTCTCACCACTTGCTCTGGTGACCTTTCTGTAAGCAGGAGGATCCAGGCTGAAGTAATGTGTGGGATTTTGTTGCCACGTCTCTGGTCACATTCAGTCTAGGCCCTTGGATTTCATGACCTTGAGCCTTTTGAAAGTTGTTGGCCAGTTATCTTGTAGAATGTCCTTGAATTTGGATTTGTGTGATCTTCCTTGGTGATCAGATTGAGTCTCCTTGGTAGGAACAATCTGAAAGTGATTCTATATTCTTTTCTTTGTGTCTTACCAGGTAGCACAGATGGAAAATTCTTCCATCTTGATGATATTCAATGTGATCACCCGATTAGGATCCTGCTGCCAGGCTTCCCCACTATAAAGTTATTTTCTCTGGGAGGCTGAGGTGGGAGGATCAAAATCTCAAGCCCAGCCTGGGCGATTTGGTGACTTAGTAAGACCCTGTCTCAAAATTTTAAAAAAATTCAAAGATATTCTTTTCTTTTGTGTAATTCATCAGCATTTTATGTAACTATTTTGTTCCTAGTCAAGCTTGGTTTGCTTTTTATTTCAGAAAGGATTCACATTTTCTTCTTTTATCAGGTGGGTTATAGTCTGTTTCTAGAATACATTTTTGATGTTCAAATTATCTCTGATCTGGCTAGGGGTGTCCAGTCACAGGTGACTTCTGTGTCCTTCTTGGCATGTCTACTTTATTCTTGAGCTCTTCCTTGTTCTGGGGCATGGCAAGAGAGTCTCCTCATCCGCTGGTTCCCCTGTTCCTGCTTTGGGATCCACTGTTTGTCCCAGGAACCTGATTTCTTCAGTGGAGGATGGTACTCGGAAGCATCTGGACACTAGGGTACTCACTGCGACTCTGCTGCCGTTGTTCTCAGACCCTAGAGGTGGACACAGCTGTATTTATTTCTATATTTATCTGTGTACATTGCAAACTATTTATTCACATTAACTTCCAATTCCAATCCAGCAGCACACAGGTTTCAGTCTAATTTTCTCCCTTTCTGTTATCCTTAAAGTATTTGCTTGTTTAATGGGTTCTCTTGGGTGGAGAACAGCTTCCCTCTTGTTGTCCCCCCTCTTGCATGCTCCCTCCTTTGGCTGCTTGGGCTCTGGCTTCCCAAGCTCACAGCTTCCTGTTGGCCTTATTGTGGCTCTGACTTCCCACACCCTCCTGTCTTTAAGACCTCCATGTGGCACAGGCTCCAATGCCCTCATCCAGCCACATGGACACCTTTTCACTTTGCTCAGGTTGTCTTGTCATTTGCAATGTGACTCCAAGCAAATTGAAAAGATTCCTCTTGAGGTATATAAAAAACCAAGCTTAAAAGAACAAGCTCTGAAAACTAAACAATAAAACAAAACAAACAAACAGAAAAAAAACCCCCAGACATGTACATTTTAAAACTAGATTAGAGCTGGTAACATGGTGCGTAGATGTAATCCCAGCTCTCTGGAGGCTGAGGCAGGAGGATTGCTGCACGTTAGAGGGCCACCCTGGACTATTTGGTGAATTCAAGGCCAGCATGCAATTTGTTGAATATTTTCCACATTTACACTTTAAAACTATGGACAAGACTCAGCAGGGAGACCCATCCATTGGTGATGGAGAAGAGAGTGAATGAGTCTGGGCTGGCCCCAGTGGAAGCTCCACAAGATGAGGGAAGGAGGAGGTCACCTAGGGCAAGAGCTCCAGGGGCAGGATCTTTTCTGCCATCGCTTTCTGATTTCTGATCTTAAGTCCAGAGCCAGATGTCCTGATTAAGAAATAAACAAAGACTGGGGTCATGGTCCAGGGTTCAGAGAGAGGCAATTGAGAGGAGATGCTTCTGGTGGGCCAGGTGTCTTTAGAAAAAAATGTAATTCAATTGTAAGCTAAGTGAATTTCCTCTCGACCCAGGACAACAGGAAATGTCATCCCTCACGAAAGACAGAATTGAAGAGTTCATTTTCTTGTTACCACTTTTCCTCTGCTAGAGAAACAGCTTGCTTCAAAGGCACAGAGGAGGGGCTGTTTCCTGTGAGGATGGCAGACTAGAAGGACCAGAATGGGCTTTGCTCCCTACCTCACAGTGGATGTGGGGAATGAGGGCTTTCCCTGGGCCCTTCCTGCTAGGCTGGGGCCTAGGGAGGGCGGAGTGGGCGGGGGTCTTCACAGTCCTCAGCTAAATTAGAGAACAAAGCAGGGTTGTCCCACGCTTAGTTGCAGGACATTTCAATGGGGAAAATGAAGACTGCTGGAGAAAGCCAGGGCTCCAGGAATTCTTGCTTTATCCACCTTTTAAATGTGTGTCCCCAGGCCTGAAGGCATAGGAAGTACCCCGCCCTTGAGCCCACCCCAATCGGACCTTGTCAGGTCCCAAGTATCTGAATTCTAATTAAAGAGGTAACAGATTCTCTATTTCACCCTCCCCCCTCTTGTCAGTCCTGTGAGCTCTTAACATTCTATGAGGAATCAGGGAAATGTGATTTTGAGGAAAGTGCTGATTTTTATTGAGCATGATTTAACTCAAGCTGCATCCTTTTTTTTTTTTCTTTTTAAGGATAATCACTTCAAAATGATTAATGATGCCTAAAGCCACCGGTCTTACTTCCTGTGGCGAAATGCGGAACTTTTGTGCAAGTCTGGGTTTGTAGGAGGGTGTGCTCCAAGCCTCCGGGAGAGAGAGAGGTTCCCATCCCGTGCGGACAGTTGGGTCATTGTTTGGGAAGGGGCTGCGGATTGGGACCACGTCCCCTGCAGGGAGAGAAGCATTGCTCCAGTTACGAAAAGGAAGTGAAATCGGTTACCTCGAAAGGTGCCAGAACAATTTTGCTGCCGGGATAGCGGGTGAGCCTAATCCTTTTTTTTTTTGGTGGGAATTAAGAACAATGTGGAGGGTCTTTGAAAAGTGGTAGGGTTACTGAAAACCGCAGAGGTCTAGGTAACACAAAGGGTCACCGCCCTGCTGGGAGGTAGGCCCTGGGCTTCCAGGCCGGCTGTGGGGGAATGGACTCCCCGGGGGAGCATTCTGCCTCTTCCCGGGGGCACCCTGGGAACATCCTGCCGCCCCAGTATTTTCCAGCAGTAGCAGCAGCCTCCGCCCGCCTCCTTTCTTTGCTTATCCAGAGGAGGCTTGCAGCGGGGGGGGCAGGGCATTTTTGTGAATCTTATTTGGAAACAAGTATGGATTGTTCTTGTTTATGAAGACTAAGCATGGAATACTGCTGACAGATTCTGTCACAGGGTTTTGGAAGTCTCATGCTTTGTCATGTAAATGTTATCTAGCCTTTTCCCCACCCCTCCAAGCTAGTCTTTACATTTATGCTCTGAGAAGAGCAATTTGGTAAAATACAGATAGTAAGCTTTTCTTTCCTGCAGATCCCATCAAACTGTAACACTCCCTTCCACTCAAGGTATTTCATAAAGGAAGCCAAGTTTTCCCTGCGTGGGACACAAGACTAGTTTACAAAAGACAAGGAAAGCGATGGTAGCAGAGCTTGCAGTGCTAAGGGAGGAGCCAGCAAGTGGGTGTGTGAGTGCACACATACGTGTGCAAGCCTTGTCACTTCTGAACAAATTAATCCCAATAAATATCAGATTTCTTAGGATCCATCACATTATTCACTTACAGGGGTCGATGAAGAACAACACGCCTGCAAAGAGGTATGAAAGCACCAACTATTCTTGCATAATTGTCTTCTCTAAGAAAAGTCAGGTGTGAGCAAAAGCAAACTAACAAACTCGCCCAAACCAAAGAGCCTGTACTGGCTGGAGCCTAGCTGTTCTTAGGTTACATTGTACAAATCAAGCTCTGTTTTAAGAACTGTGTTAGCATCCACTGCCTTAGACACTGTAAGCAATTTTGGGCAGAGTGCCGAAGGGGCTAGAGCCAAGAGGACTGATCTTGATGTTAACAGGCAAGAGCACCTGCTTGGAAATCTGGGAACACAGGTTTCTTCCTACAGTGCCTTCTCCATGTGACTTAATCTGTTTGCTGGTATGTGTGTCTGTTCATTTAGGAGCATGTGTGCTGACAATTGGCTTCTGATTATAAAATATGGTCTTGGTGGGGGAGAAAATGATTAATTGCTTGCTTTACAGCATGTGTATGTTTGTATGTGTGTGTGTCTGTGTATGACTGTTGGATGACAGTTACTATTACCATGCATGTGTCTACAAAACTAAAGCCAAAGGAAAGCAAGTGATCAGTAAGACATTGAAAGGTGTGAATAAACAAAAAAACTCTTCGACTTGTCTGGATGTCTGTGCCCCACTGGTAGACATGGGAGCTAAGGGAATCCTATTCTCATTGAATGTATTATTTTCAGATAGGAAATAGGAGCCAGTTCAAGGCAGAAAGAATTTCCTTTGATCAAGTGTTGAATATTATGGTGAAACATAACTTCTTAAAAAAAAAGCAGGGTGGCAAACTTCTTAAGTAGGTCTTTCCTACAACAAATATTTTTAAATATCTGTCTTTTAAAGTGCTGCAAGTGGTAGTAAACTTCATTTAATGCGGTAAGAAGGGAGAAGTCACTTGGGCCTGGGTAAAAAATCCTCAATAATAGAATAGATAATAAAGTTTCAAAAAAATTTAGGCCATTTACAGTTATGAGTTCTGCATTTTTCCAAATAAAGATGCTGAAATATGACAAAATCAGCTTTTCACACATCACCTTAGTTAACTATCGGCTTGCTTCCCCCGCTGGCCCTAGCAGGCTTGTTTCAGTTAACGTGTGTTCCCTATCTGGGAGGCTCTGGAGACTGACTGGAGCTGACCCCTCTGTACAGCCCACAGTGAAGAGCTGGGAACGGAGAATATTGCTGAGACAAAGAGGGTGAACAGGAAGCTGGAAAGGGAAGAGAGACCAACTCAGAACTGAAAAATAAAATAGGAGAAGGCATCAGACAAAAAGCAGAAATGTAAAAGCCATCTGATGCCTCAGAGGGACCCAGAGAATGAGAAATAAGCAGCAGCCAGTAGCCCGAGAGACTAGGAAATCATCTTGTATCACTAAAACTAGATTAGATCCAGGTAGATTGGCAACAGAAATCAGCTTGCATAGGGGTGAGCACTGGGTTATGAGAAGGTTAGTGACAGAGGGAAGCATGAAAGAGGTCATGATTAGGTAGCAGTTCCAGAAAGCAGTGGAGTGATAGACTGTTTTTCTTTCTTTATTCAATTAGGGGAATCACTTGAAGATTCAGTCACTCAACATACATTTATTGGTGTCTACTAAGAATAAAGGATTGAACTAAGTGCTGAGGATCTAGAGATAAAAGGAGCTCTCTCTGCTCTTAAAGAACTTTCAGTCTGGGGACTTTTTGAGGGAGACTAGAGGTGAGCAGACAGAATAATTTGTGTTCTTCCTTCAGGAGAGGAAAGTGTGGGGCTCTTACCATGCAAGCAAGGAGTGTTAGCCTTTATTGGGGATCACTGGGTGCGAATAGCATTACAAGAGTCAATCAGAGGCGGGCTTTGAAGGCCAAGTAGAAGTTCTCCAGGCAAATAATGTTGGAATGGTTCTTCCAGGTGGAGAAAACTGTGGTTACAAAGGAATGGAGGGATCTTAGTGAGTGGGGGAGCACAGTGGGTGTGGTATTGAGGCAGGAGGCAGCTCATGAGTTGTGTACTATATTGGAGAGTTTGGCTTTCAGTGTGTTAGGATGTCAAGGGGAACAGCTAGTGGACCAAGCATACGGTGTTAGAAGAGGAAGGATGACAACTGGGGAGGGGCACAGAGGAGAAGCTGAGCAGAGGTAAAAGTGAGTTTGAGGTAGGAGGAGGAATGTCAAGGTTGTTGGTGAGGGAGAGCTTTGGTTTCCACTGTGGGGTGCAAGCTGAGGCCATCTGGCTGGGAAAAAGAAAATGGGAGGGGATGGGGTTTGGAAGAGGCTCCTGGGAATTCTAGAAGGAACACAAGGATTGCTAGCCATACTGTCATTATTTGAGATTCACAGAGACTTTCATCAGGTATGTAACTGACCCTCACTGACAATACTGGCCTACATCTGTTCCTCTGCTTTTAAATGTGGTGCAGTGTTCCTTTCCAATATCCATTTTCTGCACCTATTAGGCATGGCTGTTCTAACAGGATTCAAGAGATATCGATCACTTGTTCTATGTCCTTTTGTTGAAACTTATTTATGTTTCACAGAGTCAAACATCAACCAGCAGGGGAAACTCTTTATGGAACCCTGATCATTACTGTTGGTGGGAGCTTTTCAATAATTAGGGGAAATCAGGACAAGTATTAGAACTCATGAAGGTGCATTCAAAAGTGAATTTCCATCACTTTATTTTTTAAAAAATCTCAAACAACACAGCAAGATAGTGTGGCTAGTGTAAATAGTACTGGTCTGGATGCCAGAGGCTGTGGGTTTTGATCAGGTTATACCATTAATATGCCTTAAATATCTTCTTGGTTCCAGTTTGGATTATGATTCCTCCCATACTACACTAACATAAATATAATTATAAGTATAGTAGAAAACTTTAGACTTTCAAGGTTTTTAAGATACAAATAAATAAAGGCAACAGTTCCAAATTCTATTCCTATACCGGCTTATAAAGTGAAGTTGACTAATGTATGCTTCATCATTTTGAGAAGCCAAGTGTGCTCAGGGGAAAAAGGATGTGGATATGAGAAAATCAGCACTCAGGACATCAGAGGGACACAATGTGGGAACATTTTGGAGAAACTGGAAATGACAAAAGAAGAATAGGTTTTGTCAGAGACATCTGATGTTTGCTGTTATCCAAGATGATTTTAACATGTAATTTGGGTGATTGTGGCAAGTTTTTTAGTAGAATAAAATTTATGTTAGTTCTTGCTTTGTCCAATAAAAACAGATGGAGAAAAAAGATAGCTTTTTCACAAAGATAGTAATATGATCAATTCATGCAAAATTGCTGTTTAGGCATCACTGTGACTTCAGAGTACGTGGAATAATGCCACATGTCAATCTGCCTCCTCCACACCTCATCTCCACTGTCTGCCTAAAGATGCCCATGTCCTCATTTCTTGAACTGGTACAGGGTACATTACCTTACAGGGCAAAGGGACTTTGCAATGTGATTCTTTAAGGATAGGAATTTTATCCTGGATAATCTGGGTGAGGCCAATGGAAACACAAGAGTTCTTTTTTTTGGTACGGGGGATTGAACTCGGGTCCTTGCGCTTGCACAGCAGGCAGTGAAACCACTGAGCTAAATCCCCAGCCCCAAGAGTTCTTTTTTTTTACATTGCTGGGGATTGAACCCAGCCAGGCAAATGAGAAGGAGATGATGACAGCTGAAGGACAGGAGGAGCTGTGATAATGGAAGCAGAGGTCAGAGTGACAGGGTTGCTGGGAAGGAGGCAATGAGCCACAGAAACTAGGTCTCTGGAGATTAGAAAGGACAAGGAATGTGTTCTGTGCTGGAGCTTTCGGAAGGAATGCAGTCCTGCCCAGGCCTTGATTTTAGCTTCCTAAGACCCACTTTTGGACTTCTGACCTCCACAGCTCTAAAATAATAAAGTTGTGCTGTTTCAAGCTATTAGGTTTGTGGTTACTTGTTGTAGCAGCAAGAGGAAACTGATACAAACTGATTGCATGGTCCTGATCCCTTGGGTTATGTATCTTGCTGCATTCCAAACATCATTTTCTTCTCTCATAGGCCTGGTCATTCTCTTTTGTAATTGGTCTTTTAATTGTTTGTTTCCTTATCAGATGTGAGTTCCTTGGGGACAGGGAATTGTATTATTCATTTTTGTGTTTTAAATTCTAGGTGTAGAGCCAAGGAGTTCAATCTCTGGTTGAACAAGTCACATCCATACTAGTTTTAAATAGAGGATAATATGGGTCAAATGGAATCAAGACTGCCATTTCTTGCTTGCTCAGATCTGGGGTCACCTTTGGATGATAACTGAAGAGGAAAATGTGATGAAACATGGGGAAGTGTCTTTGTTCAACAACTCCTTGCCTCCATCCATCTTCTTCCCTCCCTATCTTTTCTTACCCTGTGGTTTGCTGAAGTCTGGCCTGAACATGGGCTCATGTGGGCATGGGTGACTGAAACTGAATGGCTGTGAGGCCTTCTGCGGTGACCAATCCAAGCAAGAGCTTTGCCAAGTCTTGTTTGACTCACATTGCCTAAATATTTATTGGTCATGCCATTATAATCCCCTCAGGCACTGATTCCCTGTCAGTGTCCACCCCTGCTGAGTCTCTTGGGGCTCTAGACCTTCAGGAGACTCCCCTTCGCCACTGCTCTCTGGGCCTGGCCTCGGGGCAGCCTGCACACTGTCCTTGATCTCCAGAGTAAGAGTGCTTTTCTATTTGGAAGCCAGATTTGGAAGCCACTCTTCTCTTGAGCTCTTGGTCAGGCCCCTGTGAGACTTGTCATCACCACAGGCTCTGAGACCATCTGAAGCGGGATTTTGGCAGGGATTCTACTTTCTTTGTGCTTTCTCTGGCCCTGGCTGAAGTTTGCCTTGAGGCTGCGTTGTAAACCTCATAATTTCGGGTGGCCTGTATCAGCAATTCTTGAGTTTCAGTGCCTCAGGATGCTGTGGAAATCTTTCTCACTCCTACACTAATTCTATTTCTCACTCTCCATCCTAAGGCCTTTTTTTTTTCTTTAGCAAAGAAGCTCCAGTATGCTTTCTCCAGTGTTTCCCCCATGTGCGCACCAACCACCCAAGTGGCCCGCCTGAGACTTCTTTCTCCCTCCAGCCTGGCTGTCTTTCCTCCTGCTGAGCTGCTGTTTGAGAGTCACCCCATATATGTTCATGGTCAAGACAACTGCTGTCTTTTTCAAAGAAGAACTTAGGGATTTAAAAATTCATACAATTAAAGAGTACTACAGAAAAAATATGAAGATGTTCTGGTCTTAACTTTTGTCACTCTCCTGACCACCAGAGTTGAGTTAGCTCATGGCGAAGTGGGGGATACCCACTTCCTCTCTCACTAAGTGTGCGACAGTTCTCTCAAAAACACACTCGAGGTTGAAAGAATGGTGTTCTCTGACAGAGGAAAGCATTTCAATAAAGATAATTAAAATAACATGGAAAGCATATGCCCTACAGAATTGAAAGCAGGAACTCAACAGATGTTTATACACCCACGTTCATAACCACATGAGCCAAAAGGTGGAAACAAGCCAAATGTCCATCACACAATGGATGACAATGTTTGAATGGATAAACACATTTGGTATATACATACAATGGAATATTATTTGGCCCTAAAAAGAATGGAATTTGGATACATGCTATAACAGGGATCAATTTTAAATGCCTTATGCTAAATGAAATAAGCCAGAACAGAAAGGACAGATACTGTAAGATTCCACTCATAGGAAATACACAGAAGAGTCAAATTGCAAAGGCAGAAAGCAGAATGGTAGTTACTAGGGCCTGGGGGAGGGGAGAGTATGCTATTATTGTTTAGTGGATATCCAGTTTTAGTCTGGGAAGTGGTAAAGATCTGGAGATTGGTGGTAATGATGGTTATATAATGATGCAAATATACTTAATGCGTCTGAACTGTATGGTTAAAATGATAAAATTTATATTATATTTTACAACAAGAAAAAAACCCCCAAAATATAACATGTAAGACATGGTTTTCCTATAATGCACATTATGTTAATAACAGGGCCAGGGATTTAGCTCAGTGGCACTGAGCCTGCTGTGAAAGCACAAGGTCCTGAGTTTGATCCCTGGTACCAAAAAAAAATCACATTATTTATGTTTTGATCAAAGTTACACACACACACAAAGGTAAACGATGTACAAAAATTCTTGGAGGAGGTGTGGTTCCCATTTTGTATATCTTCCTCTTTCCAAGTAATGGTGAGAAAATCTTATTTAAATAATACTCAAGTACATCCTCCTATTAAGTAATTTTTTCCTGTGACTTTTGACTAATCTAGAAAAAAAAACCATGTTTGGCTCATTAGAGCCAAATAAACTGTGACCGTGGCAACTCCTCAGAGTTGTGCTGGGTAACCTGAATTTTGTAATTTGTCCACACACATTGAATAACACTTCTTGTCCTCAGGTCCCTTATTTCACACAGGCAGTATGTGAATGCCAGCTCCCCAGGTCCTCTGAAAGAGAGTTTTGAGTGAAACAAAGCAAGCAGTAGGATTCCTGTTGGTTCAGGTAATTTTTGTGGCTGATAGCTGTGGTGAACTTTTGAAAAACAAATACCACCTGCTTACTCTGGGAATGAGAGTTCTGGTGAGATGAATGCAGATTTGATGGCCAGATTCCCTGAGCATTTGGCAGGCTTCTAGGTGATTTCTGGTGAGTCATTTTGCCATTCCGTGCTGGCCTGCAGCAGGGCAGGCAGGGTGTGAAGTGGCCCAATCACTGCTCACCTTCCCAGGGCAGCCTGGGTTACATTCCTTTCTACAGTTTGGGGTGCAGACATGGTGGGAACAGAAGCAGTTCCTGTAATATAAGTTAAAATAAAACAATATCAAATCATAAAATCTGTATAAGAAACCCAACCAGATTGTGCTGTTTACCCTCTTAACAGATTCAGAACTCTTTTGAAATATGAAATTGTAATTCACTCCATTCTTCCCTCCTTCCTTTCCTTTATTCCTTCCCTTCTTCTATCTACCTTTTTTCTTCCTTCTTTTCTTGGGTCTGTTTTACAATTCATGCACCTAGAACACACACACATACGCAACCAAACTAAATCCTATTTGTCATACTATACCGTCGTATCTTCAGGCAGAGATTAGGGGTGACTACAAGAATATATAATAGGAGGAGAAGTGGAGGCAGGTACAGGAAGTTGGCAAACACAGGTAAATGGTTTATCAAAGTTGTCTGAAAACAGAAAAGCCAGGGAGCGTGTGGAGGTGACCTCCACCCCTCACCACCCAGCGTTTTCTTTTGTGACAAGAGCTTTCCCCAGCTCCCATGCACAGAAGCCCAATTTCTGGTTTCTCCTAGGAGAAAATGGATTGTAAGCCTCAAAGAGGAGATCAAGGTTTAGTATCATGCCTACTCCTTGTTTTTGAGACAGATGGGTGGGATGGATGGGGTGAGGGACACCCAGGCTGGACAGGCAACAGGATGCCCTCCTCAGGGCTGTGAGGGAGAGCACCTGCTAGCTAGGTTGTTTACATGGCTCAGACTGATATGACAAGATCAAGGAACACATGTCCTTGAGCAAAGATTGATCAATGACTGGAAAAAGTCTCCTATTAGCATTTGAAATGTTAATATCAATAATAGTAACAATAATCACACCTAAGAGGCCAACTAAGTATTTTTATGCATCTCATTTTAAATCTTGTAATGTACTTCTGTTTGCTTCTTTTTAAACGTGTGAGATAGGTATTTTTTTTTATTATTGTCATCATTGCTGCTGTCATTGTTATTGAGATGAGTCTGTTGTCTGGACTGGCTTCTAACAAGAGATTCTTTTGCTTCAGCCTCCTGAATAGCAGAAATTACAGGTATGTACCACCATGACTAGCTAGGTACTATTATTATCTGCAACATCCAGAGTATCTCCTGTTAAAAGATAAATGTAGGTACATTAAAAATTTGAAGACATTATTTGAACACACAGCGATTCATGATGGGCAGCTCCAGAGGGCAGGTGGTTGGGTCTGATGAAGGGTGGGGGTGGGGGTGCTAGGAAGAAAACACAGAAGCAAGGCAAGGAAAAAGTATGACTGGTTAAAGTGGAGCAGCAGTGCAATCCCTGCGGGTTGGGAGTTGGTGGTGGGTAAAGCAGTTTGTTTTCCAGGGTATGATGGTTCATGCTGAGGTGGGTTTTGGTTTGCTTACACAGTAACCCCAGAGTACTAGAGCCACTTCAGCCTAATGACCTCCCAGTTAATTATTTCAGCATTCCACTGTACATATTGAAGCTACTGGTAGAAGTTCTTTGCTTCAGGACAGGGTGACTAAGAGGCAGACACTTCATTATAAATCTCCCTATTACAGTCTCCTTTTGCTCTTTTCAACAGTGTTGATTTACCAGGAAATAACTTGATCCACCATGAACAGCAGGGAGCAAACCAAAGTCTTGTTGGAAAAGGCCCCTGAGAAGAGCTGCAGCAGGAGAGAGAGCACAGCAGGTGCCTTGAGCCCATTTGATGGGCCTTCCTTCCTGCAGCTGCTTGCGCTGATGACCTGGGACAGGCCTGATTGCATTGAATTGGGCTGAGGGTTGACAGTAAAAAAGAACAATTTCGACATGTGATTGTCTGGAGGTGGTGTGGAGATACGTAATTTTTGAAAAATGCATTTTAGTTGAGCAATTGTTGAAGTTGAGCAATTTTGCCTTCCGAATAAAAGGAAACGTCACCATTCCAGTGTAAATTGAGGACACAGGCCTGCCTATGCAGATGGTGAGCAGCAACTGGAGCCACAGTGGCTTAGGGCTGGGGCAGCAGTCGTGGAGAGACCCTGTGGTGGTGCTGGGCACCCTGGCCCAGCCCTGCTCCTCTGCTCTACTCCTGGGAGGCCTGGCACTTGAGATCTGTATCTGCTTCTGTTTTCTGGGTGCTTTTGGCCCCTGGGAGGTACCAGTGAGAGCCTGGAGGGAGGGAAGAGAGAGAGAGGTTGGGGTATTTTATCTCTGTGTGCTCCCTGACTTGAAGCTGTGTCCCCCAAAGTTGTTCTTTCCCCTTTGCGGACAGTTCCACCAAGCCTCCTGAATTCCCAGTGCAATGTGGAATCAGGCACCACTATTTTCCTTCATGGCCTTTTAGCCTCAGGGGCTGTAGTGGCTTCAACTGTTGCTAGTCCAAAAACCTCCCCCTCCTGTCCCCCTCCCGTCCCTGTTCCTGGGACTCTGGCCACAGCACGCTAAGCAGAACCATCATGGGCACCTTTCATTGCACCTGTGGTTGGTGGTGTCTGTTTCGTGCCAGGACTTTGACAGCACTTCTGATTCTGATTAGGTCAGGGTGGGGATGGGCAAGGTGCTGCATCTCTAACAAGGGCCCAGCTGATGGGAGGCTCTGGTCTCTGGACCTGCTTTGAGCAGGAAGAACCTACAGAACTTCCCCTATTCACTGTAAGATCATGGCTATTGGTAAATAAGGCCGAAGAAATTAAAAAAATAAAGGAATCTCATTATAAAACACAGTAGGTAAAAATGAAGGTCTCTACTCATCCTGAAAGTTAGGGAATGGGTTGTCAAAATAAAACAAAGCAGAAGTCATTCTGCTTTTCAGCTTTGACTCCCCAAACATGTCCTGTGTTTTTATGTGTATAATACTGAATAATTGTGGCTCATTTCAGAAAATCTTAGCCTGAACACAGGGACTGCAAGGGTGGCATTGAGATGTAGAATGGGCCACTGGAGTTTTTCTTAGATGAGGGGACTGGTAAACTAAGGCCTATAGGCCAAATCTACCACGCCATCTGTATTTGTAAATAAAGCTTTATTGGAGATCAGCCACAGACATTTGCTTATGGATTGTCTTTGGCTGCTTCTGCCCTACAATAGCAAATTTGAGAAGTTACAACAGGGACCAAATGACCATGAAACCGAAAATGTTTGCTACCTGCTTCTTTACAAGAAAGATTGCTGATCTCTTCCTTTGACTATTGTGCAGAGTTTTTCAAGAACTAAGATCTTTGAGTAGAAGGGAATCTTACGGACCATCAGGTCTCATTTTATAGAAGATGAAAAGGCTTCCCGCATTGTCTCAGTGAGCTTAAATCTGCATTTTAAAAAGAAATATGGAAAAAAACTGGAGGGAATTTGGAGAAGAAAATCAGCAATTATTCAATATCCCCCAAGAAAAGCCAAGCTGCTTGGAAAGTTAAAGTGCGACAACAATTAACTTTAGGTTATTAGAAAAGCAGGTGCACTTGGTTTTCTCTATTTCCATATAGGAAAGATTTTTCTGAGTTTAAATGGATCAGATGTTGAAAGTAGGTTCCCAAAGGAGGTCAGGGCCTGGAGATCTTTAAAACAGCACAGGAGGGCTGGGGATTTAGCTCAGTGGCACCACGCCTGCCTCGAAAGTGCAAGGTCTTGAGTTTGATCCTCAGTACCGAAAAAACAAAACAAAAACAAACAGCATAGAAATAACTGCTCCAAACGACTTAGGTTAAGATTGGTGACCCTTCCAGGGCAGTACCCAAACGTCATTTATTCACTACCAAACAAGGAGGAAGACAGGGAGCCCAAGGCAAAAGTAGGGCAATTAGGTGCACACACCTATATATATATACACATGTGTGCACACACATGCACACAGTACTCAGTTCTCTGAACTCCTGGACAGATTAAAAAAAGTCACCTTGAAGCCAGTCAGCCTCCAAACATAGATGTGAGTATCTATCATCTGGGATAAAGGACTCCTTGGAGCTTGATGATCCTGAGAACAGTAATGGACCTCTTACTTTGGAGCAATAATTTGAAATACTTGTAGCTTCAAGAGAAAAAAGTACAAAATTTTGATTTATCACAGTACCTGTCATGGTCTAATACAGTCATTGATAATGGAAGTCAATTACAACAGTTTTGAACTTTTTTTGATGAAAGGTCTTGCTTGGGATGCTCTTGGCTTTGGTGAGAGTTATTTCCTTTAAACTAACTAGAAAATTCACAGTGCTCCTATTTTAAATATGCTTTTTTTTTGGTACTGGGGATTGAACTCAGGACTCCCCGCTTGCCAGGCAGGCACTGTGCCACGGAGCTACAACCCCCGGCCCTACAGTGCTCCTCTTTTAATTGTGAACACTTATGGGGTAGGATATATATTAATTTCTGTATTTACAGCCCTTAGCATAGCCTTGCACACTGTAGATGAGGAATAAACGTCCACTGTATTGTAGTATGAATGAAGCAGGTATAGCAGGTGTGCACTAATTGTAGTATTCAGAGAAACAAGAAAGAAGATCATGGTGGGCTAATTAGGACAATTACACTTGCTGAGACGATTGCTTCCTGGTCCAAGGTGCTGTTGCCCTTCCTTCACATAGCAAGGTCATCCTAGTGTAGATCTGCTGACAGGTCGCAATTGCTTAAGCAGCACATTTCTGCCAGTTCACACTGAGTCTTGACAATAATGCTTGGAATTTATATTGAGCCTTTCATCTTTGAAGTTCAATGTTCTGACTCTAATCTTTACGACTTCTTTGTGAGGTAGAACTAGCTGGTTGTTTTTATTTCAGCTTTACGGGTGGAAGTGGGGAATGTGATGAACATATAGGTTCAAGGACCTGCTCAGGGGCCCTGGATGAGTCAAGGTCAAGGTGGGAATGAGGCTGGGCACTTTGTAGCCCGATATGAAAGCATTCTTTATTTTCTTTTCCCAATGACAAATGCTGTAAATGCAGCGGTGTCTTTGTTTTTCTTTTTGGGAGAGAGATATTTGTAGTGATTCTTTTCTAGCTTATTCTAGATATGTTTAGAGTCATAGAGATGGAAATCAAAGAAATTGCAAAGCCTTTATTTTCTCAAGTCTTTTCTAAAATACTTATAATGTCTTTGGTCCAACTGCTGGATTTAATTTGAAGCTTAGAATGTGGTTATCATACCTACTTTCCAGCCTGGCTTTTCTTCTCAGCTGGTCTTACTTCTTTAAAGTAACTATTAAAATGTCTCTGTTGCAACTCACAGTCTTACTATGCTCTGGTGATTATTAGCCAACTAAGGCTTTAGGCAGATTACCTTCTCTCTGATCCTAACACAGCAACTATGATTGAAAATTCACCTCTTTATAATTAAAATGTGATGATTATTTGGAGGACAGCATACAGTTACAATGCAACTTAAAAACGAGACCCTCTAAATAATAATAAAACCAAAGGTGGTTAGACAGGTGAAATAATAGTTGAACAGATAATACCAGTTTCCTTGAAGTGTCTCATTAGCATTTATCAAGTAGTTAATGGTCTCAAAACACTTGACAGTTAATCCATAGAACATCCTTTTCAGATAATTAAATATTCTGATCTGAGCTTTGCGGAGGACACATCAAAGAAGCTACATGACTTGGCCGGAAGAACAAGACAGGAAGCCACAGTGGAACTGAGAGATCGATAGCAGCCTGTCCCCTCAGACAGATAACTCTCTGCTCTGCTCCTCAGTCTCCTGATTCAGAGTTCCAGTTCAAAGCCAAGCAACAAGAACATTTATTTTCACTTTAACTAGTTTATATTTAATGTGAGATAAAAATGTAGTTACTTCACTTTAAAATTAATCCTTGGTTGCTGCCAGCCTTATCAGTGGAGACCAATCAGGAAGCCCTTTATACCAGGTGTTTTTGGAGGTATAGGGACTCCTCTACCCCACCTCCCCATGGAGTTGTAAGATTCCTTTGATATTTGAATATATTTGATTGAGGTCAAACTTCACTACTAAAGGCCATCTTGTTAGATTGCCTACAGTAACATTAAGACTATGAAAATATAAGACCCATCTTGCCAGGGCAGAAAATATTGTCTTATGGACTCAATTTCTCTCTTTGGTGACCATAGTGTCCTTTTGTAGCTGTAAAGTGTTGTGAAAATTATTTTAAGATGAAAAGAGCTGTTGCTATCTTTTGGAAATGAATTCATGCAACGTCATTCTTTTCCTTGAAGACTCCTCCTATTCAGTGTCATTTTACATCGACAACTCAGAGAGATGGAAACAGGTTTTGTAGAGACAAAGCAAGTATTGAATAAGAACATATTCCATATATTAAGGTTTTAGATTAGTGACGATAAATGACTATTTTCTATTTTGGAAAAAAATAAGCATTTAAGACACTCTTCTTCCTCCTACATCTATTTATACCTAAAGAGTCCTTAAAATACCACTTTTTAAAAATGTGACCAAAAAGGACTTCTATGATATAAAACAACCTTGGAGGAGACAGATTTCTGTAAAAAAAATGCTGACCTTAAGAAATAAAAGATATTTTAAATTATTACTTTCTACAGAGCCAGATGTTTTAAAATCTTCATTTCTTAGCAGACTTTTAGTCATTTACTGATCTAGTATTTTTGGAGCCAGAGGTGTCAAGCAGTGCTCAGCCTCTGCGGTCATTTCTGTAACATCAAGGAAGATACGTTCCTATTGATAATTTCTGTCCATACAATGACAATGATGAGATTAGCAAATTCTCAAATATCTGATATTGTTCTGAGAGCTTTGTGTCACCACAGTTAATCTTCAGGATAATCCTCTGGGAAGTTAGCGCTATTACTGTGTGGACAGGGAAACTGAGGCTCAGAATAAAAGACCCTGATGAGGTTATACAGCTAGTTTATATGGGCATTAGTTTGGAACCTGATCAGAACCTTAATAATTCAGCTCCAAAGCATTAACTACATTTACAGCAGTCATCTAAGCAAACCCAAGAGGAAGGCTTTGTTACAGGGGTGAGGTGGAGAGTACTGAACAAATGTCCATGATAGTAGGAAGTTTAAAGAAGGCTTTCTCAGGGCTGGGAATTTAGCTCAGTGGTTCTGCCACCTGCCTCACAAAGTGCAAGGGCCCGAGTTTGATTCCCAGTACAAAAAAAAAGAAGGCCTTTTCAAGGAGGAAAATTGAACAGAATTGGCTTTGAGCATAAAGTATTTCTAATATGAATAATGACTTATAATCAGAGATAATGTTTTGACTTCAGGTTACTATGAGTTATAAGTAATTGCTTTTGGATTATTTCATTCTACCTGGCTTTGAGAAGAGGAAAGAAAGAAGAGAGAACAGTGGATACTGGAAGACTCACAAAGGCAGAGGCATCATAGTTTCCAATGATTTAAAAATCTTTCCTAGCCCTGGCCCCACTGCTATTTTAACTCATATAACATCCATCTAAGTCAGTGTTTCTACTTTTAACATCTGTGCACTATAGAGATGTAATATTCTTGTTGATGATTTCAATTTCTTGCGTGCTACACATCTCTAATGTGATGATTATAACATTTGAAATGAGTTGCAATCATTTATTTGAATCATCCTTTTAACAAAAAGTAGAGATAGATTTTTCAAAGGCAAAACTGGTAGAAGTTGAAACTGAGCCGTTTGGTATCTCTCTGTTAAGTCTTATCTCTCAGAGCCTGTAGTGAAAGGCAGAAAGACCAGTCAGTCTCTTTCCTGTTTGTTTATTTCCAGCCCTCTTGTCCTGCCTGTGGCTTTGTATTTATTTTCCATCTGCTTCTTGCTCTCTAGACAGTCTGAGACAGCCTGCTTGCCAGCCTCAGTCTAGGCAGAGATACATCAATATTGTAGAGTGCACGAGACAGCAGGGACCTTGAACAGAGACAAGGGTGTTGGCATCACAGATCTGGTGCTCGGGGAGTTGAAGAAGCAATATTCTTGGGAGGTTAGTAGAGGTGGTATCCACGCTGGAAGATGAGTCCATGCTTTGCAGGGGGAAAGCTGTTGGACAGACAGCCTAGTTTCATGTCAGGAGGAGGTTCTTTTGGGTCTTTTGTTTTACTCCTTTCCTGAGATATTTATTATAGTACCTACAGTATTACAGTATTTACAGTGGACCATATTATCAGAACTATCCCTTAAGGGTACTCACTCTCCCATTTTGATCATTGGTTTCTAGACCTCTATATAAAACAGCCTAGTAAAGAGAAGCAAAGATCTGGGGAAAGGGGGAAGGAGAAGAGGAAAGTAAAAGTGATTGAGATGTTATATGTGTATGTACCAATTCCTTGGGATAAATGTGCTATTATATATCACAAAGATACACTAACAATAAATATAAGACACACAAGAGAGGACTTCCAGAACTTCTTTAGACAGTGGTGGTGAGAAGGAATAGATAAATGTGTTCAATGTATGTGTGTAAGTGTAAAGCAGAGAGGGACAGATCACTTTAGAGTTGCCAATTTTTATTTTTGCCAAGAACATTTAGAAAAAGACAATTCTCTCTTCCTCATTTCACATGGGAAAGGACAACAGAACCCTGAGGAATAGGAAGTAGGACCACCTTTCCTAAAGAATGATGCTTGGCAGCTTTAAACCCACACAAGGGCTGGGGATTTAGCTCAGTGGTTCCGTCGCCTGCCTCGCAAGCACAAGGACCTGAGTTCAATCCCTGGTGCCAAAAAAAAAAAAAAAAGCAAGGACTAATGTAAACCCACACAAATGTTTAAAGAGATATATTCAAAATTTTTGAATGCAGG
Organism: Heterocephalus glaber; assembly: GCF_000247695.1. The sequence continues at coordinate 487,138 of NW_004624924.1, forward strand.
AAAATGATTCAAGTAAAATTCTAGTTCATCCCATTGCCTTTTAGATACTTGTTTCTTTGCAAGTTTGTCAGCTGCAGGATGATGTTCTGTAGTGAGAAGGGGAGTCCAGATGTCCAGCTTCTGGAACAAATCTAAAAATCATAGTCATTTCCCATAACTACACTGATGCAAGTGAAAATGTCATTTCCAGTGTTATTTCATTAAATTTGGAATAGGCTGGGCAGTGTGATACTTGCAGATGCCTGAAGATACGAAATAATTTGGAACTCCCTTTACCCTGGTAATGCTTAATCTCCACCTTTGGCATGTAGGTGAAGCTTTCTCATGGTCCTGGAGGAGAGGAAGGACAGAGAAGAAGGCTGGTGACAGAACTCAGTCTTGCTTTGAGGGATCGAACAATTAAACACTGCTCGCAACCTTGAAAACCCTGCTGCATAATACCCAAATCTTTTAGTTAGCAGAATCTGTTCTCCTATAAGGGTAATCAGGGAAACCAGAGAGACATCTGTTGTAATTTGATCATGCTCTCAGAGGACTGCACAATTTCACTCACCCAGGTAAATAACATTTTCTTTATCTCCTTTCATTTTCAGAGCTCAAGTGACAGCCAAGATGGGCACCTAGGAAAGACGCGTTGCCGATCTACTCCTTAATAGGGCACAATGCTGTGTCAACAGGAGAAGTTGAGACAACTGTCTCCCCCATCAGCTCCTCTGCTACCCCTTTGGTGTTGGGAGAGAGTAGGCAGTGGTAGACCAGGTGTCTGGCCAGGGGAAGTAGGTGAGAGAAAGCAGGGAGAAACCTCTCTGTAAGAGGCCTGTCTTGCACTGTGGTCAACAGTGGGAAAGACATGACTTTCCCTGCAAAGAATAGATTTGTGATGAGGGTTATAACTTCTGCCTGCTTTAGTCCTCAAATACGAGTTGGGACTTAGTGACTTAGAGTTGTTATGTCCCCTTACATTTCATATGTTGACATCCTAACTCTGAGATCTCAGAATGTGACCTTATTTGGAAATGGTCACTGTAGATGTAATTTGTGGAGGTGAGATCATGCCTTTGACTTATTTTCTGGGCAACCTGTGGCCATGCTGTTCATTCTCCATTTCCTCTAGGTGTTCTGCTGACATGCTTGCAAAACTCCTCTAGACCAGAGGGATGTTCTGAGGATTGGCATGAAAAATGACCACCACTCTCTTTACTTTCTATTAGAATTACCCAAACCTATGCAGCTGGGCCAAGAGACACTTTTGATTGGGGTAAAGATTAATTATCCAGGACAAGGTGGAACATTAGAAATAGACTGTGACAGAAGAGACCTAGAATAGCAAAAGCAATTCTAAGCAACAGAGACATGGCTGGGGGTATCACAATATCCAACTTGAAACTATACTACAAATCTACTGTGATAAAAACAGCATGGTACTGGAAAAGAAACAGATCCAAGGATCAGTGGAATAGATTAGAAGACTCAGAAACAACTTCAGACATACTCAGCCACCTCATCTTTGACAAAGGAGCCAACCACCCTCATTGGAGGAAAGATAGCCTATTTA
>NW_004624924.1:497917-513016 GCF_000247695.1 Heterocephalus glaber
TATGAGAAAAAAAAAATGGAAATAAAGTCTATGTAAATAGGAAAGGGTAGAGGGGTGAAGGGCACACAGGTAATAGGGAAGAAATGAGAACTAAGATACATCATGCACAGGTACAAGCACCCAATGATAAACGCAAACGTATTGTATACCTAAAATGTACCAATAAAAGAATTAAAGAAAAAAAAAGAAATAAACTGTGAGAGTTCTTTTGGTAGTAGACCCTGGGAGAAGATTCTAGGCCTGGCATGATTAACCAAAGTGAGGTTCTCAGGAGTCTTAACAAAGGAGATTAAAATGAATGAGAAGAAAAAGCCACACCCAGAGTTCCTTCTCCGGGAAAGGGTTTCCTATGCATGCATTACTTGGACCTAACCCAGATGCAGATCTTATAAACTTCAAAGAGTTAGGCAAACATTTGTTGATTTCCTGAACATGCTTGAGAGAGGTACCTATGTTTTCCTTCTTCTCCAGAATGGCATCTCAGGCAGGAAGGTGGTATTTTATAACTGTAGAGTGCCATGCTGCCAAAGTCAGTTTTCCTGAGCCAATTTTCTTTTGTTCCTCGTGCTTTTAATTGTTCTTCTTAGGGCTTAAGTTGGAGACACAGCAAGGGCAAAGATGGGAAGGAGGAAGACAGCAGAGAGTGATTGTTAGGTCTAACAAAGGCAGGCTGTTTTAAATGTCCAGGGGTTACTGACAACATTGCTTGGTCTCTCTCTGAGGTTAGCATCTTTAATTATTAAACACACAAGCTTCATCAACATTTGGCCTCCTTGGAGACAACCAGCAATTATCTCGAATTCTGTTCCCACTGCCACCCCTCCCCAACATCAAAGGAAACTCATTACCAGGGCCCAAATTCTTCAAATTACTTTCCCATCATCGCAAATGATGTTTATAAGTAGTTCATAATGAGAGTCTAATCTCATCTTTCAGATTACTAAAGAAACTCACAGAAGATGGACTGTGATAAAATTATTCCATGTCAAGGTGATTATCTTTGGATCAGTCTTCCTAAGATTTTATTCATCAGGTTTTTTTTTAGAATTTTGGAAGATATTTTATGTACATATATTTACAAAAATAATTTATATAGACTTTTTCCTGACTCTTATTTGCAAATTAACAACCAAATGAGACATCTTTGCAAAATGAACTATTTTATGTCTTACAGATGCATAATTTAAAAATGCATATTCAAGCAGCATGAATGTGATATACTTGTCTTTGAGGCTGCCAGCAAAATATAGTTGTCATTATTTTCTGGCAGATCATATTTTATATATGAAAAATTAAGATGTGCCAGAGATCTCAGACCTACATTAATAGTCTGCCAGCCTACTTCATTAATTTGAGCAGTATTTCTTCTTAGTTTTCCCTTCACTTCAACAAAAGAAAGCAAGCAAACAGAAAAGGCCTGCAGAGACAAGTACAAAGTTGTCAATCAAGTCTTTTGTTTATTAGCCAAGATGTTTTTCAATAATTATTTACAGGAGGGGTGTGGTGTGGCTCAGTGGTACAGCACTTGCCTAGGTTCAATCCTCAGCACACACAATATTTTTTTACATGATTATTTCTTAAAAATTTAAATGGGAAACAAGGTAGAATAAATGGTAAGAATTTTGTGAAAATCATCTTCACACTGCTCAAACTGCTCCCTCAAGTGCGTCAGGCCGACTCTGCTCTGCTGAAGTCTTCATTCTCCACCTCTTGTTTCCCTTCCCTTAGTCAGGTACATCCTCAGACTTGCGCTCCCCCAGTGGCGGTGAGGTATCTGTTGGCAGCTGGTCTGTATGTCCTTTCAGGTTGCAAAGCGGGGAGAAGGACTGAGGTGTAGGTGTATGTGTGGGAGAACAGGAGAGACTCCCTTAAAGAATTTCAAGACTTATAGGGAAAGATAGCATCTGAATAACAATGGCAATTACAAAACAAAGTGGTAGTGACCATTAGGATTTGTGGACTTTGCAAAAGCAGCAAGAGCAAGAGGAATCTGACACAAGCTAGGGTGTGTGAGAAAATGAAGCTGCATTCATCAGGCAGGCAATCCTCTGCAGCATGACACCTGCTTTCTGTGTAAAAAAAGATGATTAGCAAGGTTAGTAGACAGATAAAAAAATGAGCAGATAGAACTGTAGCTCAACTTTGTGTAGATTCTATCAACAGAAGACAGTTGGGCCTTTTCATTCATAGTAGACCTTCCTTTTTCTTTTTCTTACTCTAATTCTATGTTAAACCAGAAAATCAACTGGTGAGATAAGCCAAGAGGGGGTATGTTACCCACAATTATGGAAGAAATTTAAAATAAAGGTTTAAGAAGATGTTATGAATGTTACGTAACATTTTTTGTACATTTTTGCATATATTTCCCAACCTGTTTAGAATCAGGCAATATGATAAAAACAGAAAAAAAATTTTTTTTTTTGAACCGGGGATCAAACTTGGGACCTTGCTCTTGCGAGGCAGACAGCAGAACCACCTAGCTAAATCCCCGGCCCTCAAAAACAGAAATCTTTCCATGTGATCGCATTAATATTTAAGTCAAAACTTGTGGCACTGGAGATAAATCACTGAATACAGATAAGGCATGTAGAAGTGTTTTGAAAGCTTCATAGATGATTCCTTCAAGAGAAGGTCTCTCTTCTGCGTGGGAGAAAGACAGATAGATACAGGTAGAAGAGTTAAGAGGCAGGCAGAAAGCTTTCACCCTTTTTTCCTGTTCTCTGGGTGCCAGTGCACAGGCGGCCTGCTGTGTTCTGGGCAGCCCAGTTAAAGGGAAGGACATCATAAACAGAGAGATGAAACCCAAACAGATGGAAGGGAACAGGAATGTAAATGGAAAGAGAAGAAGTCTTGTTTGGCATATAAACCACCTGGAAAATAGGTGATGATTCATTTCTCTGAGTTTAGACTTTGTGTCTTTACATGAACTGATCCTACTGTGGTTCTTGGCTTCTAGGAGTCCCCATTCTGAGACAGAGAACAGCAGCCACCACAGGCTGCTGCATAGATATAGAGAATAATTCAGTTCAGCTCAAGTAGCTCGAGTTACAGAGACACGGGCAAGAAGAAAGTCAGGTGAGTTTGCCTCCTACCCAAACAATATCCTCATCACTAACATTATTGCTCATTGAGGAAAACCAAGCAGAGCAAGAGGAGGCTGTATGTTTCCACTTTCATTGAGTGTTTTGCTAGGTACAGACACAACTGCAAGCCCTTTTTCTTCTAGATGGTTCCATTTTGTTTGGATCCTGTTGGTTTCATGACTTGTCAGAAAAATCTCTTGTGGTCTATGAAGTCAGCACACATTGTCACCTCTCTAATTGGTCCTGATGGTTGGAAAGAGCTGCTTGAATTTCCAGAAAGGCCTAAATAGTAGAATTAATGTAATTCTATTACTTTAGCACCTATAGAGTAACTCAACTAATGGTGATATATGTTGCCAATGTAGGACTCATAGAGACTTGGAATTATCATTTTATCAAGAAGCATTAATGGATGTTTCTATGTAGGAGATTAGAAGAAAAATCTACTACATGGCCAGATTTTATATACTAAGAGTAATTTTCTCTTAATGAGCATTCTGATTGATGGGGAGAATAAATCTGCTAAATGGCTGTATTCCATTTGCTCCTACAAGAAATCTGAAAATTCTCTCCCCTATTCCAGTATTTACATTTTAAAAAAATTTTTCTTCAGGGTTCTCAAACTCTGCAGAACCTAAAATTTTAGACTCTTTCCCTTTGTGCCACCAATAATGCATTTCTTGCCTCTGTTCTGTCCTTCCTAACAGGGCTTGTGGCTGGTGATTGGTTTTTCTCTATTACTTGTAATCTCCAAAGATGAACATGGAACTCCTCATCATTTATTGGTTTTGATACAGATAATAAATGAAATTGAAAATGTGGGAAAATTATGAATTATTTGTGTTCAGAAAGATAACACTTTTTATAAAACCTTTTTCAAAAAATATAACTTTAACTACTCTGTTTTTTTCAAATAGCTCCAATAACTCTTTAATTATGTCCTTCTTTTCCCTCCAGTAATTCTGTGGGTCCCTGAGGAGAGGGTTGCTCAAGTGTTTGAGTCTCTCTTGCTCACAGATCTGGGTTTAAGCCTGGGCTGCAGCCCCTCCACCCTTTCTCTCAGGCCCTGGAGCTTCTCTGCCCAGCCTGTCCAGCACTTCAGCACATTATGGTCAGCTGCACCCAATGGGTGCCAGAGTTGCTAGAGTGGGGCAGAGGAGCCCCTCACTGTTGTGTTATGCTCATTAAATGTGGGACATGAACTCCAGTGAGCTGAAGAGCTCTGGAAGCATTATATATTTTAGAATTTGGTTATGGTGTTGTCTCTCCCAGGGACTTACACATGCCCCCCTGGGACTGGGCTGGGGATGGAGTGGCCACCTCTCTGCTGCATGATCCTTTAGCCACTCTCTTTGAATGCTAAGGCTTTGTTGCTGGCTCCTTTTTTTCTTATAAGGTGCTGCCTCCTGGAGCCTCCTCAACCCTCTCTGAGGGTGATATTTTGCCTAGTACCAGACTAGACTGCACACCCTCTGGCGGTGGGTACAGTATGGGCTTGTTCCCAGGAGGCTGCTAGGCCTGCAGGCAACAGACTTGCATCAGGCCCAAGCTACCAGCACAGGCACTGAGAAGGATAAGCCTTAAGGAGTGGACAGAAAGCCAGTCTGAAGCTGAGATACCCTGCACGGCCTGGGCTCTGGTTCTTGGTTTTGGAATAGTAATTGGAGTTGCTGCATGTTGGCCCTCTGCCCTCCATTTTATCTCTGAGCATAGGACTTGCCAGGGGAAATGGTATGAATTTGGAAGTTATGAGTTTTGACTCTCCATGAAGGCCTACAGAGGTAACCATATGTCCCCAGTGTCAGGACGCCCTGAAGGCAGCTGCCTGTTGTAATGAGCCCCTTCAGTTGTTTAATGAGCATGGCTCCTTTAGGTATTATCTGACAAACCTCACAAGCATAATCTTTACTAAGTTTTTACAAGTTATCTTTCCACAGATTCAGAATTTATTGGGATCAAGTAAATGAGGTTTTCCTGATTTCAACTTTCATATCAAGATAGTATGTGCCACATTCTATGTGATTAGTGTTGAGGACAGAGCAGATTTCAACTTTTTTGACTATAAAAATATAATCTTGACTATTCCTATCTTGAAAAAATGTAGAATTTTCTCCTATGCAAATAAAAGCCCAACCTCAGATGTCATAAATGTGGTAGACAAAGATAAGAGCCAAATCTGAGACAACTAAAACATTTACTCTGACAGCTGTTACGTCTGCACTTGATTTAGAATCTAGAGCTATCAGTCAGTTGTCTATGAAATTCACCACTTTAGCTTTCAGTCTCCCAGTCTCTTCTATTTGTTACCATGATTTTTCTAGCTCCCTTTCTTTAAAGTCACCCACTGTGTTACAAAAGCCCCAGCCCCATCTTGATTTCATTTTTCCGTTTCCCCCAAGGTCCCAGAGGCCCAGGGAGAAGGTCCATGCTAGAGGTGTGAAACTCTATACGCAGGGGGCCATAAAGTTGACAGTCAATTTAAAGCCTCCTTTAAGTCCTGCCTGAAGTGAGTTAATTTATGATTCAGTGTTTAGTAAGCACTCAGAAAGCCTCCTATGAAATGCAAGATCAAGTGCACTGTTGTATTGCTTCACTTTATTTGTCTTTTGTAAAGTGCCTGGTACCATGACAATATTCCCTAAGTAAATAATAAATGAAATGAAACACACTTCCTTCTCCATTTTAATAAAGTACTATTCATGCATTTTTTTTCTGGAACAAAGAATCATTGTAGGAAGTTGCTCTGCCAATATTAGGCTGATATCTTATTGCAAGCAGAATAAAGAGATAAAATGTCAAGCTACAGGAAAACTGATAAAGTTTCTTTTCAAAACAAAGGAGAGCAAGGCAGTAACACAGTATATGAAAAGCCAAGAGATAGATTACTGGAATTAATATAAGTATGAATTCATGTTCCTTGATATTCTAGTACTTTCCTTGCTTATAAAATAATACTGAGATATCTAAAGGAAAATTCAAATTATAGTTTCCTTATCAATTTTACGTTGTTTTTGTAAATCTATTGTTCTTCTCTGGTGTGATCTTGTTCTTGAGCAAGGCTGACAGAGATGTTTAACAGAAAGCAGAACCGTTGCCAACCATTTCCAGTGGGAATTGAGCTACCAAATATTTTCCTCAAATTGTAGAAAATTGCCATTTGTAGAGTCTACATTATATTTAGCTTCTTAATTTAGGATTAAACATCTGTAACTTATTGTTAGGACATCCGGAGAGTTTGCAAAACTCTATAATATGAATATTGTCTCTCCCTTTTTAGTTCCATAGTGTCTCTGAAGAAAATTATTCTGGTCCCTTCTGTAAAGATTTGCTGATGGTCAAAAGAACCACTGTATAATTTTAGAGTAAAAAAGCTGAGGCCTTCTGTAATACAGTGTTGACCTGTTTTTATCCAAATGTGCCACTAGCTGACCAAGGATATGATGATAGTGGCTATCATTCAGCTGCCTCCCATACCCCAGCTGGGATCCAGTGGAACAGAAAAAGGACAGCAACTGCCAGTCTCACTCCTCTGGCTTTAGGTGAAGACAGACACACTGTAATGACATACGCCTTGGAAGAATTTAGGAATGGCCATGATTCCCCTCTCCTAGGGAAAGACTCTATTGAGAAAGCCCTAGGCTTAGAACCAGAAAACATGAAATCTAGCTCTAAAAATTGATTTGTGAGGGGCCGGGGATTTAGCTCAGTGGTTCTGCTGCCTGCCTCCCAAGCTCAAGGTCCCGAGTTTGATCCCCAGTACCAAAAAAAAAATTGATTTGTCAACCCGGAAAAGATATTTAAAGTCTCTGATCTTCAGATTCAACCATAATACTAGTTCTGCTTGCTTTGCAGATTTGTGAAGATAAATGAGATAATGCAGACATGAGACAACACACTACAGAGGATTCTCCCTCTTACCACATTGGTCTGTGAAATAAGCTGATCTCTTGAATCCTACATTGTCTTTGGTTCACCAGTTGAATAGCAGCTTCCAGACCTTAGGACTTTTGATTTGTTATTCAATCCATTGATTGTACCCTCCTGACTCTTTCTAATCTCTCAAGGAAAAGAATACGACTCATAGGTAGAGCAATGTAGGATTGTAAAAGTTTGTCCTTGGCAGGACATTTTATAACCTCTGATACTTAATACCAAATCCCAGAGTCAGACTCAGCCTCCAGGTAGTTTTGTGTACAATGTATTGAGAGTTGCAGGGAAACCTCCAGTGACAGATTCTGGCCACAGATATGGCGGTGCTGGCAGGACAGATGCACACTGTTCTCCAGCACATTTCTCCATTCTCTCTCCTTCCAGGCTGTCAGGGAATGGCTCTTGCCAACATGTTGAAAGACCTGGCCAAGTTTCCTTCAGTGGTGCTCATTGTAGGTTAGAGAAGGATGGGCGTGTTCACCAAGTCTATTTCTACATTAACTATTCTGACAAAATCTAAACCTGATATGGATTTGTCACTCCCTGGTGGCCCTTTGTCTTGGTTCATGACAGGTTTATTACCTTTGATCTACCAAACCCAGAAAGTAGAGGATGGTGTTTGTTTTCATATACTGGGTACAATTGACTTTAATTATCTTCTTGAAATCAGTCCTGCACTCATGGACAATGGACTGAAATTCCAAATCACCCTGTAGTTTGGACAGTCTCTAAAACCACAATGTGCATATATAATGTAGTTATACAGTATTTGTCAAGAAAATGCTGTATTTCTGCTGAGATGTGATTTTCTGATATGTTCCATTTTAAATTAGTTCTTTGTGTGATAAATTTATAATTCTGACAGGGAAATGTAAAATGTATAACCAGCCAAGGCTGAAACATATAAGATATCATTTCTCTGTTTGCTCTGCTAAAACTGGTCACGTGTAAATCCTGTTCTTCGCACTGTGGTCAGTGGATAGCAAGAGTGGAAGGACAGTGTCAAGGGTGAATCAGATATCACACTTACTGGTCTTGAGAGTCAAAAAGGTTTTCACAGTTTCAAATATTTCTCCCTAAGATTTTACTCAGTTGCTTGCATCCTGTCTGGTGCATCATCCAGTTTACATAACAGTCAGTCAGTTGTGAAATTACAGCCTGATTGAAACAAAAACATAGTGCCATGTCCCCATGCATCCACTCCTGCATGCATGCATGTATGTGTCTACCACATGTCCCCTGATAGGCATGCAGGAGCATTGTGGAGTCCAAGCTTGATGAGTTCCATAGCAGAGCAGTCATTTTTCACCCCTCTTGTGGTCCTTTGAGAACCTGAGGAAAACCGTGGACCTTCTCGGGTGGGGGGAATCCATTGGAGGGATTCATGAACTACCCATGGACCCAACATTGAGAACCTGTACATGGGAGCACAGATAACTAAATATGCAACCACAAAGGAGTAGTATGTTTATCTCTGTGTCATTTTTGGAGTTCAGTGGGCTCCCAGAGGAGGAAGTGCCCCACTTTTTCACCCAAGAGAAAGACCCTACTGCTTACCCACAGTCCAGCATGTGTTTTGACTACTGTCTGTTAAAAATATAATAGACTCTCTCTGTCTTATCAGGGCTTTTTCTATGGAGGTGGGAGAGGCCAGCAAAGTGAGCAGGCTTACTAGTAAAAGTGCTGGATTTAGGATTAGGAGTTCCGGCTTTAGTTGTTCCTGGTTCACCACTTTCCAGTCGTGTACAGTGGACACATCATTCAACCTCTTCAGCTTCCCTGTCCTAATCTGAAAAATTAAACTAGTGATTCAGCTGTTCACTTCATGGCTGGGGAGGGGAACTTATGGTGGTAGGGTACAGGGGGTAGGGCTACAAAAGCTCTTCATAAACTGTAATGTTCTGTCACTACACTCGCCTTCATAGATACTCTATCGGAGAAGCTGACATCTCAGTTAAAACAGAGGCATCCAGTTGTGTCCAGGCATCTGGTGGTTCCTGGAGATGGGAAGGTAATCATAGGCAGCTACACAGACCTAAACTTTTAGGCCTCCATGGGGAGAGGGCATCAGAGGTGGAAGTTGAAGTCCTGGAGGATTTGAGTCTTACTCCCACCTCTGCCAAGTGGCTCTGGGACAAGAGACTTTCTAATCAATGCCTCAGATTCTTTATCAGGAAAACCAGCTAGCAATATGTAGTTTGCCTGCCTCACTGAGTTATCATGAATCTTGAAGTAAAAGCCCCTATCTTCAGCTGTGAAGAGTCAGCCCTATATGGTATTATTATTATTATGTGTTTAAATGTACATGTTTATTGATGAAATGAGCAAAAGGGAGAAAAAGGCATCATGTTACATGTTTACAGAGTGACTGCCAAAGTTTCTTCTTAGTTAAGCATATGGCAGAGTGCTTGGCTGCCTGGTTATGGCTGTGAAAGGTATGTCTAGAAGTTACTGATCAGAATACATGCAGGAGCTCTGCTCTGGCTGTGCAACAGAATCTCCCACTGTTGATTTTCACATTTTATATTTAGCAGAAGGAACTTTCTTCAAAAACATGTTTGGCTTTCAAGAAGCTATCAATTATATTCCAGCTCCTGCAAGAACAAATACTCATATGCTCTTTCAGTTCTTTCTTGCCTTCCCCCTTCTCACCTCTCTCTCCTCACTTCCTCTTCTCTCAGCCTATTCTCTGGTATTTGCAATCCAGAAATAGTCGCTGCCCATGCATGTGAATCCCAGTGGGTCAAGGATTCAGTGTATCCATAGGAACCTGAAAAGAACCAGGCAGTCTCTGCTTTCCAACCCACATGTTTGTGGTATGGCAAGACTGGTTAATGAAGGGGGTTTGTTCCAGTTGTGACACTTAGGAATAGACAAGGCAGAAACTGCTGGCTTTGGTCCAGACCCTGGGATGTAAAAAGGTACTCATCGGAGCCACTGGGGGCAGTTGTAAGTCATTTCTTCCTAACTGGATCCCAGAATTCTGCTTCTTGTTTCAAGGTGAAAACTCTAAGCTCCCAGTCAGGCAGGACCTTGGAACCAAGGCTCCACTCATGGGCCACTGGGGGCCATTTAAGATACAAGCTATAGCACCCACATCACTGTCTCCCTGTCTTGTTCATCAGGTTAGCAACATTGCTGACTCCCCAAGCCATTGTACCCAACCTGTACCTGGGGCTCTAACAAGTCTGCTGCTCCAACAAGCTGTCCTCAGCTTGAGCTGAGAGTTTATTCTTTGATTCAACAATGGTCAAATATGTATCAGATGTCAGATACTATAATAAGTACTAGAGGAAAATCCAAATAAATAAGATAGAGTTCCTACTTATAGGCAGTTAATGGTCTAGTGGAAAAGATAAAAATATACGTTGCAAATTATAATATGTAAGAGGTGCCATTTCAAGACCAATCATGGTGGGAACCATGGGAGAAAGTAGAGTTCTACCTGAGTGCATGGGAGGCATAAAATTGGTGACTTTTGACTTGGATTGTGCAAGATGACCCAGATTCTACCACATGGAGAAGACAAGAATTGGCCAGAAGGAAGGCAGGGGGGCAGGAGGAGGTTCAAGGTAGTGTAAGTGCCTAACATGTTTGGAGCCCAGGACTCGGTGGACCTGAGGAGGGGCAGAGCATTGGGAGGATATTGGAAGGGGCTAAACTTAAAGGCACTTGGAGATGCTAAGTAGACTGGGATCAAAAAATAACCAAGACAGGTATTTTAAAAATACTTTTTACTGAGAAAAACTCTAAAGTTGCAGAAAGCCCATTGCAAGTGTTTATGCTGGTGAGTGATATGTGTTTTAGATGGATGCTTTGAGGTGAAGTGGTTTGGGGTGATGTGGGAAGGGGATTGATGAGTGGGGATGGGAAACTGGAGGACAGGGAAGGCCCTTAGCTACTGAGAAGCTGTAAGGCAGAAGCCATGGAAATGCAAAGTTGGGTGGGGCAGGTGGAAGAGCAACTTGTGGGGAATCAGACCTGTTTGAGCCTCAGTATAGGCTATATAGAATGGTTTGGGGAGTCAGCAGTGTTGGGAAGCTGATGGAGGAGATGGGAGATGGTAAGATGGGGATGTGGCTACTACACAGTAGTTTGGATCTTGAGTGTCCTCCAGAGGTCTATGTGTTGGCGGCTTGGTTCCCAGAATGTCCTATTGGGAAGTGGTGGCAGGTCTTTGGGTCACTGGAGGTTTGCCCTTGAAGGGGAATGTGGGACTTTGGCCTCATTCCTCATTCTCTTGTGTTTCCTGATGATACAACAAGGAGTTTTGCTCCACCACACATTCATGCCATTATGTGTGGCCTCACCACTGGCCCAAAGCAATGAGATTGACTCAACATGGGTTGGAATCTCCAAAATCATGAGCCAAAACAGTCTTTTTATTTCTTTATAAGTTGATTATGCCAGGTGTTTTATTATAATGATGGAGAGTTGACAAACACCACGGGTAACAAGTCTGGGGATCCCAGGAGGAGGGAGTGGCAGAGCATATAAGTCCACCTTGAACTCAACACAGTGCTCTCTGGCAGTACTTGAGCTCAAGGGCTCTGAGTTGGGCAAGGCGAGAATCTGAGTTCAGCAGGCCTGTGTCCTGGGACTAACCTTTAAGATAGCTAAAAGCAGCTCATTAGCCCTTGCTTAGTTTTCTCATCACCAGAATAAAACCATTTCAAGTCCTTTAATCTTCCTTCAAGAAAAGACCTTCCATAACTTAGGTTGATCTCCTATTTTCCCACATCCCACTTAAAATGCAAAGCCTCAGGCTAAAAACAAACCTTGAATCTCTCTCAAGTAACACATGTAATTATATATTGAATGTGTGCTAGGCATAGTTGCATCATTTATTAAAGATACTTTAATTTCCCAATTTGACATGTTATAGTTACTAAACGCCTGCCTTTCCTGAGAAAAGTGGTAAGTTTTAAAATTTATTATTTTTCATCTCCCTAGTAAGTGTTTCCTCCTGACAGTATTTTTGTCAAGTGCCTTCTTCAGGAGCGCCTGGAGGGGACTCTTCTTCTCATGACCTCCACTGCAACATTCCAGACTCTGATTACATTATGGAAGGAGATTGTTTTGGCAAAACATCACGTGATGTTTTGAGAACCACAACCTGCCATGAGTACATTAGGGGTCTGGTGAGGTCTAGAAGGTCTAAAGATTGAATTTGCACAGGAAGGAGGGCCCTGCTGGCATCTTGGAGAAGCTCTCTGTTGATCCAGAGAGAAAACTGAACCTGGGGAAGATGTTGTTTACTTTTGGGACTTTGCAGTTGGAGAGCATTGCTATTCAATGTGTGGCTTGATCATTTTAGGCTCTGAATACCTTGCCTGACAGGGAAATGGAAAAGAATTGGACATTTTAGGAAATCTTTCAATTGTATTCAAAGGTATTCACGGAGATGTTCATTGACTCCTCCTTAGAATCTTTAATAACTGGTCCTGAAAATTATAGCTCCTTTCTTGGCCAGGGGAAGGTGCGCATGACTTGCTGGGTGGCTCTTTCTTCCCTGGATCTTGCTGTTTCCTGCCTGTGCATGCTCAGCAATGCCAGATTCCTCTGCCACATGTCCTGGCATTCTGTGCACTCCTTGATCCCTCTCTTTTTGCTCTTTGGGATGTTTTAATGCTTCCATACTCTTTATTCCCCTTTTACCTCTAGCCAGGGTTTCCTAACTGGTGTTTCTCATGTTAAACTATTGTACACAGAAATATTTTTAAAAGGTTGTCCTGAGGATGACTAGCATCTCTCCAGATGTGTAGGAGAGAAGTTAATTCATTAGATACAGTGAATCTTCTTAGGCTTAATCCTGCTGTAGAAATTTATTTGAGAAAGACTGTTGGGCCTGTGAAATACTTTTCCATCCTGGGGGTAGAGCAAATCAAGTTCCATCAATCCCACCAGTGCCATTGATGACAATTGCCCCAAATAGTCTGATGTTAGGAATCCTCTTTGATCTGCCAAGGACTTGGGTTTTTGGAAACTTTAGCCAGAAAGGGACTCTGAGGGGTTTCTGCCATGCAAATCTGTGCCCTGACACAGTGTGTTCAGGGTTGCACACTGGGGACTTGTTTGACTTGGGGAAGGGGGAAAGGGGAAGATACTAAGAGAGAAAGTCAGAATTGTCTTGCTGTCACCTTTAGATGTGAGGTATCTTCAAGTATTTCAAGTCTGATAAATGAATCCAGGAGTAGTAGGCTTTTATTTTACTTCAAAAGATACAAGTGCTGTAGTAGATAATGCTAACTATTGAAACACGTAACTGTCAAATCTCAGGGAATAAATCGAATAGACATTTATTTTTTGCCGCCGTCACAGACTAGTAAGGATTAGGTGGAGGTGTGTCCATGTTATCATTTCAGGAACTGAGGCTCTCTTATCTTGGGCCTTGTTCCTCCTCTCTGTCCCCATAATCTTTTCTATTCAACTGGCAGCAGAAGAAAGAGCAAGGATTCTATGTTGTGAGTGTCTATGGACCATGCCTGGAAGAGGCACCCAACACCTGGCTCACATTCCATTGGCCAGAACCCAGTCATCTAGCTCCAGGTAATTGCAAGTGGGCTAGAAAACGTAGTCCAGCTGTATTGCTTGGAAGAAGATGAGACCATGGCTTTGTGGTAACCAAAGTTTAGATGTTTGGGTCACAGATTTTGGCTCAAAATGAAATTCTAATTACTCATGAGAATTAGCACGGTCAATGGCAGGCAAGCTCATGAAGTAATAAGCTCATTGTGACTGGAATGTTGGTTAGAGAACAAATTTCTGCCATTTCTCCTTTGGAGTTCTGTAATTACAGTTCCCAAATGGCATAGCAATTCTTCCCATCCTTCTGCTTTCACTTTCCCTGTGGTACAAAATGCTTGGTTTATATTACTGAGAAAAGAGTGGGTCCTGCAATCTTTCCTCTATCTCTTCTGGGAAAGATCTTCTGCATTTTTCATTTTTTCTTTTCTCTGATAGAAAGTAAGCTGGAGTATGGATGTTGAGGTGGCCTCAGCAGGCAGGGCCTGAGGACACCCTTGTCTGGCCAGAGCTCTGTGTGGTATAGTGCTGTTATTGGTCTTCAGGGGCAGGAAGTTCTTGTAGAGCCCTTCTGTACCAATAGAGAAAAAGTAAGGATGGACACAAGCACCATAATATTGTGGGAACCTAGTATTTTTATAATGCAAGGCATGTTGAATCCAGAGTCTAATTCTTTTGTGTTGTGTATGAAGAGGAATGGAGGGGTCAAAGCCTTTGACCTTAGGTTAACTTAGCCATTCTAGATCCAGACTCAGGCTGCTCTTCTCACTAGCAAAATTTCAAGATTTCCCTATCCCATTGCTGTTATTTACCCACCAACATGGACATCATGCCCTTGTTGTTGGAATCACATAGAGAAGGAGCCATGGGAGGCAAAAGATAGGATCCGCTCCCAGCTCTATGGCCTTAGGTCTGGGGATGAACCTTAGATTTCTTTTTGTTGTTGTTGTTCTTTTATTGGTACATTTTAGGTATACAATTCGTTTACATTTATCATTGGGTGTTTGTACCTATACATGATATATCTTGGTTCTTTTTTTTATCTCCCCCGTTACCTGTGCACCCTTCACCCCCTCCACCCTTCCCTATTTACATAGATTTCATTTCCATTTTTTTCTTTTCTCATAATTTTTCCTTTCCCCTTCCCTTCCCTTCACTCCTTCATCTTTGGACCTTTTTTCCTATTTCAAATTATCAATTATTCATTTTAATCATTTTAACCCTTGTTTACACTATCAGTTTCTCACACTAGTAAAACTATTAGGTATTTACACATGTGTGTCCTATTTATTTCACTTAAGAGTATGGCCTCGATATGCATCTATTTAGCTATAAATGACTGTAGGTTTTCATTCTTATGGCTGAGTAGTACTCCATTTTATTAAAAAAACCACATTTTCTTTACCCAGTTTCCAGTTGATGGGCACTTGGGCTGCTTCCAAGCTGTAGCTATTACAAACTGTACCGCTATGAACATGGGTGCACATATATCACTGTGGTATGATTCTTTTAATTGTTTTGGGAAGATACCCAGCAGGGGAATAGCTGGGTCAAATGGGAC
>NW_004624924.1:518131-539229 GCF_000247695.1 Heterocephalus glaber
ACAGAGACAAAAAGGGAAGATGAACAATGTGGAAGAGCAAGAGAGTGAGTGTAAGAGAGAGAGAAAGGAAAGAGAAAAGAAAGAAGAAAAGAAAAGAAAAAAAGGAGAGAAAAACAAATAATTGCAAAGAGTAGGGAAAAAATTAAAGATAAGAGGAGCAAAAGAAAAGAAAAGAGAAAGAAAACAAATAATAAAACTAATTTTGGGAATAAAAAATAACCATGAAGATGAAGGGCCTCTGTCAGGGTATGTCTCTGCTGTCACAATGGACAACGTGGATTGCAGCGTGCAGATATAAGTCAATGTGTCTCAGCAAGCTAGTCGCAGACCCATGAGATTAAGGCAGATTTCTGGCTGAAAGTCCCAAGTTGAGCTCCCTGTCCTCCTGTAGGGTTGAACTCTGCAGAGTTGTATTGCAGAGTCCAGCTGCCCTTCCCCTGAAGATAGTCCCGGTCCTGATGGGAGGTGAAGATGACTCCAGCTTACCCAGTACAGTGGTCTGGTGGTCCGGTGTGTCTTTGTAGTGTGGAACCAGGTGGCTGTACAGAGGAACAGGGGGGTTGGGGTGGGGGGTCTAGTGGATTGCTGCCGGGGCACGGGCTGATTCGGTGAGTTCCGCGTGACTCAAGACGTTCAAACCTTAGATTTCTTATATACAAACTGAGGAATGCGGATTGGTTCAGTAGTTTTCAAGTCATGTATTACAGAGGGAGGCCCCATATCTTCAAGAGCTCCCTTGTCAGAGTGACACTTAGTTATTTTAACATCAGTTCCTTGTTAAATGGTTTTGTATCTTAAAATGGTTTTAAAACCAGTGGAAAAGTTATCTTGGAGATTCTTTCTTTCTTTAAAATTTCTGTTGCTTTTAAGTGTACTTGATGAATTTCATTATTAAGGCACTTCATGTAAGGACTAACTGATGAAATAAGACACAAAGCTGTGAAAAGTTACATAACAAACTAAGGTTTGCTATGGTCACAGTTGCATATACAAAGACTTTTGAAATTAAGTGGTAATATCAGTGAGAGAAAGATTATGTTATGGGGCTGAGTTATGTCTCCCGGAAATTCATATATCGAAGCCCCTGTTCTTTCCAAGTACCCAAGAATGTGATGGTATTTGGACATAGGGTTTTTAAATTGGTGGCTATATTAATGGAGGCCCTTAGGGTGGTCCCAATCCAATGCAGCTGGTTTTCCATGAGAACAAGGAATGTGGATGTAGACAACACAGAGGTCAGGTCATGTGAAGATACAGGGAGGAGATGACCACCTGTAACCAAAGGAGAGAGGGCCTCAGAAGGAACCAACCCTGTCAACATTTGATGATGCGTGCCAGCCTTCAGAATTGTGAGAAAGTCAATTTCTGTTGTTTAAGCCCCCTACGCTGCGGTATTTTATTATGGGAGATAACAAGCTAATATGGAAATGGGTTGTGTATGCTCACATAAAATGGCAAGAGGTGGCAGCAGATGTGGCCATGTGGAGCGAACTCATTTTGGCTAAAAAGGGAAGGTGGTCTCCAGCTAGCTGATTGTTGCCATGTGGGAATATTGGTTCAGTGATGCCAGGTGTTTGGAATTTTCAAGTAAAGGTAGAATTCTTTTGTTAAATGTGAAATTGTCAATTTAAAAAGATTTAACATGAGCCATCTAACCATGTCTGTCGGCTGAACTTGACATCCAAACCCCAGTTGTTATGCCAGGATTGACAAAAGAATTTAGAAGTGACCTCCTAAGGCAGAATGTGACTAGAGAGAAAACATTAAGAGTCAGAATGCTGAACCAGGATCCAGACACCTGGCTGGCTCTCCTGGCCTGTCTTGCTGTTTGGCAGTGAGCTGGTCAATTCCTGTCATGCCAGATGAAGAGCCTGAGCTGGTCTCATCAGTACAAGAAACTGGAGATTTCAAGTCTGAGTGTCATATCCTGGGGCACTGGAGAGCTATGGTCAAGATAGTTACTCCCTGCCTGGTTATTTCTTACCAATGCAAAGTGTCTGATTTTCTAGTCACAAAGAAAGACAACGAATATAGTTAAGGATTTAAGTACACAGAAATGGATGAAATATCCCCATGTCCTAGA
This sequence comes from Heterocephalus glaber, assembly GCF_000247695.1. The sequence goes on from NW_004624924.1 coordinate 520,215, forward strand.
AAAAAAAAACTGCTCAAACTGGAAAGAAAAAGAAAACAGGAGACACTGATCCAAATGAATATCATTACAAATATTGGCAGTTGGCCTGTGTGGGAAATGGCTGAGCCTAGGCCTCTGGCGCCCAGTGACTGCTGGCTCTGTTTCGGAGCAGACAATGAGATGTTCTCTGACATTTACATGATCCAGAAGATCTTAGATGGACTGTGCTTGGAGGTGGAGGGCAAGATGGTCAACAGAACAGAGGACAATACTGATGACTCATCCATTGTCTTCACTGAAGGACAGGAAGGTAAAGGTATGGAAAACACAGCAGTCACTTGTGTTGATACTGTCATGAACCATCACTTGCAGGAAACCAGCTTCACAAAAGAGGCCTACAAGAAGTACATCACAAAGATTATATGAAATCAAATAGAGGCAAGCTTGATGAACAAAGACCAGAAAGAGTAAATCCTTTTATGACAGGGGCTGCAGAACAAATTGAGCACATCCTTGGTAATTTCAAAAACTATAAATTCTTTATTGGTATGAACGTGAATCCAGATGGCATGGTTGCTCTCCTGGACTACTGTGAGGATGGTGTGACCCCATTTATGATTTTCTTTAAGGATGGTTTAGAAATGGAAAAATGTTAATGGATACAGCGGCTACCTTGGGTCTCTCATTTGTCATAACTGGCTTCTGCTTGTCATCCACACAGCACCAGATTTTAGACAAATGAGACTGATGTCATCTTGAACGCTTTATTTATTTTGACCATGATTTATCCGGAGTGGAGGCATTGTTTTTTAGGGGAAAAAAAAGCATGTCATGTGGTGTCTAAAAATAAAGTGTATTTCAACTCATTTGAGAGAGTGCTGCTTAGTTTAATACACATATAAATTAAATCTATTGTAGTGTTCATGGAGAAGACAGAGCCTGGCCACAGACCACTGCTAGAAAGCATAAGACTGCCTTCAGATAACTTCTGCAGTGGAAATTTCTTCTGAGACTGGAATATAAGACAAGCATCAAAGTTTTGATTCTGAATTTCAGGGGAAGGAGAAAGACCATGCTCATAGCAGTGCCAACATCTGAAGTGGGCCCTTATGTTTCATTACCTACAGTGGAAGTAGGTAACCCTGGAAGAGATTACCAAAAGAATAAAAAGACTAACTCAGTTGGAAAAAAAACCAAGAATTGGCAAAAGAGGGTAAAAACTTAACCCTTTCATTATCAAAACCTGTTATGTGAAGTTGTTCTCTGCTTTTGCACTAGAATTGTCACTGGATGGCTTTCCTGGCTTCTTTGTCGCCATCTCAAGGACAAGGTATGGTAGACGTGGACTTGTAATAATAATTATTGAGCCCTTATAGTGTGTCAGGCACTCCATATCTACAGGCATTTCTGCTAAGACACAAAATAACCCTTTCCAGAAGACTGCAGTCTGCAAAACTTCATGTAAAAGATAATAGCACATATGGGGAAACTAGGGCCAAGGTAGACCATTTGAATCCCATGAAACCCTGATGAACTAAAACAATCACTGCTACCTGGAGAGATCATTTGGACCACCTTGGCCTCAGCGGAGTGGCTAGAAGCTGCCACATGGGTATTAGAATGCCCAAAAGCAACAGAGACAAAAAGCTAATAACTCTTTAATTAGACAGATGCCAGCAGGGCCTGACATAGAGTGATGGGAATGGAGCTGCAAGTCTCTGGGGTGCAGGAAGCAGGACAACTTTCTGCAAGCTGAGAACTGATGAGGCTGAGAGTACACCTGTCTGAGGAGGTAGCTGTGGCCACAGGTGCTCATTTTAAAGCTTCCTGGAATATAGCAAAAAGGTTCTTGATGCTGGAACAGCAGCCAACACTGAGCCTTTCCACTCCCGTGGAAGTTATGATTCTGTTCCTGCTATTTCAGTTCCTCTTTATTTTTCTTGATACTGGAGATTGAACCTAGGACTTTCACATGGGGTTACATCCTCAGCCACCCCACCCTTTTAATTTTTCTTTTTAAATTTGAGACACAGTCTTGCTAAGTCACTAAATTGCTCGAGTCGGGCTTGAAATTGTGATCTCCCTGCCTCAGCTCCCAGAATACTGGGATTACAGGCTTGTACCACCACACCTAGCTCAGCTCTTCTCAGTTAGGAAAAATAATCTGTGATATTGCAAAAGCCAAGGAAAACTTTCTATTATATTAACATCATTTCTCCATGACCAATTCCTGATGCGTTCATTTGTACTACATACACACAGGATAGTAAGACACAAATTATCGTATTTAACTCTCACACTTCCATGAAGCACGGGAACAGTGTTTCTCATCTTAGCATGCAGCAGAATTTCCTGGAGGGCTTGTTAAAACAGATCTTTTTGTTCTGTATTCAGGCCTTCTGAATCAGTAGGTCCAGGATGGAGCCCAAGAATTTACATTTCTGAGAAGTTCCCACATAATACTGTACTTAGGTTGGTGGCCGAGGGACCAGATTTTGAGAGCTACTGTATCAGAGGAAACTGACAATGGGCAAGATTTTGTGGCTTGTTCATGATTGCTGAGGAATGAACCCAAGCAAGCTTAAACCATGTGTTTACTGAGGCTACCATGCATGAGAAATTGACCTTTGATGATCTATAACTGTTAGGAATGTTCTGGGGTTGGTTTCAGTGGTTACTTGCACCTAGTTAGCAGACAGGCATGTAGTTCAGCCAGTTAGGGGCTGGGTTTTCAGTCAGCAACAGCTGTACATTATCATGGGATTGGGGGATGTGGGGAATCTATACCTCTACTTGCGGGATGGCTGTGTGGTCTCTTGTTTTGTAAGACATCTCCTTAAATTTGTGTTATTTACTTTTTAAGAACTTATGCTTCTAGTGTGTATGTTAGAGTCCCACCTCCTGTCTCATAATCTCCCCGTGGAGGCAGCCAGGGCACACACAGTGCCAGCCCTCCAATCCAGGCACTCTGACCCTGGCACCTATGGCCTGCTCTGCTATGGTCTGAATGTTTGTGCCCTACTCAAACCCTGGTCAAATCCACATGTTGAAATCCTATGCTCCAAGGTAATTATGGTATTAGGAGGTGGGAGCCTTTTTAGGGCATAATTAGGTCATGAAGATGGAGCCCTTATGAATGTGATTAGTGTTCTTATAAAACAGGCCCAGGGGAGCTCATCTGCCCTTTCCCTTCTGTGAGGACACAGCAGAAGGTGGCATGATCCGAGAAGCAGCCCTCATCAGATCCTAAATCTGCTGGTGTCTTGATCTTGGACTTGCCAGCCTTCAGAACTGTGAGAAATAAATATTTCTTGTTTATAAGCCACTCAGCCTACAGTATTTTGTTATAGTAGCCTGGATGGACCCAGAAATTCCCCAAGTGATTGTAGTGACTGCTAAAGACGAGAGGAATGGAGGTGGGGGTGCCTAACTATGATTTCTTCTACTCCTGTTTTGTGAGACAAAGGTATAAAAGTTGTGGCTGAATGGAAAATGCAAGTTTGACAGTTGCTTTGTATGAATCCCCTCAAAAATTGACTTTACTTGCTATGTTTTTCAGATTTTAAAATTTGTAGGGCAAAGGAGATGTGGTAATATCTCAGAAACAGGAATGTTGTTCATTTTCATCATGAAAATGACCAGGGTAACCAGGGTAGCTTTTGGCTTACATCGCACATTTATTTTGCCTCTCTGATTCTGAGACCCAGTGACCATATCAAACAGAAATCTTCTAGTACTGTGAGATGAAGACTATTTCAAAGAACTGTGGTTTATTAAAATTCTAGAGATATGAGGTTATAGACTGAATTAAGAATTAAGGATGGCAGAAACTTGTTGACAATTACTAAGTGTCTCTAAATATTTCAGATGTCTCTCCAGAGTACGGCATGAAAGAAAGAGCTTCAGCATCAGGCAAAGTGTGATTTGAATCAAGTGTTGTCGGGCTGGGGATTTACCTCAGTGGTTCTGCTGCCTGCCTCGAAAGCGCAAGGACCGGAGTTTGATCCCTGGTACCAAAAAAGAAAAAGTGTTGTCACTGATTGTGTGACAACTGGAAAGTGACTATGTCTCTAGGGTATTGTGAGGATGAAATGGCCACCAGTAATGCAAATACATATCAGATACTCGTACATTCCAAGGTGTAGACTAGCTGTCTCTTTGGTTTCCCTGCAGTATCACCATGAATTCAAGAAGGTTCCTATAGACTAGGTTGTGCTCAACTTTGCTTCAAAAGATCCTGAAACCAGGCAGTAGTGTCCTCCCAAGGAGATGGAAGGTGACACCCATTGGAAATTTGGCTTGGTGAAGATTCTGGACAAAGCATCAGGAAGCTAACATTTTCCCCTAACTTCTTTCTAATATTCATACAAAGAATATGAAAAAATATAAAACTTATAACACTGAAAAATGACTAAGTACCAAATCCCAGAATTATGAAGGTACTGACAATAATTCAAAGGCAGATGGAGCAAACTAAGAATAACCAGTAAGATTTGGCTTATATCATACTTTCTCTTTGCCCCCCTGATTCTGAGACCCATTGTCTGTATCACCCAGTCTTGTGAGAGAGTACAGCGCCTCTCTTTCTACCCCCTACCCTCTCCCCCTGTTCTCTCTCAGCTGCAATCTTTATAGCTTTTGGCCAAGACCCTAAATCTCCGAAAAGAAGTGACCAGGAGGTAGTGGGGTGTTGGTAATAGTAGGAGACCTATGAGTGTTGTAGATACACAGGTGACCCCTGTGGGAGTAGGTGGGAACTGTGGCTGGCTTTCTAGTCAACAGAGGATGGTGCACATGATGGATGCCACTCCTACAATACTATCCCACAAGACTATATCCCAGGGGACTGCAATGACAGCGTCTCCTGCTGGCCTTGAAGAAATAACCTGCCATGCTTATGGACCTGAGAGGGCAACATACTTGGAGTTGAGGGCCTCTAGATGCTGAGGGGAACACTAATCAAGGAAGCAGGAATCCCTGCTCTATAGCTGCCAGAAATGGAATTCCACCAACAACCCTGAGTATTTCTACTGTAAGACCCTGAGGAGGAACCAGCTAAACCATTCCCAGACTTCAAACCCACAGAAGTTGCCAAAAAATAAAGGTGTTGTTTTAAGTTGCCATGTTTGTGATAGTTTATTATGTAGAAAAATAACACACACAATGTCTGTGGTGTATTGAGTAGGAAATAAATTAGAACCCTGGAAGTGGGGAATCCTGGGAATTAGGAGGATGAAATCCATTCTCTGAAACCAGAAACCCAGATAGTGAGGCCAGAGGGAGACGTCATCTCCAGAGGACAGGAGGAAAGTCTGTGGGAACTATGGGGAAAGTCTGTGGGGAACTATGCCTTCGAACCTAGATAAGCAAACCTGTCTTGCAATCATAAATCCGATAAGGAGATTCCGACAGCTGCTTGTGACCAAAGGGGGAAGGAGGAGGGCCAAAGGAAGTTAGCATTTCACAGGTTACCAAGAAGCACCCAGGGCCAATGTGAAGAAACTTACAGTCTTAATGACAGACTAAAAAGAAGGCTTTCTATGGAAAATATCCAATTCTTTTTCTAAAGTACATACAATATAATTCCAGCAAAAATCTTAATGGATATTTATATTGAATTTTAAAAAGTAATTCTAAATAATGGAGAAGAACGATTTAAGAATTTTTGAAAAAGAATAGTGATGAGGGAGCCTTTGCCTGAGCAAATAAAATACATCTTAAAACTATAATGATTCTAATTGTATAGTACTAGCTCAGGAATATGCAGGCAGACAAAGGGAACAGAACAATGGAAGTCCAGAACATATTCAAGTCTCTGTACACGTGTATCCTTGTGGATTTGTTTTGTTTTGGTAGATGATAAAGATTTTATTTCCAATTTGTGGGAAAAGACTGAATAGTTTATAAATGGTGTTAGGAGAGGTGACCAACCAACTGGGAAAAACCATTTATGTTACTACCTCATCTATGCCACCATGCAGGTTTTATAATATTTATAATATTTAATTATAACAGATGAAAATGAACATATTAAATGAAATAATAAACTTTGGTGACTATAGGTAGGAGATGCACTTCCACATCTATTAACTTTTCATTGCTGTCACAAAATACCTGAGAGAAATTAACTTAAAGGAGAAGAGATTTATTTCTGCTCATGGTGTCAGAGGTTTCATCCATGGTCACTTGGCCCCCTTTTTTTGGGCTTGTGTTGAGACAGACATCATGGCAGTGACTGCATGGTGGAACAAAGCTGCTAACCTCATGGTGACTAGGAATCAGTGAGAGAGAGGAAGAGTGGCTGAAAGAACACACTCTCAATGACCTCACATCCTCCTACTAAGCTGCACATTTTATAGGTTGGGTTATTTCCTTATAGTGTCAGGGGCTCGTGACACTTTAACAAATGGCCTAGGTGGGCACTTAAGATCCAAACTGTAACACCAAGTAAGATAACCAGAGCCAAGATTCATAAAGGAGAGAATTGTTATGCTTGATCACACAAACAATACAAACTTCTCTGGAGTATAAAATTCCACACAACAATAGTTGAAAGACAAGCAAGTAGAGAAAAAAAAATGCAATATAAATGCCAGGTGTTTTTAATCTTTGAGATTTTATAAATCAATTAAAAAAAAGATAAGCAGAGAATTGAAAAAAATGTAACCAAGGCTACAGAGGGGCAGCCACAAAATACACCACCCTGTGCTTTGTTTCATTCCATGTTCTTTTTTTTTTTTTTTCAGAAACCAATTTTTGAGGCTTCCAGGAACAGCAGTGCTGGGGGCACTGCACTGCTGGCCAGCTTGATGGTATTTTGGGGAGATGTACAGTACTAATCATCTTTCTGTCAAGGTACATTTTCTTCCATGTTCCCCAAGAATTTCCAGTAAATGATCAGACCTTTATTACACTAAAATATATTACTAAGTAAAATTTTATACCCTTCAATCTTTTATCCTAAAGAATGCATCAATACTATTTTAGTATATGTGTTGCCGAAGCGAGCACAAGAATACATCAATATTAAAGCTTATTTTATTAAAAGAATTATATGTCAAAATGCATATCATTTTATCTTTGTATAATAATGAAAGCAACTCGTGCTTCTTATAAAAAGATTTGTGCTGTTTGGAAAGATATAAAGAATATAGCAAAAATACCCTCATGTAACTGTCTAAAGATAATTTCTATGTTTCTGTGGGAGCGTGTGCACATATTAATGCACACACACTCATGTGAGCACATGTGTTAATTTATATTGCTACAAAAATGAGATCATACTCTTTCCCCAGCTCAGCAATATATCATAAATATCTTTCCATATTAATAACTGTGAATCTACCTCATGATTTGAAATGGATGGGTATTATTTTTCAAAATGAATATGCTATAACTAATTTAACCAGCCTTCTTCTGATAAAATTTAGGATTCTTTAAAAAAAAAAACATTATGAAGAGTTCTGTAATTGATTCCTTATGCATATTTTTGGCCATGTCTCTGGTTATTTCCTAAGAATAGGTTCTTAGAACACAGATGATTAGTCAGTTGTCCTAAGGGAAGAAAGCCAGACAAGATGAGCTGATGCAACAGCAAGCTGTAACATTTGGGGAAAAGAAGAGATACTGAGTTTATCAGTCACGATCACTGGAATCTGTGGCCCGGATGGAAAAGCACCTCTCTGGGAGAGAAAAGGGACTGAGAAGATGTAAGCAGCCCTGTTTCCAGATCCTTCTGAAAGTGGGGGTGCCAAAGAAAGGAGGCTGCTGTTTTTTCTGCTCTAGGCCATCAAACAGGCTGGCAGAAATCTAGAGCAGCACAGTCCCAGTGTGCTGGAACTTGTTTGTATGCACACATGAGAAGTCCATGGGGACTCCCAGAAATATCCAGCAGGGGACTCTTAGGGGCTGGTTGAGACAGGTGCCCATGACATTGGAATCTTTACTCTCACATGATTCTACTGATACTGATAGGAGCAGGTAAGATCTGGAGACATTTGGACTATATTATAATTACAAATGGGCATAAATGAATCTTATGCACCTACTGCCTCAAAAATACTAATTATGCACTCTATTTTTAAGCACATACCTAAGCCTCGTACTTTCTGTTGTTTTATAGGCAAAGGATTGCACTGTGGGGTCATCTGATAGTCTAAGGATAGCATCTTCTTTCTCACTGCTGCGTACTTGTAGCCAAGGGGATACTCTTGGATTCTCCTGACAGCCATTGGCCAACTCAGCCATATATGATTTAAATTCTTTCACCCTTTATTTAAAATTGACTATGCAACTGCTTTTCTCAAATGAAGCTTTAAGTGACTGATAATTATACAGAGATCATGTCTTTTAACCTATTCCACTTCTTAGTACCTTCCTCTCCCACAGGACGTTACACTAGGGATTGAACAATGAAGAGCAATCAAAAATTCAAAGAAGAGGAGGGTGGTAGGCACCTCAGTGTCACTCACATTCCTTCTCCTTCCTGCTCATTTTCTCCCCGTTGACTCTGCAGCCTAGACCCACCGTTTCTAAATCTCTGATATTGCTCAAAATTGGCAAGAAGGGTTTTATGACACTCACTCCAATCATCTGTCTCATCTCCTCCAAAGTGGGACACATCTGCCTATCACCGAGGGGAAGCTACCTGGGCACCCAAGGACAAGACTGGAGATGGTGAATTGCCCGTGCCTTCAGAAGAGAAGAAAATGAATGCTGAGATGAAGGGGCAACTTGTGAGTATCAAAGAGTCATCCATGTCAACTCTATCAAAAGTTATGAAAGAGGGTTCTGCATGATTACCTAAAATCAAAAAGCCTTTCTAGCCCATGTGACAGTTAGATGTTTCTTGACTTTGGCTCTCTTTTTTATTTGATCTCATAATCTTTAGTGATATGTTTTCAGGCTCAAGCATCCACTTCCCTTTGCTTGTGCTCCAGCTACTTTTGATAGAATCTATGTGGCAGTCCAATGTTAGACAGCCTGCCAGATGATGTAGCACCTTGAGGCTCTCAAGATTGGGGACTGACCTAAAGCTAGGGGGGAGTTGTAACTAGTACCACAAATGGAACTTTAAAAAGTTTAGATTTTTAGAATCTGAGAAGTTTAGATTTTTTTTTTTCCCCTTTAGAGACAGGGGTTTCTCCAAATCTCAGGCCTAGTGTTTTGGGGCATTAGAGTCTCCTTCTGGAAGTGGCTTCTAGGTTCTTTCTGTCCTGAGCAAAGACAAGTGCAAATGGTAGCAAAGTTTTATTAAAAGTAGGAGAATAAACAGGCTTTGCAGAGTGAGTTTGGGCCAAGTAAAAGCAGGAAAAGAAGTATACCTTACAGCGTGAGGGCAGGCCACCGTGCAAGAGGGAACACAGTGGTGAAAACTCAATGTGAAAGGTCTTTTTGTGTCACTCACTCCTTGGGCTGACATCAGATCTGGGTCATCCTGTGGAAAACCTGCTTGAGTTTTCATAAGAAGTTCACATGCAGAGCTTTGGGAACTGTTCTGCACATATGTCCTGGGATTTTGTAATTAACAGGTCCTACTTCCCCAGCCAGCTTTCCCATACCCTAATCTCTTATCTCACTAGGGCATAACCTCCACCCATATTTCCTCTCAGCCCAGATGAATGGACAGAATACATATGCAGATACTGGCACCAGGAAGTCAAAGTCTAGGTTCATTTGCACTGGAAAGGAAAGGAGAGGTGGGGGAGGGGCAGGAAGGGATGGAACAAGCTTGAACATGTCCATTGTCACACTGTATTCCTTCTGCCACTTCTCCTTGCTGTGCAAGACCCTAACACACTTATACAGTAAGTCCCCAACTGATAAACATTCAAGTTGTGAACTTTCACAGGTTCACTGTGTAAGACTCACTTTGTCGGATTATGAATGAATCTGACTTATGAATGTTCTTTTGGGAATGGAACTTGTTTGTAAACTGGGGACTTACTATACATAGTGAGGTTGTGATTTGGGTCATGAGATCCCCCCACCTTCTTGGACCCAGCTTTGAATAAAGCCTATTTCATTTTATTAAAAAAGTCCAATTTAGCTCAGTGATTCTGCCACCTGCCTAGTAAGCGCAAGGTCCCAAGTTTGATCACAGGTACCAAAAAAAAAAAAAAGTCCAATTTATTCAGGAGCCATTGATTCCGGTCCCCTTTTCACTCAGAGTATTGAAATCATGATTCTTCTAAACCAGTCATGATAATCTCACTTTGCTAGATCTTTGGTTGATTGAAGAATGCATATGTGATCCTCTTTTGGCTAGTGAGACATAGCAGCTAATCTATTGAGATTAGCTTAGTTTCCTATGTGCAGAAAACAAATTTCCCACCAGAAGCTTTTCCTTCTAATCCTTCTCCCTCCCTGGAATGGGGAAGTGATATCTGGAAGAGCAGGGGCTATGGGATGGTAAGCATGAGGATGCTGAGATGATGGGGAATGCCTGGCTCTCTGAGAGCATCAGAGCCACCAATGGTTATCTCACAATTACTGCTGAACAAAAAGGAAATTTCCAAATTTTAAGAGGCACTCTTAGTTGGGTTTTCTGTTACTTGTCATCAAAAATACTCCTAAGTGATTCTTGGAATAAATAAAACAAGAATAACATGACCATCCAGGAGCATGAACTTTGGAGATGGGTAGCTTGGGTTAATACCAACTCTTCTACTGACTACTTTTGTAACTGACTGGGTTAGCCTTTCTGTGCCTCAGTTTCTTTCTGTATATGATGAGAACATCAATAATATCTACTTCACAGATTATGTATTTTAGTCCAGAGGAAATCCCGTTTATCAAATCAACTTCTTTATGGGGTCATCACAGTACACAGATGTTGTTTTAAATTACTTTCTCATTGCTGGAACACAATACCTGACACCCACAACTTAAAGGAAAAAAGATTTATTGTAGCTCACAGTTTGTGGAAGTTTCAGTCTGTAGTCCTCTGGTTCCAAAGCAGGATGGTATAGCAGAGGGGCGTGGCAGAGGAGAAGCAGTGCATGTATGGCAGGCAGAAAGCAGAGAGGGATCAAGGCAGGAGGAGGAATATATATCCCTCCAGGTCACCCCCATACTGATCCACTTCTTCCCACCAGGCTTCACCTCCCAACATTACATCCAGCTATAAACCCATCAGTGAACTCATCTAGTCTTGAGTATCACACACCCATGATCCAGTCACCTCCCAAAAGCCCCACTATGGGTGCATCAGGGTTTGAGGGGACTTCCATATAACCATAACAGGTGTTCAGAGTTGGAAATTGTGCCTAGATTATTTTTTTTACATTCTTTTATTGGTACATTTTAGGTATACAATACATTTACATTTATCATTGGGTGCTTGTACCTGTACATGATGTATCTTGGTTCTTATTTTTTCCCCATTACCTGTGTGTCCTTCACCCCTTCCACCCTTCCCTGTTTACATAGATTTCGTTTCCATTTTTTTTCTTTTCTCATTATTTTTCCTTTCCCTTCTTTCCTTTCCCCTTTCCCTCCCCCCACACCTACACCTTTGGACCTTTTCCTATTTCAAATTATCAACTATTCATTTTAATAATTTTAATCCTTATGTACACTTTCAGTTTCTCACACTAGAGAAACTATTCAGTATTTACATGTGTGTCTTATTTATTTCACTTAAGAGTATGGCCTCAGTATGCATCCATTTAGCTATAAATGTCTCTAGTTTCTTGTTCTTTATGGCTGAGTAGTACTCCATTTTATTAAAAAAACCCACATCTTCTTTATCCAGTTTCCAGTTGATGGGCACTTGGGCTGTTTCCAAGCTTTAGCTATTACAAACTGTGCTGCTATAAACATGGGTGCACATATATCACTGTGGTATGATTCTTTTAATTCTTTGGGGAAGGTCCCCAGCAGGGGAATAGTTGAGTCAAATGGGACCTCTAGCCCTAGTTCTTTGAGGTATCCCCATAGTGATTTCCACAGTGGTTGCACCAGTCTGCACAGCCCACCAGCATTTCTCCCCACAGCCCCGTCAGCATTTGTTATTGGTTGATTTCTTGAAAGCAGCCATTCTTTCTGGGGTGAGGAGGAATCTCAGTGTTGTTTTCATCTGCAATGCCTAGATTATTTTTAGTAAAAGAATGCAAAATATCTGTAAATATATCACCTGAAGTAAACTTGAACTGGAAAGTGGCTCATAAAAATTTTTCAGCACTTTTCATATCTATCATTGCCAAATATAAAATTGTTAGTCTCTGAGATGGTGTAGAATAAATGTTTATAATTTTTTTTACTCACATAAAACAAGTGAGTAGAGTTATTCCACACATGTCTTAGGTTTCCTTGGCTTTAAAGAAGGAAAAAATAAAAAATAAAAAAAAAATAAAGAAGGAACCCACCTGCTTCAAAACCAGAGCTCTGAACAAGTTTCTTATGTGGCCATCTTTCTGTTCATGCAGTATTCCTTCTTAAATTTCTATTTTATTCCAGAATTTTTTTGTAACTGACTTTGCACTTATGTCTCTTTGATTTTTTTCACTGTATCTTTTTAAGAAAATAATCAAACAATAGTTTATGATAGTGAGGAAGCAGAGACACCTGTCTTTGCTCTCTTGCTGTTTTTAGTGTTGAACATCAAAGTGTGAGGTCGCTTGGTGTAGTGCTTTTACAGAAGGGTTTGTGGTTCATTTGGAAGCTCAGAGGTCTTCCTCTGTCATTGCTGATGAGCAGGGCATTAGTGGAAGACAACAAGGCAAAGATCTTCCTAAATTTGGTGTTTATTAGTATCCTTGAAATATTTGTATTGGGTTGTCCGGAGATCTGACTTCAAAGGAGTTGTGCTTATCTGCCAAATAAACCTATGGTAACGGGAGTGTCAAATTAAGAGATAAAGCCAACATTCTATTTTGGAATGCCTGACTCAAGGAGACAAGTAGGCCCGATCTTAGCACACTTGAGAACATGGAAGCAAACACAGGCCACTTCCTCCAGGCTGCTAATCACAGCTTGGATGTCATTTGCCTTACAGAACAACAAGGATTTATTAAACTTCCATGTGGTACCTGATATTGGATTAAGAACTCAGAATATAGAAGCTCTGACTGTGGAATTCAATGTTATACTTTTCATTAAGGTAACAAAACATTCAGAGTAATATCAGTTCTCTTGAGACTCATGATTCCTTTGTGTTTTCTGATTCCATAGTAATCTGATGAGGACTAAGGCAACAGCCTTCTAGTAGATCATTTTAGGTATCCTGTCCTCTAGTAAGATGAGTCAGGGAAAAATTTAAATACAGAAAAATCACATCACTTTGAAATTCAGCGACCTGAAACCAGACAGTCACAGATGGAATCATAATATGTGAGAATCAGAAGCTAATATAGTGATCACTTCTCCCAGCAGTTCTCAAACATTAGCATCAGGATCACTTAGAGGGCTTGTGAAAACACAGATCACTGGAGTCTGTGCTCAGAGATGATAATTCTCTTGGTCTGGGACCCATCCAAGAATTAAGAACTTAATTGAATTGAACCCAAGAACTTGCATTGCTAACAAGTTCCCATGTAACGTTGATGCTACAGGTCTGGGCACCACATTACAAGCACCACTGGCTGATTCAGACTATTTTTGTACTTTACAAGAGAATGTGAGAAGGTGGTGGATTATTCAAGGTAACAGCAAGAAAATGGAAGAGACAAGACTAAATTTAGTTCCTCTGAGTTCAGGTTCGTTTTTTATGTCATTTATGACATAAATTAATTTCATTTACAATAATACATCTTTGCTTGGGAAAAACAGGACTTTAGAACTTTAAATCCTTGGTTTCCCACTTAGTGGCTATTGACTTTGAAAGTCATACAAAACACGAATAATAATAGGCTAAAAATCCTACCTCATGGGATGGTTGTAAGATTAACACATAATATTATAAATATATGGTATATCCCAAATATATCTAAAGCTATTAAAACAATGCCTTATGAACTGCTGTTATTAAATATTAATTATTTCTAATTACTTTGAAAATATTACTTTGAAAATATTTTATATTACCAAAGTTTCATCCTACTGATCAACTTGTTTATACAAGGGTAGTGAAGGTGATTAAGAGAAAAAATTCAGAATAATGCTAATTCTAAGGCAGAGGATTTAAAATGTTTGAGAGAAGGTGAAGTCTTCTCAGTTATCTTCTTCAGCCTTCTCTTCTTATGCAAGGAAGAAAGAAGTCACAGGGGAATTAAGTGACTTGTCCAAGCTTTTATAGCTAATTAGCCACACTGCCAGTTCCAGAACTCAGTTTAATTCAAAGCTTCCTATTCTCTTCAGTGGTCTTTAATGTAGCATTATCAGCGTTGGTCTATTTCCTACTGCTAGGAATTCCACTGACTTGTACACTTGACAGTACCCTCCTACTCCCCTATCTTTGCCTATTTGCTTGGAATTCCTTTGTTGTTGATATTCCTACTCAGGGAAAGATGAGGTGACTTTATTTTTACTAAGTTTCAGAGATACTCAGAAGAGCATATGAATCAATCCCCAACTTGCCTGTCACTTCACTATTTCTCTCCCAAGTCTTTACCTTTAGATGGGCCAAAGGCATTGAAAGCAAATTGTTATTCAGTTTAAAACTTAGGACTCATTTAAAATATCTAAATTCCAATTTGGACAGCAAAAGGTTAATAGTGCATAGAAAAAAATTCCAGCAGCCCACAAATCTAAGCATAATTATGTATGAACATGAGGCTTTTATTGCTGTCAAAATTAATCACTTTTCAACTTCCAGCTGTTAAAACCCTTCTGGAAGCTCTCCAAGCAATTCCCCTTCAGTTACTTTTCCTTCAATTAAATTCTGTGCAGTTTCACAGGCTCCTGTTACATCAGAGCAATTTTAAAATGGACTTCTTGTGTTTTCTTTCTTTCCTTCCTTCTTTCTTTCTTTCTTTCTTTCCTTCTTCTTTCTGACTTTGCTTAAAACTAGAAAATAACACAATATGAAATTTGCTTCACTTGCTCTTTCAGTTCAACTTTCAATCAAGAAGTCTAAAAAACAAGCAGAATGGGATTAGAGCATTAGTGTTTATTGCAAAGCACTTTAGGTGTGGAGTGATCTCTAATCATTTTTATTAGCCATTTCTGAGGTACATCAATATCTTTGTGTTCATCATCTCTACTTCCTTTTATTTCCCACAAACTTTGAGGAAATCTAGTCTTATATAGTTTTTAGCCTTGGGTTTAGTCCCTATGTTTTCCACCACTTATTTTTAGATGGTAGTTATCCTTGCCAGTAGTTTTTCTTTCTTTCTTTCTTTCTTTCTTTTTTTTGGAGACAGTATCTTAGAATGTTGTCTAGGCTGGTCTACAAGCTGTAAGCTCAAGTGATCATCCTGCTTCAGCCTCTCTTCTTTAACTAGGTATATGGGTTAGTCATAGTGGGAATAAGTCTTGGAAGTGAAAACCATCTGAGGTTTCTGCAGCTGCCCAGTTGTGGGGAAGTTCTTGTAGTGGACTACCCCACCTGTTATGGCTTGTGTCTAGATATCCCCACATGCAGTTATAAGCCTCATGCAGTCATAGGTGGGGCTTTTTCAGAGGTGGCTGGATCTAGAGTGTGTGATGCTGGGATTAAGAGTGTGTGATTACTAAATCAGTGCACTAATTGGTTTGGCATCCACTCTAAGCCCAGTAGCCTAGAAAGAATATAAAAGGGAGAGAAAGAAGCTGCTAAGGTTGCTTGTGTCTTTCTGGCTTGCTTTGACTGTCTTCTGCCTGTCATGAACTATTTCTCCTCTGCGATGCCTCTCTGTCATGTTACTCTGCCTTGGAGCCAGCTGATTATGGACTGAAACCTCTACAAACTGTGAGCTAAATAAACCTTTCCTCCTTCAACTTTGGGTCAGATATTTTGTCTCAGCAATGAGAAATGTAAACTATGGCACCACCTCATACCCAATTCTCCACACAGCTGCTCAGAGGCCGGCTGAGTTCTGAAGGGCAGAGGCCTGTATGGCCAACTCTGCTCTTGGACTGCATATGAATACTCAGTGAGATTCATAAATGGTTGCAATGTATTCTTAATTTTGGCCTGTGATAGGAAATGACCCCATATCTTTGCATTTGTGTGGTCAGCCTGAATACTTACACATGGGTAGCACATTGGATGTGCTGTTTCCACTCTTCCTTTCTGGGACTCCAGAAGAATATACTTACATCCTTTCTCAGTGCTCTGAAATGAATGGGATGAATGAGGACTGAGGCCTGTTCTCATCTCAGCCACCAGCAGCCAGTTTCATTCCCCAGGTTTATCTTCCAATTCCAATGTTACCTGCTGTGTTGTCTGGAGTGGAGAGCTCCTTCCTGGCCATTCCTCTAGATCCTCATCCCCTCCTCCTTCTCAAACCTGCTTTGTGCTGTTGCATAACATGTGTTAAAATGCTGTAATCAACAGAGCTTGCTGCCTCTTTGTAATTTCTGCTGTCATCCTCTGGTTTAGGGCAAAATTGCTGGATTTCCAAATACTGATTCCTTCCTGAGTTTTTCACCTGATAGTGGCTATCTGGCATAAGATGTAAAACTGGTTATGGGATCTGAAGATGTCTTTGTGGTAGGGGAGAAAGAATATAGAGGTCTTACGCATAAAAAATGCAAGAACTCAGTCAACACCTGTATCCCATGTGATTCTGAAAATGTAGCTTTGTGCCATCCTATGTGGTTAGGAAGAGAGGCTGCACTGGCAAGAGAATCTATTCCACTATCATCCAGACTCAAAAATGGCTTGTCATTTAAAACTGAGCTTCAAAGAACTGAGCCAGTATCTAACTTCAGATATTGAGCAAGATTCCTTGCCAATAAAGAAGCCTCACTGGTCAGTGGGTAGAGAATGATTTATATGAAGTGATTATAGCCCACTTCCTGTGGCTGGTTTCTGGCCACCTTGGTTACCAATAGCCTTCTGATCACATCATGTTCATACATACAGCCCAAGGAAATGGCTTAAGGCTTGGGTGCCTTTTAGAAACATGGAGAAGGAACAGATTCACAAAGAAGCCATCAGATTCTCTACCTCTACCACAATTTTTACTGCAGGGGAAAATCTGTGGCAATTGCTCCCTCCTTCGTGCATTGGTTGGTTAAGTTCTCGTGTGACTGATTACTCAGTCTTACTCAGTCAGGGTAATTTGTACAAAATTTTCAGGGCCCTGAAATGATAGCTTAGAGTGGACTTAGTCAAGATTAAAACCTGCTCTAACTTTGGCAACTAAAGACAAAGATTCTTCTCTTGGGAATCTGCCAAGACATCTGAGAAATGGGATAGGGGTCAAATTGAAAGGACCAAGACCAGGAAGGACTAATAATGAAGGTTTGCCCTTCTGCTTGGTACTATAGGACATTCCTTAAACATTGCCACATGTGTAATTTTTGCTAACTGGCTTATAGAATGTATGCATGAACGTTACTTTTCAACATAAATAACTATGCATTTTATGTACTTGTTTTAGTAGTTTGCTACTCTGTGGGTGGTTTGGCCAGATTTGGTGTTCTTAAGACCTTTACATTCTGATTCTAACTCCAAACATTTCACCAAATTCTACCCAGTGTAAATTAAAAACAAATATATATGCAATCAACATGTTGAAGAAAATAAATTTTGTTTGGAGTTAGAGTCACTTTGCAGTTGGCGAAGTATAGGTACACTAATTTGTATTGCTCTTATTCCATCTGTTTTCTGGTTTAAAATGTCCTGTATTGTCTTAGACTCTATATGTAATATTTTCCACTTACAGAATTTTCCTGCATAACCCATTTTATTTTTCTGAGAGCTTTTGAAAAGCAGTATTAGTTAGTTTCAAATTCTCAGAGTCCAGTTTGATGTGATATGATTCTTGATCTTATAAACAGATGATAAAACCTAAAGGGGGAATCTAGGGAAACTTCTGGGGCTAAATACTTGTCCTGAAGATGCAGTGTAAATTCTACCAAAGAATGGATAACATAGAGCAGCTGGTCTTTGTACAGCATAGCCCATGTATTTTCCAGCAAATTCTTTCTGAGGCTACAGCTTCTTACCACCGCCCCCTGGTTATGCTTAAATACATGCTGCCTACATGCCTTCATGGAACTTGCTAATTTTTTGGAGCCATGGCAGCGTGAGTGTTTATAAAATTTTTTCTTCACTACTCAATTATGAAAGGGGGGTAGAAATGAGCAAAAATGTTAGTGATTACAGAAAAACACCATGCAAGTAACAGAAGTCTGTCTCTGTGACTCTGTGGGAGGAGGGTTGGAGGTGAGAAAGCAGCAGCTATAAGCCAGGATCTGGCCCTTCTCCTGTCTATTTTTCAGCAGTTACACTCAGCCACTTCTGTTCACAGCACTGGGAGGGCAGGCAAGGGGATCATGGAGCAAATAGATTCATCAATTCCAGCCACATTGTCTGAGTTTTCAAGTAACAAATAGGATTGTTTTGAAGGCAAGTTGGCAGACTATTTTCATGGTAATTGGAACTGTTTAGAAAAAAGATCCTTTGAAGCTCTTAGTCTAGAAACATTAGCAAGAATTTTCCATTTTGCCTCTTAGAGCATTAAACACCATTATACAGTTTACTTTTTATTCTACAACACTTCCATGGAATTATTTTACCTTACATTTTAATTCTACTTCTAGTATCCACATAATTTTCATAAATATTCTTCCAGTCAAAACTTCAGTGCGAGAGAAGCTGAGCCGGTCCCAGCACCCAGAAGGAAGCTCCCCCGCTGCCATCCCAAGCTCCTAGGGCAGAGAAGCTGAGCCACGCGGGCGCCAGAAGCCCCCCCCCCCACCATGGAAATGAGAAGACACATAAACAAGCCTCAGAAACAGATTTCCAGATCACCTACAGCAACCTCAAAGGGAAACAAGATGGAACAATCTAATACTTAACCACCTGGACTCTCTGAACTGGCAACAAAAGAGGATCTGGGAAAAATGAAATCAAAAATAATTACTCAGATAACAGCAAAGATTTTGCTCATGGTGCAAGATGTGATTAATAAATCTAGAGAGGACACAGATAAAAAAATAGAGG
>NW_004624924.1:541809-561524 GCF_000247695.1 Heterocephalus glaber
ATGTCTCCTACACCTTGATTTTGTAATTTAAAAAATGTATAATTGATATTGTGTAACAGGAAGAAAAGGTCTAAAGGAGCAGGGGAAGTGGGAGGGGTAGGGGAAAGGAAAAAAGGGAAAAGAAAAAAATATGAGAAAAGGAAAAAATGGAAACAAAGTCTTTGCAAATAGGGAATGGTGGAGGGGGTGAAGGGAGGGCAAGGGAAAGGGAAAAAAAATCAGAACCAAGAGACTCATGTAATGGTACAAGATCCCAATGATGAATGTAACTGTATTTTATACCTCAAATATATCAATAAACTTAATGGGAAAAAAAACCTCCAGTGAGCAAAACTTCACAGGCACTAGAATGGATGGTATTATTATTTTATTGATGTAGGTGTGGAAATTAAGAGAAAGTGTAACTTGTTTAGGGACACAAAGCAAATAGGTGGCAAAGTGGGGACTTAGAACCAAAGTCTCCTGACTCCTTGTGCAGCCTTCATTCTACTGGAAAAGGCAGTGCTTAATGACACCGAGCACTATAGTGTCGTTCATGAAGAAAGGACCCTCTGTGTTCTGGACAGGAGGTCACTGCACTGTCCTTAGTAGACACTCATACCTAGGTCATTCTTCAGTTGGTGGCTGCAGATAGTGTCTGTCATGACAAGTTAGTCCTATCTGGCCTACTGGATTTTCTGGACAACTCACAACTTTTGCTGAAGAAGAGCCAGAATGCATCCTGTTTCTGGAACCTCACTAGTCTGTTGGCACACTCAGGTCCTAGAGGTACCTAGTGGTTTCTAAGTGCTTGAAACTCTGCTTCCCACACCTGTGAAGTTCATTGCTGTTTTCCCAGCATGCACTTGCCCTGGCTGATGCTTTAGACAAAAGCTGCCCAGTTATCACTAATCCCTGTATTGGTCCAGCCCGCAGGAAGTGCTCAGGAATGCACACTGCTCCCCAGATGGTAACTTGACTTTATTCTAGGAGATTTTGGTGTTGCTGTCTTATTGACTGGCATTCTGAAAGGCTGAGAGGAGACTGGTCTCATTGACCTAGCATGATTGTGGAATGTTTTAGTTTTGCTAATGTGTACAGAATACTTTCCATGCTTTTGACTACAATGAGGAATTCAATGCCAAATTGATGGTACAAACACCCAAGGAAGTGCTGGCTTTCTTTTTTTGTTTGTTTTAGCTTTTGTTTTTTTGAGACAAGGTCTTGCTATGTAGTTTGGGCACTTGTGGCTTTCTTGAAGGTGCAAGGAGTGGAAGTTGTAATCATTTAGTTTGCTGATAATCTGCACATTTTTTCTTCCCTCTATCCTTATTGCTGAGCTTAGTTAGTGTAGGGAGTTGCTTCAGAGCACTTCAAAGCCCAGGGCATTTAAGGACTCTTAAGGACACAACCCCTCCATTTAGTGCAGGTGCACAATGGGTCCTAATTATTTAAGAGCAGCTGAGCACAGACAATCATTCATCTGCAATATGGTCATGTCAGGACACAATGCTGCAATATCTGGAAATCTCTGATAATGGCTAATATAAGGGCAGAGAAATAAGGATGCTTGTTGCTGCTTTTGCTATGTTGGCCCCTCCATGTGTTTTCTTTACCTTGGGGATCTCACATAGGAAAGTACCCCTTTAGCCTGACCTCAAAAACTGGTATAGTTGGCAGGATGAGGAAACTGTGTCCCCAGAGTCTGTGGAAACAGAGCCTGAAGGTGAGGGAAAGCCTCAGGGAGTTACTTGCATGTGCCTTCTGGCCATGCTTTGGTTGCCTGTAGCAACCTTTTTGCCAGCATGGAAAGCCCCTAAGGACTGGCAAGCAGTCCACCTGACACTGGGAGATGTTTTAAGGGACTTAAAAGTGCTGAATGCACAAATTTCTCCTCTGTACCATGAATTTATGGGGCAGGTGAGCTGTTTTTTATTCTCTTTCACTGTGTGGGGCGAAAGACAGATGACTTCTTCCAGTGAATGAACCAAATGGAACAAATTAAGGAGAATTTGGAGCAACAACTGGCTGCCACAGAAATCATGCTGTGAAGCACAGGAAATACCACCTTTTTCCGTAGCATAAGTCCCCATCACTGGGAGAATCCCCTGCATGCAATTTCTGCATGCAAGGCCTGCCATTTGGTAAAGAGTAAAAATAGAGGAGCCCTTGGCCCAAGGTAGGGGGGCAGAGAGACCATGTATGTCTACTCACCATACCATATATATGACCTATGCAGCTATGGAGTTACGTGAGTTGGCAAAACAACTGAAACAAAGGGTAGGTAAAACAGTGCCTACATGGGTGCTGTGGTTGTGCAATAAAGGGGCTGATAACATGGAGTTTAGCCCACAGGAGATGTCCCAATTAGCCAGCATAGCCAGCATCCCTCTCTGTGTCAAGTTTTATAGGACATACAGAGGACTGACCTGAAAGAGGGTAACCAGACTCTGATTAATTGGCTGATAGCAGCAGCCTGCCTGGTTTGGGTGAACCTGGGTGACTTGTCAGAGTAAGTCACAAAATAGACAACCTACCTGGACTTGGTAGCTCTGCTGCAGGAAATGGGCATGTGACAGGTGATCTTTGCGGTGCAGTATCACAACCCTGATGAGGAACTGCTCACAGTGTGCATGAAGGATTTGATCCTGGACAGTGGCCTGGCTGGCATGTTTGGAATGGTCACAGCCCTGGTGGCACCTTTTACACATCACCCAATTCATGATATAGTAGATGCCTTGGTGCAGATAGGTGACGTAGAAGTGAAGTGCGAGACGTATGAGAACTCAGCCATGTAAACGAGTGGCTCCCAGCCAAAAAGATCAATCCCTGAAGGACAGACACTCGGACCACTAATGGTAAGCCAAGGCCAAATCTGGGTACACCTGCTAGCAGCCAGCTTAGCAGCAGAAAGGCTAGATGGACAGCCCTTAGACGTGCTGCTGTCTCTGTGAAAGCAATTGTGCCTGGAACAGCAATACTGGCCCAAAGGTAAAAGCAGCCCTGGTAAAATAGGGAGACATGGTGCTGGCATCTTTTTATCCAGATTAGGAGGCAGGCTGAAGAACTTGATTACTGGGGACCCCAGGAGACCAGAGGCCACATGTGAAATTAACTATTTATTGGTCTCCCAGAACATACAGCATATGCTGGCATTGGTGGATACCAGAGTCAAGTCATCGCTGATTTGTGGCAACCCAGATTGTTTCACAGGACCTACTACATGCATAGAAGAAAATGGAGGTCATTCTATCGGGTCCAGAAGGCCAAGATGACTTTGGGTATCAGGGACTTGGCCTCGAATCCTTATGATGTTTATGTTTCTTCAGTTGCTGAGTATACACTGGAGATGGACATATTAACTGGTGCTCAGATTGATACCACACAAGGAGAGTTCTGCTTGTGAATCTGCATGGTAAAAACTATTGTCTGAGGACACCCTAACCATGCAACACTGACTCTCCCTCAAGCTACATGGGTTGTGTGTGTAAAGTAGTATTGGCTGCCTAGGGGCCATGAGAAAATAGGACAGACTGTTTTAAAACTAAAAGAGGCGGTGGTGATATGCCCCCCACAGAGCCCTTTCAATTCTACACTGGTATGGCCAGTGTAGAATCCAGGTAGAATGTGGGAAATGACTATAGATTACTGGTAATTGAATAAAGTGACTCCCCTGTTGCATGCAGCAGTACCTAATATTACAGACTTGATAGATTATCTCACCCTGACACTGGATCCATATCATTACATGGTGGACTTGGCGAATGCCTTCTCCATTGCTATCACACCTGATAGTCAGGATCAATTTGCCATCACCTAGGAAAGCAGGCAATAGACCTTCCAGGTGTTGCCACAAGGCTATTTGCGTAGCCTGACTTTGTGTAATGGCCTGGTGGCCCAGGGCTTGGCCTCATGGATCAAGCCATTCTCAGTGTCATTGTTCTATTACATTGATGATGTCATGTTAACCTCTGATTGCCTTGCAAACTTGAAAGCTGCCACACATAGTCTAAAGGAAGGTCTGCTGGCTTGGGGGTAGGTCATAAACAAAGACAAGGTCCAAGGACCCAGCTTGTCTGTCAAATTCTTGGATGTTATCTGGTTGGGTAAGACAAAAGTAATCCCTGATGTAATCATTGATAAGATTCAGGCCTACCCCAGACTGACTACCATGTACCAGTTATAAGCGTATGTGGGCTTGCTAGGTTTCTAGCAGCTGTTTATACCACACTTAGCTATGTTATTGCACCCTCTGTACCAGATGACCTGTAAGGGCACAACATAGGAGTGGACTGACACAGCAGAAGCTGCTTTTCAGGACTTGAAGAAGGCAATCACACAAATAGAACCCTTCTGAGTCTTTGACCTTTACCTGTGTTTTACCCTGTTAGTGTAGATGGTGTTGGATTTGGCTGGGGCCTATGGCAAAAACAAAGAAAGTGAAAACACCCTGCTGGGTTTTGGTCAAAGTTGTGAAAAGGAGCTGAAAGCCAGTGTTTCTTGATCAAGAAACAGTTGGCAGTGGTATATGCTGCTCTGCATGCCTGTGAAGGAATCACGGGGCAGCAGACTGTGAAAGTATAGACTAGATACCCAATAGAGAGCTGGGTCCATGCATGGACATCTTGTCCTAGAAATGGGAGAGTCCAGGCCCCCACCCTCATGCTTTGGGGAACATACTTACAACAGGGTCTCCTTTTCAGCCAGCCCATTGGCAACAATGTTTGGATCTGTGATGTATACAGCACAGGAAACCATATAGGATGATGGACTACAGGTCATGGCACCTAGCCCCTAAATGGAAGGGAAAGAGGGACCTCCAGCGGAGGCTTAGTATACTGATGGGTCCAGCTGTAGCACAACCCCACAATGGACAGCAGTCACTGTCAGCCCAGTATGGAAACCCTCGGGTTTAAAATCAGAACAGACAAGTCAAGGCAATGGACAGAGTTATCAATAGTATGGTTACTTATAATACATAAAAAGGGACCCTGAATGTTTGCACAAACAGTTGTGTGGTATTCTGGGGGCTAACCCTTTGATTACCAACTTGGATGGCCCAGGACTAATAGGGCATTGACCCCTATGGGGCGCTGACTTATGGTGAGACTTATGGGAGCATGGCCAAACAATAACACATGTACCATGTGTCAGGGCATGAGCCTCTCCTCTTGCCAGGAAATGATTTAATAGACATCTTGAAAAGGGTAGCCATCCTCTGAAGACCACCTTCAGCTGTGGTACCTTCACTCCACAAGAAACTGGGACATGTAGGACTCTGCAGCATGCAAGCGGTAGCATGGCAATGGAACCTGGACCTGACTCCTGTGGAATCAAGAGGGACAATAAAGGCATGCCTAAATGTACTTGTCTGACTCCCTGGAGGAGAAGAGCACCCACACAATTGGGTGCAATACCCTACCTCCTGTAACACTGACAGGTAGATTATATCAGGGACATAAATATGCCTTGACTGCTGGGGATACAGTCACCAGTGTAGGCTTTGCCTACCCCTTGCCCTCTGCTCACCAAGCCCATACTATTAAGGAAGTACAGTGGTTGATTGCAATAGGAAGGATGCTGCTAGGAATAGCTTCAGACCAGGGAACCTTTCACAGGGGCTCAAATACAACAAGATCCCCTAACGCAGTGGTGGGAATTGCTGAAATCCACCTGGTGCTGGGCAGCCGCAAATGGCGCTGCGATAATGATGGAATTAATGGTTGTATGCTATTGCCTGCATTGTTGCTATGGTCTTTGTATACAAAGGTCAGCCCTATAGGCCACTCACAAGAAAAGGTAGTCTCCCAACCTTTGAGGGAATGGGACGTAGGGAGCCACTTCAGTGCATTTCAAAGCCCAGGGCATTTAAAGACCCATAAGGACATGATTCCGCTATTTAGCACAGGCACACAACGGGGCCTAATTATATAAATGACAACATAGACAATCATGCATGTGCAACACGGTCATATCAGGACACAATGCTGTAATGTCTGGAAATGCCTGATAATGGCTAATATAAGGGCCGAAAAATAAAGATGTTTGCTGTTGCCTTTGCTGTGTTGGTTCGGCAAGCTTTCTTTTTCTTGGGGATCTCACCTCGGGAAATACCACTTCAGCCCAACCCCAACAGTAAGAGTATCCTAAAATATATACCATTTCTTCTCAGTTTAAGTGAACCCCTCGTTAATTATCACAGAAACCTCTCTAGAAAGAGATCACCTGCTTGGCTTTTGGGAATGTGACTCAGTCTTTGCTCAGGTTATGTTTGTACCCTCTGTGTGTCTGCCAGAGCTCAAACAAAGTCCTTCATCAGGTATGCCCTGGCTTTAGCTCTACTCACCCCCTGTTTAAGAGGCTTCTCTACCTCTAGATCTGTCCCTTTTGCCTTGCTATGGTTTCAGTGTTGCTGTCCCTCCAAAAGCCAGTTTGAAATTTAGCCCACAATGTAATGTAGAAGTTTTCCTTTCTCCAAGGGGGCTAAGTTCCAAGGCCCTCAGTGGATACCTGAAACCACAAATGGTACCAGACCTTCCATGCTGTCTTTTTCCTATCTATTCACATTTCTATGATCAAGTTTCAATAACTAATAATGAAAGAGAACAATTATGACAATATGCTATGGCACATGAATGTGTTCTCTCCATGCCATGACCTTATTTTAATAACTGATGGACCCCTCTGTTACTTCTAGAGTACTACCCTTATGTTTTCCCAGAGGGAAGCTAGAGGGTGTGATGCCTTAGTCCTGAGGTGGCTCTGATCAGTGAGGAAGCACTTGGAAGAAGTCAGGATTATTGTCATCCTAGCTTATCACTGGGTGTCTACCAAAGTTGCTTTTTACCTTTTCTCTCTCATCCTTTCCGAAGAAATGATGATCCAGTGATCTTCACTGGACATTCACACTACCCAGGGTGAGCTTGGGTGGCTTTGGCTGTTGCTGTCACTCACTCTAGATGACTTCTGTGGAGCTCAAGGCACAGCAGAGGTGATATCCATAACTGTCAGGCCCCAGCCACTGCCAAGCAGAGGCAGGATGCAACAAGACACAAAAAAGCAGAATTCTTCTTGTTCCTGTAACATTTCCAGCTGGAAAACAAATCAGAGCCACACATTCCAGCTATGCTTGAGAAGCACTGAAGCATCCAGGCAGTAATCATCTAGGTATGCTAACTGCAGCTCAAAATAATTCAGGGGTTGCCAGTACCATATGCCTTGTAGTCTTTCAATTAACTGTGCTCACACTCTCTTTTCTCCAAGGAGCAATTATTGAGAAATTCAGCATTTCTCCTCTTCCCACCCCTCAGTCATTCAAGGAAAGGCTGTTATACAACAGAATACATAATCATTGCAATAAAGCTATCAGGCCATTCAGATGTAGGTGTTGGAAGAGTTAGCCCTTGAAATGTGGATTAAATACTTGAGGTTTATGAACATAGAATTTTCATTAGTGACTAATGGTTGGAAAGTTCTCTAGAGTGAGACAAACACACCTTCCAGTTTGACCAGGATGCACCTTGTCTCAGTGTAATTACTAATAATGTTTTCTTTTCTCTCAAAAGTGCTCAGTTTGGGCCCACAATCACGCAGTCACTTTGCCTTAAGGATTATCCAGCCTGTCTTTCAGTTTGGTTCAAATTTAATGTAGAAAATATCTTTCTTTTTCTCCTCCTTCCAAACAAGTGATCTTCGGTTTGCTGCTTAATATCACCAGTGATGGGAGGGTCACTGCTTTGTAAGGAACCCAATTGATGACTTCATGGTTCTGCATCAGAATCTTTTCTTTCTTTTTGGTCCACCCTTTGAGTCTAGTTTCTTCCTCTAGAAGAACACAAGAACAAGTTTCCTCTCTCTTCCACAAAGTATTTTCCACCTTGGTGTCACTTGTGGTATTTTTTTTTTCCCCTAGGAACCTACTTATGTTTTCTGCAATTACTTTTTTCAGGACTTCAAATTCCTGGGCACTTGTTCTGATTTTGGGATCATACATCTAAAAGACAAAAGCAAGAATTTTGCTAAGCTCTGTCACAGATTTCTTGGGAGAAACCAGACATAGTTGTTTGAAGTTGGTGGATAAAAGATGCTGGAGTTAACATGAGCATCCTGTAGTGAAAATTTCTTTAGAGCATTTATCATTTTATGAAGCCAGGTGGATGACTTAGATAATATCTCTAGATGAACATTACATGAATAAAACAAATCTTCAGTTAAAAACTATCATAAGCTAATGGCATGAGTAGGATTCATGCCTTGTTTTATTCTATGACTGTAGCAATAATACAAGATGATTGTTGCAGATTTATAGCATCTCAAAAAATAATGAAAAAACTTACATGTAATCCCACCATCAGAGGTAATATTTCTGTTAATATTTTCATATTTGTTTTTATGTTTATATATTTGATAAATACAGGATTTAACATGTATCTTTAAAAAGTAACAATCATTTTGTTCCTCCTCCTTTTCATCCTCTGTAGTCTGGGAGAGCTTGTCAGGCTTGTTCTCTATGTTACAGGTTTGATTTCCGAAGGTCTATTTCTCTGCCCTCCGTGCTGACTTTGTTTCTCGTCTTGTAACCTCAGCCTCCTTATCTCAGCAGCTCCCTTTTCATCCAGCTTTATTGTCTTTTCATTCCACAGTGTTGGCTTTTTATCCCATCGTGTTCTTTCAGTTCAACTTTTTGGCTTTTTGCTCCTGTTTCAGAGAGGGCATATATTCTCAGATACAATTAAAGATATAAAAACATTTCATACTATATCTTCTTTTGGACATAAATAATTTTCAAAGGTGTGTTCTTCTTGATCTCCAGGATATTGATCCCTTTCTCAAGAGGTTTGGAACTTTTTTTCATAGGCCTTTTTTTAGTTAACTGACTAATCTTTGGATTAGACAGGTTACCTCTGGATTCCATATTTGCCAACAGATTTGAGGTTCTCACCTATGGCCCAATTCTCTGACTCTCAGAAATGAGGAAATTGGTGGACATTTACAGCCCAGGCCTGCATAGTTGTTAGCTTTCAGTCTGTTTTCTTCAATTTGATAGCCACACCCTGTAGATGAAAAGCATCATGCTAGACCTTTTCAACCCTGTTCCTGCTTCCAGTTTATAGAACTGATAGAAAATGTGGGTGGGATGGGTTAGTGGGAGAGGACAGAGTGGAGAAGAGGTGACTGGTGTTTTATGTCAGTACTTTAGAAATTCTTGTATGGTAGTGTTTTGACCTGAGCAGACAGTGGGAAGGACCGGGACACTGTACTCTTCCTGAGGTGTAGGCTTCTCTGCTTTGCAAGACCAGCTGTAACTTGGCTACTCACTGTTTCTCTGAAGCTGCCTTCAGCCATCTTGGAGTGGGTGGAAATTCTTTCCACAGCTGGGCAATTCTATGGATTTCATTCTTTAAAATGTATAAGCCTATGTCTGTTTAATGGGATTTGGGAAGAGACTGAGTCAGGGACTGCTAAAGAGGTATCATTTTAACCTGGAAGTTCTTCACACTGAATCTTGTTTTTCTTCTTTGTTTTGTTCAGCAGTTTGTTCTTAGAATGCTGAACTTTGCTTACATGGGCATCAATGGCACCCAGTGTCAGGACTCTTCTTGATGCCTCATTCTCCACTTACCCGTTGTCAGGTCGAGTTTCTCACCTGTGTGGTCTTCACCTTCCCACCACTCCCACCAAGCTTTGGGCTCCTCACAACCTGCCTTGCTGTTGTGTGGCTGCTGCCTGATTCAGCTCGCAGTCACCAGCCTCGCCCCTTCCCATCCATCGTGCTACTGTTGGATGTACTTCGCTGGCTCCTCACAGCTCCTCAGAAGCTCCTCTTCATGATTCTGGTAAGTTTTAGCTATGGACTGACGTCTAGATGCACAGTACTCCACCTACTGCACCCGTCTTAGTGCCTGAATTCTACCCTGGCCCCTTTGCTATGCCAGTCCTTCCACTGTGCTGTGGTCTCTGTCTCTCCATGTCTTTGTCTCTCTGTCTCTCCACAGTCTTACCCATCTTCTAGAACTGCATCAAATGCAATCTTCTCCAAGAGGCCTAAATGCAATCTCTTCTTTCTTTGATCCCTGAAAGCTGGATCATCTATCGAATTTATTCTTCTTTGTGTTAGAGTGTGTGTGAGCACTACCTGCTGCCTCACTTTCCAGCTTGTAAGCTTTAAGTCGCTTAACCACATTAAGCTTAAGCTATTCTATCTTGCTAGGCCTTACATTCCTGATAAAAAAAAGAACGAGTATATTAGTGCTTGCCTAGTGACTCTGCAACACTGTTCAAGGGGAAAATGTAAGAAGAGCACAGGGCAGACAACTTGGCATAATAAGGTGTACAGCATTTGTTGGTGGACTAAATGAACCAATGAGTCTTCTGATTTCCTTCTGTATCTCACTTTATTCTACATGTAAGTCATTTCCCCATCCTAAACTTTGCTAGATTTGCAAGGCTTTTACTACCAGTTGCATTTTATATATTTGTTGTGTGCTGCCAGTAAGTTTAAGGGCAAGGAGGGAATGATCAAATGTAATGACCATTAGTGAAAACCACAGGCGCTGAACAGCTGGGTAATGTGAACAGACAAGTTCAGCAGAATCTCCAGAAATTCATTAATCATAGAATGATGGCAACTTTCTGGGAAAGTTAAGAGATGCTTGAAAAGGAGCCAGAATGTGGAAGAAAAAGATTCTCGGATCTGGGTTTTCGAAACCAAAGTCTCCATCCTGGCCAAGGCACTTTGGGAAGGTGGTGAATTTGTGTGTAAGAAGACCTCTTCATTTTCTGGCCATCTTTAGGAAATTGGAGAGTTTGTTTTGTTTGGTTTTACTTTTTGGGGCAGCACAATAATAGAAATTGCCTCAGGGATGGCATCTGCCATTGCTCTAAGAATGCAACACTGCTCCCCCTCTGGGTATTGTACTGCAGGCTCTTAAAATGAATATTGCAAAAGCCACTAATAATGTTCCTTCTCAGGTAACATTTTCTGGTATAAAATATCTCAGCTTAATACAGTGTAAACACATCGAAGTGTAATGTGGTCAACATGATAACTTTCTGATATGTAATACTATCGTCTTTACTTCTGTCTTGGTTTCTGTGGTGTCAGGGGTCCAAAACGAGTCAAGACGACAAATTTTTATGAAGGCCATGTGGAAGCCACCACTGTGCTATATAGGATTTATAATACTTGTTTTCCCCATGAGAGGAAGTATGGAGTAAAGCAAAAGGCGATGAGTGAGTGTCAGGATTCAATCCTAATGGTTCAGGTGGGTGAAGCCAATAGACTTGGTCCTAGCACTTAACCACTGTGGCCCTTATCTCTTAATTGAAAGGAGCTTGGGAATCCTTCAGAATACAGACTTTTCAACTCTAAGATTTCTCCTGGCTGGAGAGGTATATATCACTATGGCTAGGTCTCTGGAATTGGCAGGTTTTGAACTAACC
The DNA here is from genome assembly GCF_000247695.1 of Heterocephalus glaber. The sequence goes on from NW_004624924.1 coordinate 553,231, forward strand.
AAACCCATTTGTAGCTGAGAGTCTTAGACCAGTTGCTTAGATTACTGCTCCTGGTCTCACTTTCCTTATCTATAAGATAAGCACAGTGATAACAACCCTTGTAGCACTTTGGCTGTGCCACAGATGTTGGTTGAGCCCCTCAGTGGATTTATTAGGGCACCAGGCTCTTTCGGACAACTCCAACATCTTTAATTCCATCTTTCTTTTGGTTGCTTCATCTCACAAGATGGCTGAGGTCTCCCCATATGGAAGGTCTATATTCACAGCAGGAAGTAGGAAGGTGGAAGTGGGAGGTGATAGCAGGATTAAACACACACACACACACACACACACACACACACACACGTGTATATGGGAGAAGAGTCTGTGTTCCAGGGCTGCTTTCTCCTTCTTTTTTTGGTACCGGGGATCAAACTCAGGTCCTTGCGCTTAGGCAGCAGGCAGTGAAACCACTGAGCTAAATCCCCAGCCCCTATTGTCTCCTTTTTTATGAAAAGCTTTCCCCAAAGCTTCCAGATGACTCTCCCTCATATTTCATTGGCCAGAGCGAGGCCAGAGACCCCTCAGCTGCAAGTGAAGTAAGCTGCATATTTTTTCAGCTTCTGTACTGGTAGTTAAGGCAGGAGGTGTTGAGAGTGTTTCGGGATCAGCCAACAAGCAGGTTTTCTTCACTGCCCCACAGCCATGTCAGAACGTGGCAGGGAGAGAGCAGTTAATACTAATTGAGTGTTTAACTTCCAGGTAAGAGCCTGAGTCAGTGCCAACACTAGATAGCTGTTAGCTATTATTCCCCGGGAGCATATTCTTTTTGTGTCTGATTTGGCCTTACCGTAATAGTTTTCACCTTCATAGCATGGAAATCCAGGATCATTGCTGTTTGGCATTAGAATGTGGTTTGATTTCTCTCCCTTGGAGTAATGCGTTACTTTCCTGCAGGTGCCTTGCTTCTACGAGCTCTCATGTGCTGTCTGGAGTATGTGCATTTGCATTTGAGAAAGGAAAGCTGAGTGGCTGGGTGGAGGAGGTCACAATTGTCCTGGACAAGTTGTCTGCCTGTCTGTCCTCCAGGGCCCTCTGAACACAGCCATGGGGTGACACTTTTGCTTGGGTTGCCACACTTTGCACAGTGCACTGTTCTTTGGGCTTGGCCATTTTGAACAGAGGATGGCTTTGGATTCAAAGGCAGCCAGCCAGAGATTGCTGGGAGGATTTCTGTCCAATAAGAAAGTTCACAGTTCTTCTGTCTTTGTGTCACTATTTGAGCGTCAGTTTCTGGTGTTGTACAGAAATGAGAGGCATGCAGAGAACGGACAAGTAAGCAGATGTCATGAGCAACTGAGCTGTGAGAAGGCAGAAGCTAGGAGGTGGATGGAGGCACTGGTGCAGGAGCTGTAGAGTCTGAACAGAGTGGTGGAGTTGCCATGTCGAGAGCAATGGTCCATGCTGTTGAGGGACAAGGAGACCAGGTCTGGCCGTGGCGGGGACTGCTGCTTTGGCAGATGGTTTCTATAACTCCCCTGAATCCCAGGTTGGGTCACTACCTTCCTTGCTCCTCCTGTGTCCCTATTCTTGGCCCGATTCTGAGATGACCGCAAAAGCTCCGGTCCTGGTCATTGTGGGGCCTCACTCACAAAGGAGATAATTTAGATAATTTATTGTGAGATAATCTAGGTGTAGCAGAGAGCTGCTTTGTTATTAATTAGGGTAAGAGAAGGGGGCTGAAGTGCAGGCACTTCTCAGAGTGGCCACCCTCAAGGAGGAAGAAGCTACAGGCCAGAATGAGGCGACTCTGTCCTGAGCAGGCACAGTGGCCCAGCAGCTGGGCACCAGGGCACTGTGGCCCTGATGGCTGGCTGGAGAGTCCTTCAGAAGAGAATTCAGGGCTTCTTTTGCCACCAGACACCAGCTCCATTTACACAATCTTCTCTGGGCTGTGGCTGGTGTAATTTAGTTATTTGATTGACTTTACCTCGTGTGGTGCTAGAAGCAGTGAAGGAACAACAGGTTTTGGCTATACCCTCTGGCCTGCCCTGTTCTGTCTTGTTGGCTTCCAGTTTACCAGGCTTTGTGCCTCTGCCAGCTGTCTCCCCGGGTGTTGCTCACAAGCAGGATCCTGCTTCCCATGTGCAAATTTCCAAGGGACTCGCAGGAAGTGGGACAGGGATCTAGTCTTCTGGTTGTTGCTGTGTGGGTCGGGTGTGCAGACTGTGGAGGAATCCCATCCATGACCCCACATGTTGCAGAATCTCTCAAATCTTTCAGGCTCAAGCTCTGCCTTTTTCTCTTTTCCCTGGGAGGAAGGGCTGTATTTGATTGGAATGATCGCATTTTGTCTGGCAGCTCTAACACAAGTTAACACAGTTTTAAAAACCAGTTTCCCTAACATCTTGCCACAGCCAGTTCCTGGTATGGCTTTGTTCAAAGCCACATTTCAATGTCATTTCCAGACATGTGTCTTCTTTATTTATTAACTCCAAGTCTCTGCCATTTCTTATACAGCCCCATTCCTCTGTTATTTATTGTTGACATATTTTTTTCCTTTTCTTTCAACTTTAACTGAATTCAAGAACTCCCTGACGTGCAAGCACTGGGAAGTTTCTCTTGTCACAATGGGAACAGAATGTGGGCCTTCCTTGGGGACCCAGGAGGGGAAGCTTGGCCACCACCTTTGTCCTCGACCTCCCCTGGCTGTCTACACATTGCAGTATGTGGGTGGGTAGCACACGGGGTGTGGGGGCTGTTTTGTGCCTGACATCTGGAGTTAAAACCTAAAAAAATTTCCCCCAGAAACAATATTATTCATGGGCGCAGAACTATCCCCCTTCTAGAACCAAATACTACCGTGTATTTACATTTCTCATTTTGGTCCTGGCTATACATTTAACCCCCAGGGTATGTTTTTAACGCCCAAGTGGCTACCTCTACTGGAGATTCTGATGCCACTGGTCTTAGCATGGACTCAGGTACAGGTCCTTTAAAAATCTCCCTGAGCCTGGCTCATGACTGTAATCCCACTTTGGTAGGCTAAGGCAGAAGGATTGAAAGTTCAATCCCAGCCTAGGCAACTTAGCAACTTAGCAAGACCCTATCTCAAAATAAAAAATAAAAAGGGCTGAGGAGGAAGCTCAGTGTGAAGGCCTCGTGTTCTTCCCAGTAGCAGGGGTGGTGGCTAGTCTCTGGAAATTCTAATGTGCACACAGGGTGAGAACCTTGAGATTCTAGGCAAGACTAAGACTGATACTAAGTGGTACCCAGGTGCGCAATTTAAGGAGGGGTTTACTCTCAGGCTGTACAAGTCAGCCCTGTTTTGGGGTCACATCAGGAACTTAGTTAATGCACACAGGATTCAGTGTTCTGGGTGGAGATTAGCTTTTAGGTTTATACATTGTCAACAGATTTGCTAGGGTTCGACTCCTTTATAACTGGGGGATTTCTCCCTTCCTTTCTTCCCACTTATTGTCATCTGTCTTTTTAACTCTGCTCATCCCAAGCCTTTCTTGTTTGTTTTTTTTTCTCCCAGTCTTCCTCCTTTCCCTCTTTCCTTTTTTATCCCATTTTCCAGGTGCTTTGAGGGCAGCACTTTTCCAAATGCTCTGGCCGTTTCTGTACACTTCATTCCCTTTCCTAGTTCCATGCCTCTTCCATGGTTTGGACCTCTCTATTTCCCTTCTCCGGGTCCTTCCTTCCAGCACACCCACTCTTCCCCAAGTTGTTCACCTCGTTGGCTGAACCTGGCTCTCTTCGGTTGCACACCTTGGACCTCCGCTTGGTCTCCTTGACATCAGGCAGAGTTTCCAGGCAGGAAGGGTGAGGAGAGGCCCCTCAGCAGGAGGAAGTAAAGATTAAAAAGATCAAACTTTCGCTCATCCTTCTTCCTCCTGCAGCTATTTTGAGAAGTAAAGTTCTGTGAAAGTTTTCAGACTTTGATTCATGGCGAGGGGAGGCGGTTCTCATCTTGCTCTCCCGTCCCCATCCCTGGCAGCAGCTAATCTTTTGCCTGTTCCTGCCCTCTGGGTTTTTTGAAAGATAAACAGTTCTATCATCTTTTCTCTCTGCTGGGCTGGATTCCCCTTTTCTTGTGTGGGAAGATCAGAGTAAGGAAAAAAGCCCGAGGCCCAGAAGCATCAAGTTGGAACTGTTGAAACATTTCCTTTCTGCTAGGCTTTGTCAGGAAAGGCGGGAGAGGCAGCATCCTGGGGAAATTGTCCCTGGAGTGGCCTATGAGACTCTTGTGGAAGAAGAATGAGGTGCTCGGCCAAGGTTCTCTCTTTCACACAGCTGGCTGCTGTAACTCTAGAGTCTTGGCCTGTCTCTACATGCTCTGTTTGCATCTATACTAGGAACACAGGATGGGAGGAATGAACAGGCGGTGGGCAAGTGTGTCTGTGTATTTTCTGTTGCTGTAACAAAATACTGGAGCTCTGTAAATTATATAGTGAAGAGGTTCATTGAGCACACAGTTCTGGAGATTTGAGAGCATGGCACCAGCATCTGCACTCATCGAGGGCCTCATAGTGGTAGATGACACAATCATGATACCACCATGTCAAACAGAGATCACAAAGCCAAACAGGAAGACAGGAGTGGGGGGTGCAGCAGGAGAGAGTGCCAAGCCAGCTGAACTTGCTTTATAACAACCCATTCTTGTAAGAACTAACCCACCCTTTGAGACTAGCATTAATCTCTTCTATGGCGGTCCCATGGCCTAACCAACTTCTACTAGGCCCTATATCCTAATTGTTCTACCTCCCCCACTGGGGACTGTGTTTTCTGCATGTGAACATTTGTGTGACAAACATATCCAAGCCACGGCAGGGAAGGCCTGAGGTAGGCCTGTTTCTGGGGCTGTCTGGTGTGGACTGGGGGTGTCTGCACATGGACTGGTCTCTGGGACCCACCCCTTGGACCCTTTCATTCCAGGTTAGCATTAGTAGAGTTGTAAGAGGCTGAGATGGCCACAGCACACCAGAGAGAGAGAGAGAGAGAGAGAGGGAGGGAAAAGCAGGGCCACATGGCATTCACTGTGTGTCCCTCTGCAGGGCTTGGGGGTAGAAAATGAGTTTATGAGGGGGCAAGGAGGGGATGGACATAGTTTGGCTCTAGGTTGGCCGGTCTCTGGAGGGGAAGAGGAGACTGAAGCAATATTCATGTCCACTGTAACAATAATAATAATAATCACCTGTTATGTGTTATAGTCTTCAATCATTCTCATATATTATACCTTATTTGAGCCCAAGGATAAATACAGGACAGCAAAGTATTGTGCTATCCACATAGCACAGGAATCTACAGTTAAGTGATTTGCTCCAAGTTTACACTGCTGGGAAATTGCAGAGCCAAGTCCTGTTCTGGCCAGTGGCCTGGAGCATCTGCTTGGATGTCACGGTATTATGAGCTTGAAGTGTTGACCCAGCTGCTTTGGTAAGACACACGACAGGTGACATACACAGAACAACACAAATAAGTGAAATGAGCAGCTCCACGCCGATTTGGAAGGTAGGAGAACAAAAACCAGTGCGCTGCTCCAGGCAGGAGCTTCTTTGGAAGTGACAGTGGGCAGAGACACAGAATGCCCACCCCAGGGCAGGCCAGTGGGCTTCTGCTCAGCTGGACTGGGTGGATATGGGCCTTGAGGGGCAAAGTGAGAGTGGTAGAGCCCTCTCCATGGTGCCTGACAGGTTTGCATTAGGTCAAAGCGAGTCTGTGTGGTCAACATGGCAATTGTCAGGGCAAGAGTCCAGCTGGGAGGGGCTGCCATGGATGAGGGGAGGAGGCTTGGGTTTTTCAAACACAAAGGCTAGAGTTTCAGTGGGTAACCAAGGACAGAATGGGATCCGAGGTCACGATAAGAAGTAGAGCAGGATGTTAGGACCAAATGCTCTTACAGGATCTAGGGGCTGAGTCTGGCTATTTACAGATTTTTTTTTTGTATAGCCTTTTATTGGTACATTTTAGGTGTACAACATAATGCCATTCATCATTGGAAATTTGCACCTTTACATAGTCTCCCTTGGTTCTTATTTTTCACCCTTGCCCAGCCCTCCCTTCAACTCCTCTATCCCTCCCTATTTATGAAGACTTTGTTCCCTTTTTTCCATTTTCTCATATTAATCCCATTCCTTCTCCTTTCCCCTAGCCCTCCCACTTCCCCCTCCCCTTTGCCCCTTTTCTTCCTATTTCACCTTACCTATTATACCTTTTAGTCCTTATTTACACTTTCAGTTTCTCACGCTAGAGAAACTATTCGGTATTTACACATGTGTCCTATTTATTTCACTTAAGGAGTATCGCCTCAATGTGCATCCATTTAGCAATAAATGTCTCTAATTTCTCATTTTTGATGGCTGAGTAGTACTCCATTTTATTAAGAAAACCACATTTTCTTTATCCAGTCTCCAGTTGATGGGCATTTGAGCTGTTTCCAAGTTACCACCCTCCTTTTCAGTGGATGTGACAGTTGTATTTTTCAGGGATGGCTGCAGTAATCTCCCTTCAGACATCCTGTGTTTTCATTGTGGCTTTAACACGCATCCCATACTGAGGTGGAATCTGCATTCCCTCTCTGCATTTTGGCAGGTTTGTGACTGTGGCAGAGTGATACCATATGCCATCTGAGGCTGGATCATGACAGGTGCTGCAGTTTCTACCTTGCTCTCAGGAACTTTGGTGCTGAGCCCAGAGCCACTGTCCAAGCAGTCCAGCTGCCCTGAGATCATCATGATAGGAGAACTGCACCAGCAGAGGCCCTGAAACTTCGAAGACTGTGCCAGCTCCCCACCCACTGGCTGCAACCTCATGAGAGACCTCTGCTAGAGCCGGATCCAGAATGTCCCTCAGAGGCCCCGTGTTAAAGGGTGGTCCCCCACCTGCACTACAGGAAGGTAGTAGAAACCTTAGGAGGTGGAGATGAGTATAAGGTTTTAGATCATGGGGGAAAATGCCTTCAGAGGGGATCTGGGGACCCAAGTCTCTTCGTTTCCTTCTTTTTTGTGTCTAGGGTGTAAGGGGAACAGGTTGCTCTACCATGCCCTTCCAAAGCAGAGGGGCGTTTGGTCCTGGATTGAAACCTCTGAACCATGAGCCAAAGTCTGTCTTCTCCCTTTATAAATTGATGGAAATCTGACCAACACAGCCTTCAAGCTAGAACACTGCCACTGAGCATTTCGCAAATTCCTGATCCAAATAAGACACAAGAAGAGATAGAATGTTTGTTGTGACTTAAGGCACCCCTGGGGATCACTTGTTAGCAGGACCTGGAGCTACAGGAGCTCAGTTTCCATAGAGCAGGAGGTATTGAGATCAGTGGGAAGCAAGTGTGAATGGGTGAGGTGCCTGGGGATGGGTGACGTGGGGTCAGATCCTGGTGCTTGTGTTCAGAGAAAGCTCCATTTAGCTTGAATAACAGGGGATCTTGAGGATAAGCAAAAGCTCCAGAAGGTGCAGCTAGGTGGTGTTGAGAGTGTCCCACCTGGAAGAATGAGGTATTCCAGTGGAAGGTGGACTAAACCAGTATTCATAAATCCAGGATTCTTTAGCCCTTGCAACTGGCTGGTATGGGGGAACAGACCCTGGGTGTGATAGTGGCTTTCATGGGACATGCTAAACACTAATGAAATGAGCTTAAGCACTCAGGATAGTACCTGCCACATAGCAAGTGCTCAACTAATATTAGACCTTTATTGTTATATTATTATAGACTTTTTCCATATTAGGTTTTGTTGTCTCTGGTATTGCTGTTATTAGGTCTGGGAGTGTAGGCAGAGTCACAGCCCTGACAGAGCTGGTATTAAACCACAAGCAAAGACCCTGGTGCTCCTACTGATGGTCTGGCCTCCTAACACTGACAATTCAGAACTTACCACTTCCATACAGAGCCATTAGTTCATTCAGTTCCCATGGAAGCAGACAAATTAATATCTTTAATATCACCAGTTTCTACATGCAGCCCAGAAAATCCACTAACATCTAAAATCTTACAACTAATAAGTAGCAGGATCAGAATTTAAACCCAGGGGCTCCAATTGATTTGCATATGTTGAACTATCCCTGCATTCCTGGGATGAATCCCACTTGGTCAGGATGTATGATCTTCTTGATGATCTTCTGCATTCTATTTGCCAATATCTTAGTAAGGATTTTTGCATCCATGTTCATTAGTGAGATTGGCCTATAGTTCTCTTTTTCAGTTGGGTCTTTGATGCTTGCTTCCAGGAATGATTTTGGGAGTATTGCTTCCCTTTCAATTTCATTGAAGAGTTTAAACAGTAGTGGCAGCAGTTCCTCCCTAAATGTCT
>NW_004624924.1:578832-589130 GCF_000247695.1 Heterocephalus glaber
GAAGCTGTTAACCAGTCAGTAACCAATCATTGTCAGTGTCCGAGGAAGCTGGGGTCTGACCTTTACCACCCTGGCTTCTGTTGAAGTTTGACAAAACCCCCCCCCCCCCAATGCTGGTCACTGGGCAGCTTTGACTCTCAGAAGTCTGTCCTTTCCTACTCCTGTAGAGCTCTGACTTTCTACCCTATAAGACATTTGGCCCTATAGGACATGTGGATTGAATTGTGTCCTCTCAAAAATCATATCTGAAGTCCTCATCTCCACTAGCTCAGAATGTGGCTGTATTTGGAGAGAGGGTCTTTATAGAGCTAATGAAGTAAAAATGAGATCCCTAGGATGGACTCTAATCCAGTATGACTGTGTCCTTACAAAAAGAGCAAGTTCAGGCCGTGGGTTTAGCTCAATGGTTCCTCCTCCTGCCTTGCAAGTACAAGGACCTAGGTTTGATCCCTGGTACCAAAAATAAAAACCAAAGAAACCCCCCAAAAGAACAAGTTTGGGGACAGGACAGAACTTCAGTGGGGACAACACTGTGTGCAAGGTAAAGACAAGAGCAGGGTGCTGCTCTACCTCCCAAGCACTGTCAAAGATCACACAGATTTTGGAATGTCAGGTATAGTACTTTGGCATTTCTGAAAAAAGCAGAAGCAGAAAAGCCACTCTCGCCTTTCCCTAGCTCTTATTGCCTGAGGTAAATCATAAGCCCTAAAAAGAATTACTCAAACTTCCCCCGAAGTAGGTACTAAGACCTACAGTCAAGAAGTGGTTGCCCTATACATGGTGGAAAGGAGTCCTTATCTCTGAAGATAGCATCACCAAGCAGAATCTGGACAGACAGACCTCACTAAGTTCCCCCAGCTTATGATCATTAGATCACTCCCCCATGTCCAAACATACTTCTTCACAACTATCTACTTCTTCATCAAACTTAGCACCAGAATAATACAGGTTTCCTTATTTCTCTGGGTTTTCATGTCCAAAGGCTTCCATGTCACACAAAATTTAAGATGTGATGTTCTCTTATTAATCTGTCTGTTGTTAGATGAGCCAAAGCCATGAGCATACCATGGGAAGAAAATGCACTCCTTTTTCGTCTGCAGACATCCAGAACAGTGAGTCTACACATTTCTGTTGTTTAAGCCAATCAGTCTGTGGTACTTTGTTTCAGACGTCCTACTAAATGAGTACAACTTGGAATTCTCTGTATCTCTCTCTCTTCCTGTTTATGGTTTCTCTTCCTTCCCTTTCCCCAAAGCTTCCCTTACATCATAGTGGATCAGACCATCCTCTGAGCCAGATTACTCAGCTCATAGCTCTCATTTACCAGTTGTGTGTCCTAACTCCTTTGTGCCTTTGTTCCTCATTTACAGTGAGAATAACAACAGTAATACCTTCTGTAAAATAAATGCAAGAACTGATGTAAAGCAGGCATGGTGGCACATACCTGTAATCCCAGTACTCTGGGTGACTGAGGCAGGAGGATCACAAGTTTGAGCAAGATTCTGTCTCAAAAAAAAAAAAAAATTGGAAAAAGGGCTGAGGATGTAGCTCAGTGTGAAGGCCCTGGGTTCAATTCCTAGCACTGCAACAACAGTTCTTGTCTACAACAGCGGTAGTTGACTGTGCATACCAAGGGCAGAGTCTTCAGGTGTATTGAATGTGTACTCTCGGCATGTCCCGTGGTGCTCGTACTGAAGGAACAGAGGCCAAGGCTTTCTAAGACATTGCTACTACTTGGCCTTTCCACTCGTGGGAGTTTATGGGATTACGTGGGACCCATATCCTGGCTCAGCCAAGCAGTTCTTGGCTCTGGCACCATGTGAGACCCCCACCTGGGGTGCATGGAAAATTATATCATTGCCTGGCCCTCTCCCCAGACCAGCTCATTTTACTTTCTGAACCTTGGGTTTATTGGTGAATCCAGCTCTGCCTCGATTTCCTCATCTGTTCATTGAAGCAACTTGCATCTATCTCAAAAAGTTGTGAGAATGAAATGATTTAATGCATAGTAAACAATAAATAGTAGCTTTTATTATTGAATAAATGTCTAAATATTAATAACCAGCAGACTTTGGTCCAGCTGTATAGCATGTTCATGGATTTCCTATCCACTTGAAAACTTCTAAGAATGATTTATCCACCACCTTTCTCATACAAAGGCTGGGCCAATTTTAGAAGACTTCAAACCAGTTCTCTGTTTGGGGCAGCACAGGCAGGTGGGTTCCTAAGTTGTCAACTTGTTAACGTTTGTACAAGATTCAGAGACAATGCAAAACCACAGTCAGCAACTTGGAAAGTAGTGTTGCAGAAATCAGGTAGAGAACAGCGGGCTGGATCCAAGAGGAAAGGGAAAGAAATTTTTAGGTGAATTCAGAGAAAAAAAGATCCCAGAGCATAAAGGTTTGGGATAGTAATGACTCCAGGCCTTTGCTAGGTACTAGGCCTTCTCCAGCTGGCTATACATGGATTATTTTACTCATTAGTTTATTATCCATCCCCAGGTGACAAGGAGGGATGAAAGGCACAGAGAGGTTTGGTAGCTTGCATGAGGTCTCACAAATGGAAGATGGCAGACGAAGGATTTGAAACCAGGCTATCTCTCTCCAGACCTGTTTTCTTAACCACAAAATCACAGTCTGGGAACACACGTGGGTACCCTGTGGCTGAATCAGTAGATGGGCCATCTCAGGGCTGACTCCTTTCCTCAGAGTCTCCTTGTGGTATGTTTTCCTCCTGTTTTGATCACCTTTCCCCCAACTGATGACCCAGAGATTCCTGCCCTAGTGTTGTGGGGAGGGCTGAACACGTGACACCTGACCGATGAAACTTACATCAGTTTGTTCGTGGTCTGTGTTCCCAGGCCAGTGGAGAAAGGCTCTGTAGGGCCACATGGGTGTCATATTTGGGAACAGAGTGAACAGCAGAGAGAGGCAGAAGCAGGCAAGCTCATCCTGTCAAGAGAGTGCGCTGCTTCCTGCTTCCTGAGGGAGGATGGGATTGGTCTGTGTAATTTCATGGGTGGTGGGAACTGAAACCCACTTCTTGGAATAAGCAGGAAATGTACCTGGCCTTTTTGATGAGGAAAGCTATTAGCTAGAGGGCCTCATCCACGGGAGCTGAGTTGAAGAGAACTTACCATTAGGGTCTGCCATGTTTTGTAAGTTGTCAATGCAGCACATAATGTTGAACTTTAATTTTACATCTCATACCACATTTTCTTTTGTTTTCATCTTTCCCTCACTTCCTGTGCCTTTCTTTCACTTTATTCTCAAGCAAGCAGTGAATTTAAAGTCAAAGACAAAGAAAGACCTGGGCTCAGATTTTGACCCCGCAACTTACAAGCTGTGCATTGGTAGTGAGGTTCTCAAGAGCTCTGGGCCTTGGGGCTTCCTTATCCTTCTAAATCAGAAAGGAAGAGTCGCTTTTCAAAGGCATCTCTTCTGAGATCTAAATGGAAGGCTGAAAAGCACTTTTAACACATAGGAAGTGCTCAGTAAATGTCAGCCATGCTCCTGTAGGTGGTTCACCCTGTGGTGACATTTGGGGCTGGTGGCTGGCTCTTGGCCCTGGGTCTTAGAACCCATCTCAGAATGAGACAGTGCCTGCTCTGCTAAAGGGACGGGGTTGGGCTCAGTTCTTAGGGGCGCGGCCCCAGTCAGCCTCTAGCCGAGGTGTCTTCTTTCTCAAGAGTCTCATGGGCTCAGGCCAGCACAGCCTGTGCACTCACATTTAGAAAAAATGCAGTGCCAATGGCTGTTTGGGCCCACGTACGTTCTTATCTCCCACCAATGCCTGGGCCAGCACAATCAATTGTTTCATTGTCTCCCTGAGTAATGTGGAGACTGTTTGTGCTGGGGATCTATGATAATCATTTTGGCTAGAATTAATGTCCTTTCCAAGGTGAGAAGTGAGAAAAGAAAGCCATGTGACACGGACAAGAGAGGCAATTCTCCAAATTTTGAGAGAAAGGGATCGAGTTTTTGAAAGAAAGTAACTAGAAAGAGAATATTGTTCTCCCTTTTTTTTTCTTCATTTTCTGGGCTCACATTTCCAAGATCTGGAGTTTTCAAAACTAAAACAAGAAAGTGTATTAATCTTAAATGTCTCCCATTAATCACCAAATCCGGCCCCATGGCGAGAGAGATGACTCACTTCCACAGTTGATTTCTTGGTAATGGGGGGTCAAGACTTGCCCTTACATTTCCCCTCCTGTTGAGCTAATGGAGAAAGCTTCCCCTTAGGAAGCACCCAGCCTGGACCAATTTTTCAAGGGAAAATTGCAGACAGGAATAGCCACTGACATGAAAATATTTCTCTTAGGAAAACAAGGTGCGCAGTACAGCATAGTGATTATCAGCACAGGCCATACCTTGAAGAGTTGTTGTGGGATTACTTTACAGGATTAAATAAAGCACATAATTCAGTTTGTGACATATTAAGGAGGTTTGCAATAAATATTAAGCATTTGCTGTACCCCTTCTGTGTGCCAGACACTGTGCAGAGTGCCTTCCTTTTGCTACTGTGAGGTCCTCATCATATTTTACATGACAGGTGCCACCATCTCCTCTAGTTTATGGATGGGAAATCCAAGGTGCTAAGTGACTTGTGCAAAGTCAAGCAGCTCATAAGAGAGAGAACCAGGATTAGTACCCATGTAATCTGACTCTGAAGCAAGTTTCCTGTCACTACTCCTGCTGTCGTTCCCGGAAAGAGGGACACATACCACTATACAGGTGAAACCAGCTTGTTCCTGTGGGACTGAGACTAGGGCTTGTGGCCACAGAGTGATGTTTCCTCTTCTATCCTAATGACCCCTGTGGGCCCTGTGAATGGACCACCATGTACCCCACTGCGTTTGCCAGCCCAAACCCAGGTTTCTCTCCAGAGACTTAGAATGCTGTCCCCTTGGTAGGGGAGAGGAAGGTTAGGTTTAGGCCCCAGGCAGCCATCCAGAGGTTAAGAATTTTAAGGATGCCCTTTCTGGGCATGGTGAATTTCATCTTATGGATGTCAGATCAGCTGATCTGCCATGCATCTTGGTCTGTCCTGACTTCCTGTTGCTGCTGAGCCCTGGTGGAGCCTGGAGCATCTGAGTGGGTTTCTCCAGGTGCAGATGCACTGGGTAGGGAGGGACTTCTAGAACCTCAGTGGGAGGCAGTGCTGAGGAATTGCCCCAAACCCTAGGAATACTTGGAGCAGTCAAGAGGCTGGTTCACTTTAATATGGCTGAAGGGGCTCGACCTTCTAAGAAAGCTTACAGAGATGTGAGCCTAGCAGTTCCTATGAAGCTCCTCTATCCCCAAGTGGGAAAATCTAGAAAAACCCCATGGGGTTGGAATGGCCCTATCTGGAGACTCCCGGCTTTGGTCACTCTGCAAGCCATTCTGTCTCCCCAGGTTGCAGCAGGCAAGGCCGGAACAGACGGCATGTTCAGGAACACCTTAATGATGTCAGGATGCTTTTCATTGCTCATTTATCACTTAGCAGCTCAGATTTGTAATGTGCTACCCGAGTTCTCCCCTTCGCAGGGACAATGCGTTCTTTCAACAGTGCGAGGCTTGCTGGGAGGAGCTTGGCTGAAAGCAGAACAGTGGTGTGTGAGCTGGCCCCTGGGGACGAAGCGGGTGCAGGGGCAGGTGGGGACCAGATGCTTGGCCACAGCTGAGCTTGGGGATGAGCACATAGAACAGCCACTTCTGCTTCTACTTACTCATTTTCTCTGTGCTGAAAGGTGTCATATAAATGCTAAACAGAACACAGAGAGAAGAGGCCTATCTATTTGCATTTTGTCTAATGTGAGCAGATGCAGATGGGAAAACAGCTTAGCTTGGGCTGTTCACCTGCGCCACTAGGCCTAATGTTGTGGCTCATGTCAATGGCACCCTCGTCAGTTCTGCTCCAGTGCTGCAGCAGACATGGTACTGGGTACAAGGGGGGCACATGATCCTCAGTGGGTTTACAGGGCTAGTTGGGAATACGGGTCTAACCACAGGACCCATTTGAGGACATCATAAGTATCTGGGGGAGTGGAGGGAAGGAAGGAGGAAGCCCTGGAGGAGGTGGTAGAAGAAAGAGCCCCGCCTGTGTGGGCAGGAAGGCTTCTTAGGGGAAAAGGACCACACTGGCCTTATGGAGGCTGACCCAGGGGCTGGAGAGGCAGAGATGGTGAGAGAAGATGGTCTAAGCCCTTTGTGGGGTTTCCCATCTGGTGTTCTTCTGCAGATTTGCTCCTTTTGTCCTATTGGATGGTGGAGTCCTCCTCATTCGTTAGGACTGCCCTTAAATGTCACACTTCCAAGAGATCTTCCGCTACTATTCTAGATAGCATCCTTCCCCATCACATCGTTCTCTTTCGGAGCATGCTATTTGCTCCTCCCTCCTCTTTACACAAAGAGTGACTAGATGTTTGCCTATTGCTGTCTTCCCACTGCATTGGAACTGCCACACAGGCAGGAATCCTGACCATGTGTGTCATTCATTATTATATTCAGAGCAGCACAATGCCTGGAGTCTGAGAAGCACTCAGGAAAGACTTGTTGAATGAATGAGTGACATTTGAGGAAAGCCTCATTTAGCAAATGTATTTGTTGGCCAATTGGATCCAAGCTCTTGTATTATATTCTAGGAAGACAATCTGCAGATTTCACAGATCCAGCATGGAGACGGATATCTTTCAGGAGGAAGAGTTTACATTCAAACATGCAACAACAACAAAGCAGGAGAAACAGAGCAATTGATGTAAGCATGCCTGTCAAGTCTGCATGTTAAAAAATAGAAGAAAAAGAAATAAAAATTTGTGAATAATTGTCCTGGGACCTTGCATACTTATGAGCTGCTATTATGCATATGGGGATTTTAGTCCTGGATCTTATCCAAGGAGGTTTATTGCTAGATGAAGAGAGAGAATCTTACTCAAACACAGCTTCACCTAAAAGGTGATCGCTAGTCATGGACTCAGTGGGTGATGTTATAAGGAGATTCTGATGTGGTTTTAAGTAAGGAGAAAGAGTTCTTCTTTCATCTTCTATTCAACTTCTTGTTTTGAATTAGTAGCCTGGATTATTCTCCTTTTAAAAAGAATTGTTTTGTTTAATGAAAACCCAAAGAGCCATGTCACCAACAGTGTAAGAGAGAAATACATTTTAAAAGGTAAATATGCTTAGGTATACAACTGATTGGGTTTCTATTCAAATTTAATATGAGCAATATATAGTTTTAGTTATAGAAATCAGGGGCTACAAATAAGAACTATTTTCAAATTTCCTTGAAAGAATAAAAATAATCTCCCCATAAAATTTTATTTGCAAAAAGGTAGAGGAAAGGGAGGATATCCAGAAAATATGGAGATGGTGATTTCTTCCTGTCAACTCTGTGCAGTTAGTATTTTGATAGCCATATTTTGTAAAACCTGAGTGGCTTAACCAGAGTCAACATGTTTTAGAAATTCCCTCCCTTCCCTGCCACCCAGAAAAAGTCCAATTGTAGAAAAATATATTCTGATATGGAAAATAATCTTCTGATGGAACTATGGCATATTCTTGAAGCTGCCATGCAGGAGTTTTAAAATTCTACAGATTTGGTACTTTATGATTTATAGGATGTGAAAAATGAAGCTGGTGGTTTGAGTTAAAAAGCATTTTGTCAGGCAAGCTACGAGTTGCTTCTTAATATTGACTAAGAACAATGACTCGTATTCCTAATTGTGATGGTTGGGCTGGGTGATGGTTAAGTGGTTGGGCTCTATGAAATACCAGTTCCTGAACTGTCCCCATCCTTGCCATGCCTCTGTCCCCTGAGCTTGGTCCAGCCTCTCAGTCAGAGGAGAGAGAGAGAGCTGCTGCAGTCAGTTCAGGATTGCTGTGGGGATGAGAAGTCCCATCTATCCTTCTTTACTTCAGGGTGCTCATTGATCCATGCTCACATTCTCTACCTATGGTATGTGTGAATGTGCTGGAGAGGACCTTTCCCAAGAGCTAGATTCTAGATCATAAATAAGTACAGAGAGTTTAATTCTGCCATAGTTTGGATCTTGAATGTCCCCCAAAGGCCCATGCATGAAAGGCTTGCTCCCCAGTTTGTGATGCTGTTGGGAGATAGTGGGACACTTTGGAGGTGGGGCCTTCTGGAAGGAATTAGGATTGAAGGCACATCCTTGAAGAGGATATTTGGACTCTCATCTCCCTTCTCCCTCTCTTTGCTTCCCAGCTACTTTGACATGAGCAGTTTTGCTCCTCCACAGGCTCCCTGTCTCCTGCCATGATATTCTGCCTCACATAGGCCCAAAAGCAATGAAAATGGCAGAGCACGGACTGGACCTTCTAGAACCATGAGCCAAAGAAAGCTGTCTTTCTTACAAGTTGGTTATCTTGGGTATTTGAGCTATGGAAAGCTGATTAATGTAAACCTTGTGAAATGCTAAAAACTGCAGATCAAGATGGGAATAAGGCTGGGGATGTAGCTCAATGGTGCCTGCCTGCCTGCCTGGCAAGTACAAGGTCCCAAGTTTGGTCCCCAGTACTGGGGAAAAAAAGAGATGGGCATAGAGGCACATGCCTGTAATCCTAGCACTTTGTGAAGCTAAGATAGGATTGGAAGTTGTATCCCAATCTGGACAACTTAGTTACTTAGTGAGATCCAGTCTCAAAACATAAATAAATAAAAAAAGAAAAAGATTGAGGATATAGCTCAGAACAAAGGCCTTGGGTTCATTTCCCAGTACTCCAATAAACAAACAAATAAAACTATACAAATAAAACTAAAGATCATTACACAATGTGAATAGTGTTGTTTACCAAAACTAATATGATTCTGGAACTGAATTTTCTTTTCAGTTTTCTTTCTATACTTGTATTATCAAAAACTGGGATGTTTGCTTAATGAATATTAATAGAATAATGATTAGGAATAATGTGTGATCACTGCTGCTGTCAGAGAATGGATATCAGCAGTGATGGTGTCTGTGTGGATGCATGACTGAAGACTCATTCCTTCCTGCTCACTACCTTTAGAATTTACTCTTTCTTCCACTGCAGGGGAACACACTCCATAAAGCTAGGTCTCTCAGTAGTGCAAGTGGAGTCTTCAGCTTGAAAGCTAAGAGACTATGTGCTTTCTGGTCTATTGTCCTGATGAAGTGTTAGGAACTTCTCAAACTGTAGGCTTCTGTTTAGCATCAGGAAAATAATCATGTGAAGAGATAGGAGGCAGCAGGCTTAGACATGCACTATTTTTAATGTAGACACCTAAGCTGAAAGGAAACTGAACAGAAAAATAAATCAGTGAAATAGCATAAATGTTCAGGTAACAGATCTATACATATGGCTTTTGGTCATATATGTTAAAAGTGGAGTTAGAAATCAGTCAGGAAAAGATAACTTACTGAATTTATGGTGATGAACATTTTTCAAGTAGAAAAAAATATTAGCTTTCTTCTTCATACCACACACTAAAGTAAACATAAGAAACAAAATTATAAAACAAGAACAAAATATAGAATTTCCATACCAATATCTAGAATCTCTTCTACGTTAGACAGTGAAAATTCCTTCTTTAGAGTAGCAAATAAGTGCACCTTATAAAGAAAAAGATTTATGGATTTCACTATATTGAGTTTAAAACTTCTATATAAGAGAAGACAGGAGAGATGGGGCTGAGGGTGGTGAGGAGAGTACAGATCAGATATAATAGGGAAAAAATTGGTGTCCAAATTATATCAAGGTGATAAAATACATAAAAAAAGAAGTTACTTTAAAAATAACCAAGGAACAGATAAAGACAAATCAAAAAACAAGAGTAACACTAAGTGGCAAACATATTTTAAAAACTCTCTCTTAGTAATCAAAGTTGCAAATAAAGACAAAGAGGTACCATTTCCCATTCAACAAATTGGCAAAATTGAAAGGTTTGTTGATATAAAAGTTCCCTGAACTTTAATGTATGTTTAATTAATTATCTTTTAAGGATGGAAGAAGGAAGGAAAGAAGTAAAGGAAGAAAAGATAGAAGTTTTGAGCCAGATGTTAGGAGGCTGAGAACTAATTCTAGTTTTGCTCCATGTGATGAGAAGCTAATCATTTGAACTATTTTAGACCTAATTTTTCTGCCCTGGAAAACCAAGTTAAGGAGCCAATCCCAGTGCCCAGGAGGAGGCTCCCGGCCCACCATTCCACTGCTCCCAGGGCAGAGGAGGTGAGCCCCACAGGCGCCAGCATTACCCCACTCCACTGTGGAAATGAGAAGACACATAAACAAGCCTCAAAAACAGACTTGCAGATCATATACAGCAACCCCAAAGGGAAA
>NW_004624924.1:591560-612213 GCF_000247695.1 Heterocephalus glaber
AACAATAAGAACCAAGAGACTCATGTAATGGTACAAGATCCCAATGATGAATGTAACTGTATTTTATACCTAAAATGTACCAATAAATTTAATGGAAAAAAAAAAAGAAAACCAAGTTAAGAATAGTATTTATTTAGGAGGGTGTTTCTGAGAGTTAAATGAGATTTGGGAAAAGTTCTATACAGGCTAAAGCTCTACTGAAATGCCTATTAGAAAAAAATTGGATTGTTGGATTAATGATCCCCAAGATTTCTCTAGCTCTAATGCCATAGGTTAGTGGAGGTTTATAGAAGAAGAAACCAGGTAATGTCTTTAAATTTCTTAGCTCAGGAGTCGGCACCTAACTCCTGGTGGATGCCCACAGTGTTCTTAGTTCCCATGACACCACCATGCTTTGTTGGTGAGTTGAGGGAGCTCTCCTCTGGTTGTCAGTGTTTTACTTGCCACCTTGAGCCATATACAAAGGCAAAACAACAAAAGGAGACAAAAATAGCTCTCCTTGCAATTGAAAAATGGGAGAACAATATTGATTACAGGTTCATTCTTTCCAAATCTTGCACTTCTTATGTGATCAAAAGCTTTCTATGTTTTGATCCTGGAAATTGCAGCATGCATTCTGTAAGACAATAACAATACCAGTTATAAATGAATACTAATCAATACTAAGCAGTAAGTAAAACCTTAGTCAAATTCTGTCCACATGGAAAGTAGATGATTGTTTTTTTTTTAACGTAGCAGGGAGAAGAAAGAGAGACATAAGATGTTCCCTAGCTTGTAGTAAAGAGGGCATAAAGGGAATCATCAGCCCTTTGGAGCTACATGTAACATGAAAAGTCCCAGATGAGAAATTCTCTGAAACTTAATGTGTTAGCTCTAGCAATTTCACCCAATATACAGATGTCATTAAAGAAGTAGGTTAAAAAAGAAATAAAAGAGAATAAAAGTCAGAAATTGAGAGAAGGAAGGATATAAAGGAGAAAAGGAAGAAATGAAAAAAAGAAGAAAGCAAATGAAAGAGATAGCATGAAAGAAAAGAAACAGACAAACAAGCAAACTTCCTCAGAACCCTTCTGATGGAAATGGCTCTACTTCCTAAGTCAGTGGAAGCCCTTTTTTGGCACTGGCTCAGGGTGGAAGGGGTGATTGATAAGAATTCGAGACAGAGTCCAGGAGCGGTGGGTCTACCCATTCCTGGTAGTGGGATCCTCAGCCGCTTCTGCTCTGTGCTGATCCAGTCAGGGCATTCCAGGCTGTCTTCCGTGGCTGCCATGGACTTTGTGGTGCCATCTTCAGGAGGTAACTCAGACCTCATTTCTGGGCAGCCTTAGTGGGTTTTGCTCCTGCTTCTGTCTTTTAAAAGCAGTAGAGCCCTGGTAGGCAGTAGAGAAGAAGGGGCCAGGGGCCAGCTACAGTAACCCAGGTCATGCCTCCATGACTTACACACCCAGAAGTGTGGTTTACTAACTAATCCTCTGGGTGACTCTCAAGCCAATCAGGTTGACTATAAAGCTTAATGATTACAGTGGGTATATTTTGGTTAATTCACACACAAAATATTTTACTGAAGGTGAACATATCTTCAAAATTGAATTTACTTTAAAAATTATCATTTAAAACCAAAGAATAAGTCTGGTAAGTAAAATATTATAATTGCATAATTTAATAGTGCCTAATTCATGCTTTTGTAGACATTTTCATTAATTTTTGTTGTTGTTGTTTGTGCAGAGTATGGTCAGCTGGCTCCAAGGCAGAAACATCATGGTCCAAGGGGTTTTAATTAAAATCTTTTGCTGAGTATGTTGAGTCACACAGAGTCCCAGGACTCTATGGAGTTTAGGCAGGAGAATTGCAAGTTCAAGCCCTCCGTGGGCAACGTAGCAAATTTTTTAAAAGTATGGGATATAAAATTTTCTTAGAAGTTAATAGACAATTTTTATATAAAACAATGTATTATATTATGAAAAGATCAAAGTTCAAACCAAGGTGACTATAAAACTCTAAAGAAATAGTTGCATTTTTTCCTTTTATACACAAATTTGTTATATAACAAAATAATCTCTCTCTTTCTGGCAAAATTATACATACCAAGTACAATAAAGGAAAAAAATTTCACTGCCTTTCAGCCCACACTTTAAAAAAGTTTTATTTCAAGGTTACTGATAGAAATGATTTATTACCAGAGGAAGGGGTGCTAAAATGGTCTTCTGTGGGTGTTATGTAAAGTGAGGAGGCCACTTACAAGAGGTCTCCCAGGCCTCAGCACAGATGCACAGATTGCCCCTGAAAAGAACATGGTGTCCAAGGCACAGGGCCTTCCAGTTGCTGGAAGAGTACAGTTTTTCACTGCTCAGGGCACTGGCTTCCCAGTCCTGTGAGCTCCAACCTTAAAGAAAATAGCAGCAGCAGTAGTCAAAACAAATAGCTTCTCCAGGCATCAGGCAGCTATTTCCATCATCTTCTTGCCCAAGTGGCCCAGACTCAGGCTTCCTTCATTCTGTTTCAAACAGTCCAATAATTGCACCTTAAAATCCACCTACTCGACAAATTGTACCAGTGAGTGGCCAAATGGAGGTCTTTTCTCCATGAAGTTCATTGATTCTTCCCTGGTGAAGTGTTTTCTTTCTTTCTTTCTTTCTTTTTTTTTGAATCCCCTTTTGACACTGAATTAAAGTTTAATTCTAGCTGAGAAGGAAGCTCTGGGAAGGTTGGGCAGCACTACTGTACCATCAGTGAGACTGTCTGGGAGCTAATTATGCCATAACCCTTCTGCTGCCTGGAATGCATTTGTTCTCTCTCCTGGCCTCTTTTCTTTCAAGTGTTTAGTTATTTCCTGATGAACTTGCTCATCGCCTGCCCAGAAGAGTCCCACAGGATTCGACTGCTTACCAAACAAGAACTGGAGCTCTTTCTGCTCCTGCTATTAATGCTATCCTTTGCTGGAGAAGCTCCTTTTGGATGATGAAAGCCTGGATTTGCATATAGTCAGGGCACTGTCCTCTGTCAAACTGGACTGGGCTAGGCCAGGTCAGTGAGTGGTAAAATGCAGCATGCAGTGAGTCACTGGCAGACATCAGCTAATCTATTTCTCCTGGCACATCATTAACATAGGCGAACACAAATCCACATCAAAACTGGGTTATTTTTTAAAAGCCATATTTACAGCCCATTAGAAGTTAGGGCGAGTGAGAACAAGGCTATTGGTGGTAAGTATGCAATCCATCACAGTAATTAAATGAGTTTAAGTACGATATCACTCTGGAGAGTGCTAAGAGTTCTGTTTTGACATCTAAACCTAAAAGAAATGAACACAGGTAAGAAAGTTCCTGTGCACTGTCTTCCTGTATCTCTTTTAGTCTGTTTTTCCTTTTCACATCTTTCTATCTCTATATTCTTCTGTATTGGCTGCCTCTCTGAATATCTGTTTCTCTATAATCCCTTTCTTTCTTTTCCTAAATCTCTCTTACAAAATCCTTCTTCCTGAATATTAAGTAAATTCTTCCAAGAATTAAAACAGAACAAAATAAAACTCCTTTACCTCATTGCTCCTACTTTTAACCCCCCTTCCTTTTAAGGCATTTTATCAATACCAACTGGAATAATGTGCTTGACTCTGCAATTAGATTTTCCATGAAGATTTCAGAGTGGTTCTGGTACTGCTTCCCATCTTCCCTGCTACTTGCTTGGTTCAGGTTCTTTAGTTCATGGGCAAAAATTCAAGCCCCTCAGCTGATTATCTAGGTTTCTAGCCTATAGCCTCCTGAGAACATGAGCATTCTCATAAAGTGCTGCTCTTAGATGTAAAAGAAGCAGCCAAAAGCTGTTTTTACCTGTACACCAGAGCATATCATAAATCCTACAGCTGAAGTGAGGTGCCAGGGATATCAGACTCATTTCACACAGCCTCCTGATGCAGCTGCCTGAGCAGGGCTCTGGCAGCTGTTGAATACACAGAGCAGCAATGCACACTGATACAGGACAGAACAGAAGAAGGGGACCATATCCAATTGTGGCCACAGAGGGCCCTGAAATAGGCAGGATGTAATTACTCTTGATGCATCTCTCTGCCTCCCAACTTCAAGGAAGTTTATAATTCCTCTTTATTTAAAAAATAAAAAATTACACATGGTCATAATGCCAGTCAATGTTGGCTTCTAGAAACAGCTTTAAAATTTGCCTTTGTGGAGGAAATGACTCCAGGAGGGAGAACACAAGCAGTATGAACCACACTGCTGAAGGCCCAGCTCCAGGCAGACGAGACAAAGCAAGAACTGAGAGTTATCAGAAAACACTGGATCGATTCATTTTTCATAAAGAGATAGCTTATGGTGCAGTAGTTTTCTTTTTTTTTTTTTTTACCTTTTCACAGCAGCTGCTACAGTAGGCTATGCATGATAAAGCAGGGTTACCTACTTAATGGTTGTAGGAAGAATTTATGTTCATTGACATGGACTCTTGGATCAAGAAGATGATGACTACATGTTTTATGATAATTTCTTAACTATGAGTTTCGATTTAGACAACTTCCATTCTCATTTTCTATTGTATCTCTTTAAAAATCAACAAGTGTTTTATACATACAGAAAAGTACAGGATAACAAATAATGAACAGCAAGTTCCCTTTTAAGGATTGAGATATTACCAGCACCTGGAAATACTCCTCTTACTTTCTCCCCAACTCCTGTCTGCCCAGAGGTTTTGTCTACTTTGGAGCTTTATATAAAGAAAATTATGTAGCATATATTATTTTGTGTCCTTGCATCTTTCACTCTATATTATTTATGAGCTTTATTAATGGAAAGTGTACCTCCAGCTTGTTTGTTTTTATTGCAACTCATATTCCAAAGTATAAATGGACAACACTGTGCTTGTTCCCATGGGGTATTTATTTACCCTCTGATATGAACTTTTGGATGTGTTTCCTAATGCACATGTTTCTCTAGAGCTTTTTTCTGGAAATAAAATTATTGGATCAGAGGGATGTGTATCTTCAACATGAGTAGTGTTCTCTGTTTTCTTAGACTCTGTGTGTCTTGTATCTACTCATCGCAGGGCCAATTATGTTAACCATATTTTCTAATTTTCTGTATTTGATGCTCTAGCACTTGAGGACCTTACAGCCCTCTGGTGAGACTGTCCTTCTCAGGGCTACTCATTCTTAGAGATGGTAAAGGGCTCAGCTAGGAGTGCACTTTTCTTTTCTTCTTTTTTTTTTTTTCTTTCTGGTACCAGGGATTGACCTCAGGACCTTGCGCTTGCCAGGCAGGTGCGGTGCCACTGAGCTACATCCCCAGCACAAGGAACACACTTTTCATACAAACCAACAAATCCAGAGTCTGCGCCTGCAACCACATCCTTATCAAACTCACACACCAAGCCAATATTTTTCTTGCTCTAAATCTCCCTGGGCTTAATTCCAGGCAACTGGAAACCATATTTAAGCCCCACGACCTGACAAAACTATTCACACTGGTGGAGACCAAGCTGTTTACTTTGCCCCACTTTACCCCAGGAAACCCCAAGAAAGGATGTGTTCTCACCTCCTCCTTGCTTTTATCTTTTCTTTCCTCATCATTCTGATGCTTTCCTGTGGCCTAACATGGCATGGCGTATCTCCTCTTGGGAAGTAAAATCATAAGTTCTGTCTTCATGTTGTTAGCTTCTCCCTGTTGTCATTCAATCTTGCCACTATAAATTCTATCTTGGATACAATTTCACAATAACTAGGTATTGCCAGAAGGATTTAAAAAACGGTGGTATCAATTTATACTCCACTGCCAGTGTGTCTGTACATTTCCAGAAATACATTGTAATGGCATAAAATTTCATTATAATATTATAAAATTGGAATTTGAGTAAATCTGGGTAGGCTTCCTGTCTAAGGAATCTATGCTGAATCCTCACTAGGCTCTCTGTTGCATAGACATAGCCATTAGCTTTAACCCATATTCAGGCAGGAAGTAGAAATCATGTTCACTAGGATTTTAGGAAGGAATCTCAAGATTCATATTAAGTGGTGATATTGATTCTCTCTCATTCTGATATAATGCTTCATTTTAAAACCATGGAGGTATTTTCTGAATTTGCCGGTGGCTCAGTTGTGAGTACAATATCTAATTCTCCTTTCTTCCTTACCCACAGAAATATTTGTTTGGGAGGCCATATGCCCAGCCCTAGTGAAGGATCACATGTGACCTAAGTCAGGTAGGATAATTTGTTTCAGCTTTCCCAGCCTTTCTCACTTTTATGGCTGGGGGATCCCAGAGTTCAGGTGGCTTTAATGTTGGCCAGAAAGCTATGGGAAAAAGCAGATAAGGATGAAACCCTTCCTTCCGTCATTTCTTTGTGCCCTGAATATTGGAATTATCCACAGAGCTTTAGGAACCATCTTGAGGTTTTAGTTTGATACAATTATAAAGCTCTGACAATAGTGGACCACTGAGTCAACATCAGCAGGCACTTTCAGATTCTCATGTGAGAAAACGAATACTTGTTTGTTTAAACTGGTTTGTCAGGTTTTCTTGGTTGTGCAGCCAAATGCACTCTTAACTGATTCTCTAAA
Organism: Heterocephalus glaber; assembly: GCF_000247695.1. Next base: position 598,120 of record NW_004624924.1, read on the forward strand.
GGAAGCTCAAAATATTTTAGTACAGAAATTTGTTATTTAAAGGGGAGTAGAGTTAGAAATACTGCCTTTGAATGATTCAAACACAAACATATGGGGGGGCACTGCATTTGCCTTTTATTCTATATTCACATCTTTATTTTCTGAAGATTAATCTACATATTCATTTATCACGTATCTGAGCACCTACTATGTGCAAAGGGATTAAATTATTGTGCTGGGGATAAATAAGACAGTGTTTCTGTCCTTAAGGCACATATAGTTTATTAGAGAGAGAGTGATGCAAAGGCAGCAAGGGTAGTAGCAGTTGTGGTAGTAGTATTAGGACTAGTAGTAGTAGTACTAGCAATACTAGTATAATAAGTGAACAACAGAAAATGGGAAAAGTGCTTTGTTAGCACATAAAGGAGTGATTTCTTTTGCTGGCATTGACAAGAGTTGGGAAGGGGTAGAAGATAACATAGGGAGGGAGGGAGTTATGCTTGTTGGTAATGTTTAATTTTGAAATCTTGATGTATCAGGACCATTTGTTAATCATCTACAAGAGCAAAAGCATTCCAGTCAGAGAAATGGAGGGCATAAAGGCACAGAAGCATGGAACCATGTGATGTATTGGGGGAACCACAGTTCAGCATTACTAGAGTATAGCCCTAGAATGGCCCTAATTGGAGTTCCCAGTGAGAATAGGGCAGGGTCAAGTGCACATTTATGACAGAAGATGATGGGACACATTTTGAATTATTACCTTCTCAGTACTGGCCATGGAGTCCAGTTGTCATTGGGACCATGAGTGGGACCAATTGTCATGGGATTAAGATCAATCCTGGACAAGCTTATTTACTAGGGATCATCTATATTTTAAATGGCAAGTAATTTTCATCTTGTAGTCAGGTCTGATTGGTACATACCAAGAATACTATGTTTGGAAGAATCTGATTCCATATTTGATATCAACAAGAAAGACCTGATTGATCGCATGGGGTCCATATACTGTGGATTTACACTTTTCATCTCTGTGCCTCCTCTGCAGTCATTCAGACACAACCGAGGAGTTCTGCAGAACCCAGCTCATGCTTTTCTGCATCTTGTTTATTTCATCCATGTGCAATGCCGCTCTGATCACCAGAGTTACCATTATAAACTGCATCAGCCATCTGTGTGCCTGAGAGCAACAGCTACTGGGGCAAACAAAATTTTAACTCCCTTGGCTTTCAAATGACAGGAAGATGAGGTAGTGAATGTCAAGGTCTTATTTAAGGAATGATAAAACAACCAGTTTCATGTGCTATCATTACAGCAACCACATTTGTTATAGATAAAAACAAAGAACAATTTATATTTTGAGTCCCTCCCTGCTCCCTCTCTCAAACCAAAATGATCTCAACATTCCATTTGACAAACTGAAATGTACAATGTGTTCATAGCAGGCTAGTTTGATTCACAAGTCATGAAAGTATCAATTTCCTGGTGTCAACCCCCTGCCTCACAAAACCCAACAAAACAAAATCCCAAAACAAAACCCCAACAAAGCAACAACAACAAAATAACTCAACAACAACAAACAAACAAAAAACCCACAAAACAACAACAGTGACAAATCATGCCAAAAAAATGCCCTCTGTATTACGGCAAGATTTTCTGTCAGGTTCTGGACATAAATTTATCAAATTAAGTGGCCAAAAAAGACTAGGTTTATGTGCTGAAGGAATACCAATGGATTGCTAGTGCATATAAGGAAGACAAAGGTGAGCTTTCTTGTTAAGCAGCCATTCCCAGCCTTGTGTGCCGAACCATGGTCATGGGCATGGTACATATTAAACCTAAAGGACAACTGACCTAGTAAATACAGATAAGAAACCAGATGCTCTCCTATGCCATATGACACATTTAAGAACAGCTTCTGGGTGTTTCTGGTAGAAAAAAAAGACCACAGAGCATTTTAGTGCTGAAGTGGAGGTCATAAATCCCAGCAGAAACCACTCTTGCGTGAAGTTGGATGTGTTCTTTTTGTCACCCCTAAACTTCAGTTTCCTCTTTTGTAAAATCAGAAAGCTACCTCAAAGGGTAAGCAGGGTTAGAAAGAGCTAATCAACTAAGATTATACATGAGAAAGTGGTCTTTAATTATATAGTACTGCTGAAACTTAGGCATTGTTATTATCATAACTATTGTTACCTCCTAATGTCATTACAAAGTTCAAAAGAAATAATGCAGGTGAAACCAGTTGGAAAAGGATCCAGAAAATCTGTCTGTAGAAGTACAAATGTAAGGTATCAGCTAAAGTACAATTATGCCTTTCATAATGATTTTTTGGTCAACAATGGACCAAATATGCCACATTGGTCCCATAAGGTTATAATGACTCTGAAAAATTTCTAAGACCTAGTGATATCATAGCTGTCTTAACATGGGAGCACGATGCATTGCTCATGTGTTTGTGGTGATGCTGGTGTAGGCAAATTTATTGTACAACTAGTTGTATAAAATATAGCACATATAGTGGTGCACACGAGGTGTGTAGGAGGCTATACTATTTAGGTTTGTGTAAGTACATTCAATGATGTTCATATAAAGATATATGTCTCAGAACATATCTTTGTCTTTAAGCCATGTATGACTGTAATAGCATCAGTGCTTTTAATTCCGGGTGGCTAGAGACCCAGACGGAGCAGAGTAGCAAAAAAGTACAACGGTGTTTATGGAAATAAAAGGCTTTAGAGAATTTTTAACAGGCAAAAGATCAATTCAATAAAAATGGATGGACCCTAGAATATCCCAGAGCAGAAGTATTTGTGTCAATGAAATTGTGCACAGGTTGAAGACATTGTTCAGCAGATGAATCCATATGGCTAGCATTTTATATTTGGTAAGGTTTTGATGATAAGAATGAAACACTGACTCAGGTTACAATGAAGAAATGGAGATTCATTGATGAAAATATGTATGCAAAAATCTATGCCACCCCTCATGGGAAATTACCAAGAGCCAAGTCTCCTGTAGAATGGAATGTGCAGCAGGAACTGGGAGGTTATGGATCAAAAGCACCTCAGGAACTGGATTATCTTGTTACTCTAGAGCAGCAGGAGTTTTCTAATTTTCTACTGTTCACACCACTACACAGCCAATCATCTCATCTTCTTGTCCATGTATCACTCGGCTTCTACTTTTTAGCACTCCAGACTTACTCTTAGCTTCCACCTGCTCTACTCTCTCTGTCTGTGTCTTCTGCTGCTCTTTGCTTCTGTTTCCTTCCCACCTTCCATCCCATGAATATCTCTATGATTGTCATTTAGACTCTTTAGGAGAAAAATCTGAGTAGTTTAATTTGTTCCCATTGTCTTTGTTGGGTGTAGCTTTTATAAAAGGCCACCTTGGAGACAGGCTGCTGTTGGATCAGGATTCCATAACTGGGCCAATTACCTGGGGTCATAGAGGTAGAGTCACATGATCTGAACGTACCAATTTGTGCTCCAAGAGTGATTTCAATCAGTCTGTCATTGGAAACTCTTGAGGTGATGCAGTGTGATCTACTGGTGGGCAAGTACTCCATGGCTTCCCTGTTACTATATGTGTAAGGGTGCTTGAATTCTGGACACTTGGTTTACTTCCTGTTATGAAGTCCATAGGATCAATGACTACTGTAAAGCACCCTTATAAAAACACACACCCACTGTAATTATGATAATGACAATAATGATGATAAAGATGAAAGAGGAAAAGAGAAGGTAGGAAAAGGTAAATGTGGGGATTTTAAAACATCACTTTCTTTTGAGCCACTTTGAAAGGAAATGCATAATGCAAACTTATAGGAATATAATGGTTGGCCAGAACCAAGCCTTGTTTTGAGTTCTAGTTATTTTACCTACAGTCATTTCAAAGTAGCTTCCTGGCATGATGAAAGATCTTAGAATTTTGGAACACTAAGAAACTTCGAAGTATCCTGTACTTCATTTTGCATGGCTTATCCCCTTCATCTTAGAGAAGCAGGAACAAGGTTCTGGAAGGCTGAGGGCCTGGAGCTAGCCTCGTCTTCCCTCTCTCATTGCGGAGCAGAGGCATGATCACTGAGGTTTCTGGTGGTGGTGGTGTGGATTCTCTGCCACAGAATTGCTAACTGTGGTCAGAGGCGTTCTTGTGGCCACATGTACAGATGGAAAACTTACTGGTTGAATAGTTCCTTCTTCCATTTGGCACAGCTGGCCTGGAATTCTTGTCAATATTTCTTCTGTAAAACAGAAATCTGCTTCCTCTATAAAGGAATGGTGTGTTTTCTAAGCTTTGTCTTCACCTCAGGTTAACAAGCCATCTTTCTGTGTCCTGTTCTCTCCTCCCATTTCCTAAACCTCAGAGTCAATATCAAAAGCCTGCAATGAACAAGCCACTCTGGTTGCCATGTTCTTGTGAGGTCTGCAGCTACTAAATAAGTAAAACAAAGCAACAATTAATAACAAAGTGCAACTGCCAGCTTGATCAATCTTCTAAATTTATCAACCAGGATTACCCTGGGGTGAACCTTTTTATCAGTTTTGTGTTCTGCTATCAGTCAGAAAAAATATTTTTTTAGTGAAAAAATATTACCACTGGATTAAAAAGTTATGTACATAGTGGTAGATAAAGCCCTCTTGATTCCAAAATGATAAACAAAATAACTAAACTATGTTTTATGTATCTGCTGTATTTTCACTGTGTCCTTGAGCCAATTACTGTCTCCACTCTCCGCATTTCTCAGAAAAAGTCTCTACTCTTCATAGAAACAGAGTGGAGACAAAGTAACTAGGGTACTTATTGTTTATAAGTGTGTAGTTTATACATGGCTTGGATGTGTCCCCCAAGGGTTCATGTGTTGGAATCTTGGCTGCCAGTGTTAAGATGTTAAGAGGTAGCGGGACTTTTAAGAAGTGGAGCCCAGTGAAGGGTCATGAAGGTTCTGACTTTGAAGGGATTAAAGCATTTCTCATGGGACCCCAGTTAGTTTTTCGAAGAAAGTCGCTGTAAAAGAGCAAAACCAGCCCCTCCCTAATCTCTTTGGCTTTTTGCCTCACCATGTTATCTTGTTATCTCTCTCTCTCTCTCTCTCTCTCTCTCTCTCTCAACCTCTCAGCTATGATGTCATCTGCTATGTGACACAGTGGAGCAAGGACCTCACCAGAGGGGTGCAGGTGCTGGTGCCATGTTCTTGAACCATCAAAAGTGAGAGCTAAATAAACCTCTTTTCTTTGTACATTACCCAGCCTCCAGTATTTAAACTAGAGACAATGGAAATGAACAAATACACAGAAAATACTTAAGAAACACATAACTGATAGCATATACCTTTTTGATATATAATAATATTTTTATTTAGTCATCATGATCACTTTATGAGGAATGAAGCTCAGAGCAATCTACTAATTTGTTCAAGTTCTGGGAGGAAGCAGTTCTAGAGTTGAAACATTTAGACCTAATTTTCTGACTTCAGTTAGGTGGTATTTTTGGTGCACCAGAGCTACCTCCAACAACCGTTGTAAATGCAAGGCCCACGGCTGGAAAACCTTTTCCTGCTTTTCTCTTTTTTTGTAAGAGGGCAGGGAAGTGGAGGACCCACTCTATGCCTGACTCTCTGTCTTAGCTGCTTTTCCATCCCTGAGATAAAATATCCAACATTCACAACTTAAAGGAGGAGGAGTTTATTTGGCTCACAGTTTCCAGAGGGTTCAATCCTTGGCTGGCTCCAAGGTAGGAACAGCATGATAGAAGGGCATGGTGGAGGAAAAGTCAGGGGGAAGAGAGAGAAGGGAGGAGCTGGGGATAAAAATACATCTTGTAGGTCATGTCCCCAGGGACTTACCTCCAATCAGGCCCTACCTCCTAACAGCACATTTAGCTACTGAAATCATCAATAGATGAATCCACTGATGAGCATGGCACCCCATGATCCACTCTCCCAGGGTTCAGAAACAAATGAGACTTTGGGGGGATATTTTAGATCTAAACCATAACACTCTCCTCTCCCAGGATTCAGAATTCCCTGTGCAGACTTTGCCTCAGTACTCTGTTGTTACCAGCATCTAGTTGGGCCACTTTAGCACCCGCCACCTCTCTGCCCTGACAGGTGGTAGCATCCTGGGATCAGGTGGTATTTGAAGAGAGGTTGTATCCTCTTCCACTCTTACCTGTGGTTTGGGTTATTTGACTCTCCCTGAGGGGCCTCAAGTACTTCTTGCCACAAACTGACTCTAGCCTAGGTTCCTTATCTTGGGAAATCAATATAAGGCTTACCAAGTTTCGCTTTCCTCAGGTCAGGGTGGCAAATATGCAGGAGATTGCTCAATGAGTTTATGAGGGCCTCACATGAAACTTAACATGCTTTAGTTCTTAGGTGATACAAAAAGGTGGCCCTAGCTAGTGAAAGGCCACAGTGTTGGCTACCCCTTCTGAAATGGTCTTGTTGACTCAAATTCTGAGTGGGGTTTTATTGGCCCCCCAAAATAGACAAATTGGCCACTCCTCATTTTCTTTTTCATTGACAGCTGTGGGGTGAGCCCTGTTCTCAGATGCTTGCCAGCCAGAGTCTAAGCAGAGTGCATTTGGTACCCCAGGAGGGATCAGTGAGAATTAGAGTGACAGGGAAGTTAGAACTCTTCTGACACCACAAGGCATCTTCTGGAAAAGAATCTTTGCATACATCATCTAGAACCATGACGCTTAGGGTTTACACAATGCAGCCTAAGAAGTGTGCCATGGGGAAATGTGTGTGTGTGTGTGCGTGCACAGAAAGATGCCCAAATGAATCCACAGTCACGTACCTATGCTGAAGCACATTTCCTAAGACTTTAGCCTCCAGTTTCTGTGCAGTCACTGAATTTGTTGACTTGCTTGTCTTTTTTTTTTTTCTTAAATTCTTTCATTGGTACATTTTAGGTATACAATACGTTTACATTTATCATTGGGTGCTTGTACCTGTACATGATGCATCTTGGTTCTTATTTTTTCCCCATTACCTGTGCACCCTTCACCTCCTCCACCTTTCCCTATTTACATAGACTTTGTTTCCATTTTTTTTTCTTTTCTCATAATTGTTCCTTTCCCTTCTTTCCTTTCCCTATCTCCTCGCACCACCCCTACCCCTTTGGACCTTTTCCTATTTCAAAGTATCAATTATTAGTTATTAATCCTTTTAATCCTTAATTTCACTTTCAGTTTCTCACACTAGAGAAACTATTTGTATTTACACATGTGTGTCCTATTTATTTCACTTAAGAATATGGCCTTGATATGCATCCATTTAGCTATAAATGTCTCTAGTTTCTCGTTCTTTATGGCTGAGTAGTACTCCATTTTATAAATTGACTTGCTTGTCTTAACACAAGTTGTAGATTATTTTAACCATCCTTCCACAGATTATGGCTAACTGGCTAGTCTTCTGGCCAGCTGGAGCTGCCAGACAACCCAGGAGCATTTCAGGAAATGCATAATTTCTAGCAAAGGAATTATTATTATTCATCTTCCCTTTACCCCCACAAAGAAGGAGAGCCTCTGCCCTTGACCTTAACCTTGGCATTCTCTTATTGCTTTCTGTTCTTCCATGACACCTAGGCTTGATAATTTCTGTTTCAGATATTCTTGGGAATATCAGCTGAACTTTAATTTACATTTACTATAATTCTGAAGTCACAGATCTTCTGAGAAAAGTGTGAGTGTGTCAGAGAAAAGCTTTCAGCTTGTCTCCATGCTGAAAGGCCTCTTGAGACATCTGAGCTCAATCCAGAGAATAAAGCAGATTGATTACCCCTGTCTGGTGAGTTTTATCAAAAGGTGATAAAACATGGTAATGAAAAATGGTGGGCTGAGTTCGTCATAGGTTTCTTGAAGGGCTCTGTACAGGTAAACCAGGCTATAACTCATGTGTCCTATGACAGCTTTTATTCTTCTGGTTTTTTGGTGCAGTTCTGAGGAGTGGAGGGAATTGCCTAGACAACAGATGTGGGAGATGTTTTTTTTCTCCCCGTCCTGTGGACAGGCTTGAGACTCCAGCCCAGTGACTCACTGTTGTGGTATTATATACCTCAAGATTAAGTGTGTGCTATAGAAAGTGTGGGGCAGGATTTATCAGTTCGTGTTTGTCCTTTGAAGTATCAGGGCAGGCTACTTTGCTGATGATTTCTGGAACCTGGCCAAGCCCCAATAAGCTGTGAGAATAGCCGTCTCAGGTTTTCTTGGCACATGAGCACATTTGCACTCGATTCTCAGCCCTCCACAGCTTTCTGATGTTTTTGAGGCCAGTGTTCTTGGGATTGAGGGCCCAGGGCCAAATTGTAATCCTGCCTGTTTATGCTCCTTCAAATGCCCCATCTCAACATGGTTTTGATGGCTCCAGATACAGACTGTAACACCAATTTGATTTCAAAAGTGCCGGCTGGCTTTGAGTTGCTTCTAAGCATTTGTGTATACATTTCTCTACAGCACACATTTCCTGCTGTCCTGTCCTTACTAACAAAATGTTGACACTTCAGTGTTTTTACTACAACAACACTTTCTACAATAATACGTGTGCATATTTCCAGGTGAAAATGAAAGCAATGTGTATGTGAGAATAAAACTGGAGAAGCCATTATAACTCTATCAGTAAGTTAAACAAATACAATCCATCCTCCTCTAGTGAAAAACCCATCTCTGCCTGTGTCTTCCTCCTGACATCTTTACTCATCACCCTGTTATTAATTTTGAGAAGAAAGAAGTTAACAGCTTAAATATGTTAGATTCCCAGACACCTTCCAGAGAGGTTAATATATCAGCTACATTTCTCATCATCCAGCTATGTGTAATAAATAGCTTTCTTTTAAATACATATTTCCCAATAGACTCTCTAGTTCAGGTTTCTCTGTAGTCCTGGAATCAGGACTGTGCTTCATGATTTAAATCTTGCCAACCTGGGTTGGGGAACCCTGTGGAATCCTTCTGGGAATCTTTCACTCTCCCTGCTTTTGAGTGGGCAGATCCTTTAGTAAAGTACCTTGAGACAACTGAGCTTGAATCTCAGGGAAGACTCAGAATGTTGTCAGGTCCATGCCTATTCTTCCTGGTTGCAAACATAACCATATGTAGTTGCAGGCTGAGTCCTGTTGTAGAATAAATAGTGTCTCTTCCCTGCCCCTTAGTTTCATATCTTAACATCTTATCCCATAGTGGGTAAGAATGTAAGCTTGTCTGGAGATGACATCTTTATATAGGTAATTAAGTTAATATAAGGTCATTAATGCTATGGTTTAGATCTAAAATGTCCCCCAAGATTCTCATGTGTGTGGAAGGTAATTGAATTATGGAGGTGCTACATCATCAATGAATTCATCCATTAATCAGTTCAGGAACTAAATGTGTTTTAGAAGGTGGGGCCTGGTCTGAGGATGTGGGTCACTGGGGGCGTGACCTGGAAGGGTGTTTCTTGTGCCCCCCTCCTCCTTTCTCTCTCTACCTTCTGGCTTCCATAGGTTGAAAGCCTTTTCCTCTGCCATATCCCTCTGCCATCCGGTTTCTCTCTCATTGCCAGCCAGCCTGGACTATAACTGGAGTCAAAATCCATTCATCTCCTATAAGTTGAGGGTGTCGGGAATTTTGTCCCAGTGACAGTAAAGTAACTAAGACAATTAAGGTGGGCCTTGGACCAACATGGTTGGTATCTGTTTAAAAGGGGGATATTTGGAGATAGGCCTATGCAGAGAAAATGTCACATGAACATGAAGACAGCCATCTTCATGCAAGGTGAGAGGCCTGGAACAGACTCTTCCCTCATCCTCCAATCCTTTGGAAGGGAACAGTCTGTAATGTTTATAGCAGTCCTACAACTGCATATATGTCTGTCTTAGTCTGACTGTACTTCTATAACAAAGTACCTGAGACTGGGAAATTTACAAAGGAAAGAAATATATTTCTTATCATTTTGGAGGTTGGGAAGCCCAACATCAAGGTGCCTGCAGATTCAGTTACTACAAGGGCTGCTCTCTACTTCTGAGATGATGCCTTGTTGCTTCATCCTCCCAAGAGGAGGGACACAAGATTCTCACATGGCAGAAGGTGAAGGACGAGATGGGGAACAGGGGAAGTCAGCAGTGTGGCTGAGTCCAAGGCAGCTGATGGTATAACCCTCAGTCTGAGGACAAGACTTGGGAACTCAGGAGACCATTGGTGGGAGTCCTGGAGTCCTAAGCCAGAGAACCTGGAGTTCTGACACCCAAGGGCAGGAGGAGAAGGGTGTCTCTTCTCCAGAAGCGGGGTGTTTTCCCTTCCTCTGTCTCTTCATTCCATCAAGTCCACAAGCTGACTGGATGATGCCAGCTCATAGTCAGGACAGATCTTCTCCACCCAGTCCACTGGCTCCCATGCCAGCCTCTTCTAGAACCATCTCACAGTCCACCTGAGGCAGCCCAGTTGTTTGAACCACATACTGGACCACCTGGGCCTCCCTTCTGGCAGGGGGGTGATGGGCTCAGTGACTACTGAAGCACTGAGAATAAGCAATGTTTTCCCAGCTATCTATACTCCCTTAGTCCAGGGAAGCTGAAGCCAGCCATCACAAGGTTCCCTTGGCAACAGACTCCCAGGAAGAGACTGGCATGTCAGGGAGCACTGGGGATAAACTCAAGAGGAGGAGATGGCAGAGGAGCCAATTGGGAAGAGGGAGAGGTGGAGCTATGATGGAGGCCCAGCCAAGGCTTCAGCTTGCTCTGTGGGCAGCTCTGGAGCCAGGATGGCCTTCACAGTTGGGCCCTCAGACCCTACTGCCAGCCAGTCCTCGAGTGGTGTGGACTCTGGAAGGAGCTGTGACCTCTAGAAAGGCAGTTTTCTTCCGTCAAGGCAAACCCTAAAGAGACTTGATAGCTGGAGGAGGTCTCTTGAGAGCAATCCCAGTAGCTACAGGAATGTCTTCTGTTCCTCAGGGGCATCTTGGTGGCACATCACAGCACCTACCATGAAGGGATCCTAACAGGTTTGTTGACTTAAGGGTGGCTTGTTCAGTTTCAGAATTTTCATAATGGAGTTGAATTTTGCAAGGTGTAGCAGTCGCTGAGGTTCTTTCTTCCTCATTTTCTTGATGAAGCAGGAGCCCTTAGTTCCCTGAGGCATGCCCTGGGAGAGAGGCAGAGCTGCAGTGCTGAATGTATGGACCAATATTTAGACAGGGACCAGAATCCACTCTAGGTGTTTCATGCTGACGGGATTAATGGGAAAATAAGGTTACAAGGGTTAGGGTGGAAGGTCAGGAGAACAAAGGGAGTGGGAGATGTTCCCCAGAGACAAGGAAGCAGGTTGTGGCCTGTGTTGGAGCCTACAAGTTCAGCCTCTCTGCTGAGCTGTGCAAGGATGCTGCTGTTGTCATTGCCGCAGCTGTGGCCAAGTCTATGTGGTTCCCTCTGAAATGGAACTCAGGACAGTATGTTTTGATCCTGGCGAAATCAGGGCTGATATTGCTAGAGCTCAGGGTCACCTGTGGTGCTGCTGGAGCCCAGAGTTGCTGTTCACAGTGCTGCTGCTGGTGGTGGCAGCACTCCCTGAAGTAGGCAAAGCAGCCGTCTTCCTTTCCTCTAGCCTCCCTTCTGGCAAGGGAACTGCAATTTAGAGATGGTCAGGCAGGAATGGGCCTGGATCTAGAACCAGTAGACAGCTGTCCAGTCTGTCCTAACCTGGCCTCCTGCCATGTCTCTAGTCTGTGGATTGTCCTGATAGGGAGATCACATTGCGACGGCCAGAAACCCCTCTCCAAATCTGAAGAGAAACCAGGGTCTACTAGCTCTCAGCTAATGTGCTCTTGATTACACCTTACTTCCTCTTCCCCCTTTTTGGGGCTCCCAAGAGGAGTGCTAGGTCACTATTAAGGCATACTGGACACTGCCCACAAAAGGGCCATTAAGCCAACCACAAGACTCAGTTATTGCAGACAAGTTCATGGTCAAGCTGATGGTCAGTGGAATTTCTAAATTCCAGTAGTGGAAATGACCAAATATTCTTTATATAAATTTAATTCTCTGGGATATTGATAAAATAATTACACCTACTTTATCATGAGTAAAAATTCTTGTGTTTATTATCTGTGATTATACGTTTCCCCCCTCATTTTCTCAGGGTGATGGAACATATCATAAGTTATCCTGCATTCATTCATTTGTTCTTTCAGGAACTATTTATTGGGTGCCAACTATGGACAGGGATTTGAATTGTGTATAGTGGAAAGAATACAAAGAAGTAAAAGAAATATCCCCACCAAGAAGTTTATCCTTATGAAGAAGGAGGGTTTTTTTAATGATAAAGTAGCTGAATTACAGAAAGAAAATTAGTCAAGGATAGAGGCACCCAAGACTCCTGACTGGCAAACCAAGCCATCCCAATAAATAGCCCCTTTCTTATGAATACTGATGTGATTCACTTAGTAGCATTCAACTCTAGGATTCAAGTTATTGTCTCTTATTATTTTGAATGTCGTCTGATTATACATTGACGGGGGTTTGGTCTGAGAGCTTACTTTGCAGCATCTTCCTTTATACTCATGAAAGTGTCTAGGTAAGTTTGTTTTTTTCCACATCACTTAGCTTTGTAGATACAAAATAAGCAATGTATTGTATTCCTTCAGTCTAAGCATGTGGTTGGTGCAATTTTTCCACAAACAGCTGAATTAGACAGCCTGTGTGTGGTGATTCAACATGAGGATGAAATAGTAGGTGATAAAGGTTATCAGAAAAGGCACTGAGGATTTGCTTAGTTCTGTTCAAATTCAGCAAGCCCAAAAGTGCTGCCAAATCTTACTGAGCAAATTCTTTTCACCCGGGAATTTTAAGCAAAGACTAAATTCTGTAATTCTCTTAAATATAAAAGGCTTGGGGAGAATTTTATCAGATCAATACTCCAGTTAGTAACGTGTAGCCAGCATCTAGCATATTACCTAGCTGGCCATCAAATCATGCAGTATTTTGGAGCATTTTCCAAATCATACTTCCGATCTCAGACAATAGGCTGAACTCACTTCTCAGTCTTTTGAGCAGTCACTATGCTCCATGAAGCAATGGTGTTACCGTGGTTTCCTTAGCAACCCACATTTTACAAAGGAGAGAGTGTGGTCTGATGAGGGAAAGAATGAAAGGGAAAGGGTGCTTTGATATCTTGAATGGAGGATGCCAGCAAGACCTCCCTGCCTCATTCTGGGGACAATCATCCACTCATGAAAAGCTGTGATCAGCTGAGAAAAGCTTCATTCATCTCATTTAAGATTTGTGAAATATGTTCTGGGCATGATGCATTTCGCCATTTTAACTCCTAGAAAAAAACCTCTAATTTTTCCTTATACATCTGGAATGCTCCCCTAAGAGAATGAAACAAGGGAAGGCATTCTGTGGTGCCACAGTTGTATATGGGCTTAATTTGAAATAATTGGTTTCATTGGTCTTGATATTCTAATTATGTTTCCACATTTCACCATGCAACACTGTGCTGCATGAACAAGTTGGGTCCCATAGTAATTGCCATGTTCTTGCAGAGAGAATACACAAAACAAAGGACTATTGTGTCAGGGCTGTAAGCAGTGTATTTTGATTTTTTTTCTTGTTTCCCTTGGTGTTTTTAACAGAAGCCAATCTGGAATGTCCAGTAAGGTCCTGGAACAGCTGAAGCTGTCTGGGAGATCCGTGTAGGGTGTGGTTCACCTGCACAGATTTCTGACAGGTCATCCCCTGTGAAGACTGAAGTATGACACACACTAAGATTCTTCTGATGCTGCTAGAGAGCCTGTCTCCTTCTCTGGTTACCTCAAGTTCCATGGAGAGCAGGGGCCACCAGATTTGACTTCCATGACATTCCCTTGCCATTGCCAGACTAACTGGAAACCTACGTAACACTGTGTGTTTGTAAAGTGATGAGGTTTTATAGGATAATAAACCTTTGCAGTTTCTCGGTTGCTAAGGGACCTCAATTTAGTCCACTTTGTGATAGGGAAAATATGATAGGGAAAAGAGAAGTAAATTTCTTGGAATATTTCCACCCATGCTTAAGTGCTGATGCAAAATTCTGGAAAGACTAAATGTCTCTAATTTCTCATTTTTTATGGCTGAGTAGTACTCCATTTTATAAAAAAAA
>NW_004624924.1:631345-644203 GCF_000247695.1 Heterocephalus glaber
TTTGCTTCAATAAGACAAATACAGGTGGCATAGAAATAGCTATGAGGTCAGCCTGTCTTCATTTTGAGAATCAGTATCCTTTTTTTTTTTTTTTTGTACCAGGGATCGAACTCAGGACCTTGTGCTTGCAAGGCAGGCGCCGGTACCACTGAGCTAAATCCCTGGCCTGAGAACCAGTATTCTTCAGTATAGTTGTCTCTATATTATAATTCCCTGCATTAGCCAGAATCCAAACATTTATGTATAATCTAAAAATGTGTGCTAATTTTTGGTTTTGTCTTCTCCAAATGCAGTGATCACATACCTAGACCCTTCTCACATAGGGAGAAACTACCTACTTAGATCATTATCTCTTGCTCAAGAGTCCAGGTAGAAAAGAAGGCCCTGGGTACCAGGGAGCTGGTAGCACTGGGCATTTCACATACCACCTGTATGTTTCTTATTATAGTAACTTCTAAATGCAGCCATTCCTCAGTATGCATTAGGATTGGTTCTAGGACGCCTTGCAGATAACAAAATTCTCAGATGCTCAAGTATCTTATTTGAAATGGTGTAGTATTTCCATATAATCCACGTACACCCTTCCATATGCTTTAAATTGCCTCTAGAATACCTACTACAATGTAAATGTTATGTAAATAGTTGCTATATAATATTATTTAGAAACTAATAATAAGAAAAAGTCTGTACATGTTCAGTACAGAAATAGGGTTTTTTTCATATTATTATTTCTTTTTCTTTTCTTTTCTTTTTTTTTTTTTTTTGTGGTACCAGAGATCGAACTCAGGACCTTGTGCTTCTGAGGAAGGCATGGCACCACTGAGCTAAATCCCCAGCCCCTTTTCATATTATTTTTGATCTACCATTGGTTGAATCTGCAGATGCAGAACTAGTGAACATGCAGGGCTGACTACATACATCTTTCAGCCCCCTGTGCTGGCCACAGCTTATACTCTGAGGTTCAACTGTGGATTTTCACATACAGAGGAAGAAACACTTCTGGTATCCTTGAGCTCCCAGCAAAGTGACTGGGAGGAGTGGCAGGCTCTTCATTTATAAGCTGAACAAATGCTGACAGTCACATTTTTCTCTTACATGGGAATATTGCAGACATGTTTATGTGGGAATCGATCACAGATGCAGTGTCCACTCATTCCTGGCTCCAATATGTCGAACAAAGATACAGTCTTGGGGGAGTGGTTCTGGGATAGAGACTCAATGCATATGCATTTGCAATTTTTCAATCATTTATTATGTTATGTGACCTTGGGCAAGAAATTTAATTTCTTAGCATTATCAGTTGTAAAATGGAGAGATAAGATATCTATCTCAAAAGATGACTGTTGTCTTTAAATGAAATAATATATACAAATAGGCTAAGCACAGAACCTGGCACATAGCAGACACTTAATAAACAATAAGTGAGCCAGAAACTCCAAGACCTCCATAGTACATAGCAGTAAAAGCAATAATAATATTCTCTCCCTCCCCAAGCTAACACACACTACAAAAGACCTTCAAATAAAACCTCCACCTCAGCTAAGGACTGAATGCCAGCATATTCCACAGGCAGAAAGAGCATCTGCTAAGCAGATCCCATGTGACTGCCCCTCCTGTCACACCAGTGACCATGAAGATAAGTTATTAGCATAATCCTGCTTTGAGTCTTCTGCTCACGGAGAGTAACACCATCTTCAAGTTGGTAAATAAGCTCAAAGGAATTTAATTTGCCCTATGAAGTACGGGTAACACTGCTTTATCTCCTACAGAAGACATGCTGCCTCCTCCATAACATCAGTAATGAGGCCATTACCATCTGAGAGCGGCTCCCTCCTGAGTTCTGAGAGCTGTGGGCTACACAGACATGATTCATCTGTAAATCACACTCTCTGTTTAGAAATCTTGGCAAGGAGGACAACTCCCTGGCTGTGCGTTGTTGTCTCTGCGGAAGGAAGATGCAGAGAGGAAGGGAACAGAGGGAAGGGTAATGGGGCCCTGGGCTCACTGCTGTATTTTGTAAAATCATTACCTTTCTCCGTTACCACAAGAGTACCCCATTTCTGCATGATATTTTATACTCAATTGATTCCTGGAGATATTGCCAGAGACTAATATGTTTTGTGTGCATACTGAACAACCTTGGGATGTTTTTATGTTGTTATTTATTTATATCATATTTTTGCTGAGAGCAGTAATATGTTAACTGTTCCCTGGGGACATAGAATAGCTAGCCTGAAACTATCATTCCTCATTTGATTTAGTTCATCCATTCTTGTCCCAAATGCCACTGGCAATGAAAATCCAGAGCTGAGGATCCTATTGCGATGGATTGGGGGGTGTTAATTATCTAGTTGTTTATTTGTCTTCAATTTTCAAATTCTTTGATGAAACTATGCATGAGAATGATTAGCAGTGAACTCAGAAGCTCCCTCAGTGTGGAGACACTGTAGCTGTATAAAAATGGTGACTGGGGCCAAAGTCCCCAGGTCTCAATTGGATCAAATGGCACCTCACTATTTTAATCCTCACTTGGTTATGTTCCTGGCCTAGTAACAGGATTTTGTATGTTTGAAAAATTACTATCAGACAGCTGTCGATTACTTGCGCCAAAGAAGAGGACTGGGGCCTGTTGGACTGTTTGAGTTCTCTGTGGAAGGTCAATCTACAACCTTGGGCCCTGTCCCTTCACTGTCTTCCTGACAGATCCAGATGTTGGAAGAACTGAACTGAGATGACAGAGGTTGTACAACAGGGATCAATCCCTCATTTCCAATTCTTCTTTAGTAATGGGCTTTCACTGTTTGTTTTTTTGCATGGTTGCTAAAGGTAGGATTGGGGACCATTTTTGAACAATTCACTGGTGCCTGAAAAGGTCCCATCTGAGCATTCTTCCACAACCCCCTATTCTTAAAGGATACATTTTTCCTATTTATCAGCAGGAGTTAGAAAACAGGCTTTCTGTCTCTGATTCTGTCAGTAGCATTCTGGGTCTTATTATGGTACTGGGTTAAGTTTCAGAAGAATTATTCCACTCTGAGCAATTAGTGCCTTTTAAAAATTCAGACATCTCTTAGACTCCGGTCCTGCAGACTCCACTGAAGTGGTTTGTCAGGGTAGTTTTATCAGCCCTAGATCATGTTTTGCCAGCTGCTCTGGGCAGGGGCAAACAGAAAACACTTAGGCATATGGTTCAGCTGCTTACATTTTTATCTGAGGAAAGTCTGTGTGAAAAAGCCTCAGAATTTAAAAAGCCAATCAGCACATATGATGTCAGAGTGTTCACTGTTTCTCTCCTGGGGACATTTTCTTGGCATCCCTTAATGATCTCCTAGATGTGTCTAATTGTTCTAAAGGCACAGCTGTGTGAATCTGATTTGTCTACAGAAAAATATCTGTATCTTCTAATGTCAGGGAACAATCTTCAACTTCCTGCTTGGTTCTCACCTTTGACTTTCTATGGAGCCTTCAGACTTTAAACTCTTTTGGCAGCAGAGTAGAAAGCATTTTTCTTCTACCCCCAGAGGCTGACTTTTGATACCTTTGAACTTATCCTGAAGAACAAAGACTATTCAGAATTGATTGGCTTCTTCCCTTGCACTTGTAAGCATGTTCATAGCTGAGAGAGAGGTGGGGTGGGGCGGGGGGGGAGGAATATTTGCTGATTTTCCTTTATGGATGCTTGGGTGACCCCTGCCTAGAGGTTTCTTTGGGGTCGTTGCCCAGAAAGTTTTCCTCCCAACAGCAACTCTGTTGAGACACAACTCATTTTCCTGGAGCTGAAGTAAGTATTTCAACTTTGATATTGAAGAGGTTCTCTGAGCCTGATTTTGGGGAAACAGGAAGCTACAATTTTTAGTTAGGAAAAATATCAACATAAAGTGAAGAGAATCGGGTTAAGGCCAATATTCTACTATTTCTTCATGTAACTCCAGGTTAATAATGTCAAAGATACTCACTGAACAATGGACATATTCCTCTGGGCAATTTTTTTAATACTGGGGTGCAAACCCAGGATTTTGCACATACAAAGTATGTGCCACATCAATACACCCCAGCTCTGGGCAATATTTTGACAAGATCTAGTACTCAAGCAATGCATGGAAGCTGCTGCCAAAATCCAGCAAGGGTAGACACTTTTGTGAACAATCCATCCAGAGGGCCACCTTTCTGAATTTGTAGGTATAGCCTTCCCCCATTACCTCCTATCCCCATGGAAAGCTTCATGGTATGTAAGACTTGTGTGTTCCACCCTGTGCTTCTGCAGGTGGCAACTACTGGTTCAGACAGCTGTCTGGTCCACCCTTCCTCTTGTCTTGCTTTGGAGACTCCAAATACACTGCTCTAAAGGTGACTCAGGCATCAGACTTCCCTTACTGGCCCAGCTGGACAGCTGCTGAAGGACTTACCAAGCACAAATCCTATTATTCTCAATTGTTAGTGCTCACAGAGGAGAGCAATGATATAAAACAAAACCCAGATCCATGTTGAAGTCACTTCCCAAAACTTTTGCTTTGGAATTGCTATGTTTTCTACTGCCAGGGTGTGATAGTTCCTAACATAAGCACAAGTACCACCTACCCAGCCCTTTCTCATATGCCATGAGATGGGATTACTTTTGCAGTTGATAAAAGTCAAAGTAGGTTCTTGTAAATGTTTATCTCAGGGACTCATTGTCAGTTATACATGATAGAAGCTCAGACAGCTTAAGTGGAAGAAGGAATTCATTGATAAGAGCAGGGAGGGCTTTAGGAATGATAGGTTCAGGGCTCAGCAGTGTAGCTCTGACTGTTGCAATCCTTATATTTTGACTTGGTCATTTTATTTTTTTGTTCTTGACAGCTTTGAAAATCTCAATTCTATGTGAGAGCAAGATGGTTCTTAGCTTCAAATCCAATAAGCAATAAGCGTGACTATTTCCCTCATGAATACTTTATTAAAAATCCTGAGGTGCATCATTGGCCCTGTCAGGTCATAGGCCCTTCCAAAGCCAACTCTTGAGAGAGGAAGTGATCACTGTGCGTGGCCTGAATCACATGTTAAAATGAGTCATCTCTCTTGGAGCCACATAGACTAAAAACAGGAGGTGAATAGATTCCCAAATGAGAGTGGGGGCTGTGTCCACAAGAAAGGTAAGAGGAAACTGGGTATGGCAAAGGGCACACATGCATAGTAGATGAAGAAGCATCATTCTCAAAAGATGTCAGTTTCATGGCAGACCCTGGACTAAGTCTGAGGAAAAGGAAGGACAGGTAGATAGTCATAAAGACCAAGAGAGCAGAGCAGCTCAGCCTCTCAAGTTTCACTTCACCAAAGACTGAATTCATGGTTCAGGTGCCTTTTTTTCTCTTTTAAATAAAAGTTTAGTTCAGGTGCTTTTCGAGCTAGATGTGGCTTTAGAATTCCTTGCCTCACAGCATCCCAGGAAGCCACTAGAAGTAGATCGTGGAATGTGAGAAGATACTTTTCAATTGTGTTAGGATCAGGGAGGTGTACCCAGTGAACTTTCACTTTCAGTGAGGTGGGGCAAGTGGGCGGGCTGTGAATTGGGATTAGGAGATTGCTGGTCAGTAACTGACCACAGATCACCTACTAGGGGTCAGGGAAACGCTGAATCCGTATGTGGATAAATACCCATATAGGTAACAGTATTTCATAGCTTGAGACTATCTAGCTTCTTACCAACAGTTCAGTGAGCATGTAACACTTATTCCTTTTCAAAGCACTTCAATATTTTAAATAATACTAACTGAATACAACAGTAGGTGACCAATGGGTGACGAAGTCTTTTTTTTTTTTTTAATTTTTTATTACTTTGTTGAGTGAGATCTGTGTAGGGCGATGCAAAGAAAATTCCTATTTCACATTGCTCTAGCAGAATTAATCTCTCTATCTCTCAATGTTTAGAGATCATATTTAATTGTTTTAATGGTACATAAAGGCCAAATTTGCCAGATAGTAATATATGAAGCCAAGAGGAAGGATGCAGGGTATAAACACAAGAAAAGATTTACAATTTCACATTTCCAGGTGCATGTTTTCTTGGAGTCCTGAAGATCATCATGAAGGGGTGTTAACTGAAAGAACATGGAGGGACAGGCTTGAATGACTGTTTGGAGGTTAGCACTTCTGAGCTCATTTGGATGGAAGTTAACAAACAGAGCGGGAAACATTTACTGAGCTCCTACCAGATGGAAGTTGATTTCAAATGCTTTGTGAGATACAAAGAGGATAAGCTGCTCCCTTTTGAGAAAGAAGCTCAATCAAATTGAAAATGTAAGTTTTATAAATATGAAAACTTAAACAACAAAAAGCAATTAACTACAGTAAGCAATGATGCAAGAGATGTTGGTAAGCAGTGAGTGGTCAGCTACCAAATGCATTATCACACTTGTGCTGGGGAAAGCAGCAAAAGAAAAAGGAAGATGGAAAGATCAAATGGTATTTGGAAGAGAATGACTAATAAATTTGTCTGGAGTTGATATTTTGTGTAGAGGATGAGGGGAGGTTGTGAAAATATTTTGGGGTCCATAGTAAAGGGTCTGAGATGCTGACATGAAGTTTTTAGATATAATCCCATAGGGAAAGGAGAGATGAGATATAATCCAGTAGGCAATGGAGAGTCAGAGAAGGTTCCTGAGTGGCAGAGTGTTTTGATCAGTGTTGTGGGGAGCAATAATTAGACTTAGATGTGGGGGAGGCAGTAGCAGTAACAGAGATCAGAGTTGAATAAATCATTCAGGGTCCTTCTTAATAATCCTAAGCAAAGTATTCCAATTTAGTTTTCTGCCAGTAGGAATATGATCAACATTGTGAAATAAAAATCAAGATTTGGTCACAATGAGATACTTTCCATAGAGAAGGGAGGAGAGATTCAGTTCTACCAGTTTGGACTAAAAGAGGAACACGAGAGGGAAGAAGACAGTGCTGAGCTCAGATGAGAAGAATGAGAAGCTAAAGTTTCAGTGAAAGGCCCAGGATCAAGGGCAAAGTCCTTCACTGCATGGACAGCTAGTGAGTTTTTGGCTCGAGTTTCAAGACTCATATACACAGAGATGTTAGAAAAAAGAGAATAGGGTGCATCCTAAGGGGGCTGGACCAAGGACGAAATTAAACTAAAGGTATTCTCATTTTTAAAGGAGAAGAGAAATAGAAGGAGCCAATGAAACCAAAGAAGTGGTCAAGAAGCTGAAGGAGACCCCAGGACGATGTAACACCTGTAAGATAATAAAAATGTATAATTTCCAGAGGGAAAAATAGTCAAGAGCCCAGACAGTGCAGAAAAACAGAAAAAGGCCTTTAATTATGGTTATTAGGGTGTTAAAGTTGACCTTCTAGGCATCACAACTGAGAAACTGAGAGAAAACTAATATGAACTAGAGAGAAAGGGTCAAATCACTAAAATCAAATAGATTCTAAGTAAATCTTGTACTAACAGATGCTGCTACCATTCCCAAGGAAGGGAATGTTATTACCTTTGGAAGATACTAGATTAATTATTCATGTGCTTTATACCATATGTGTAGCCTTTATTTCAATGATGGTGGTAACATGAAAGCATTGCTAAAAGCGAACACATTCTGTATTCTAAGCACTATAATAAACACTCTAATATGTTTAGGTTACCCATAATTCTACATTTTGGAATTGAGGAAACTGAGTCTTGAAATTTTAAATACTGAGATTATACAACCAGTGAGCAGCACAGTTATTATTTGCTATAAATTGGATCTTTAATATTCCCTAAGGGCCTAAATGTTAAAGCCTTCATCCTGTGGTGGTGCTATTGGGAAATAGTGGCACCTCTGAGAGGTGGGGACTAGTGGGGGTTCCTTAGGTCACTGGGAATGTGCCTTCAAATGGAACTGTGAGAACCCTTTCTCATTTGTTTCCAGCCAGGAGGTGAAGAGTTTCACTCTTTCCTGTGCTCCCGCCTGACGTGCTGACCTGTTACAGACCCAAAACAATGGAGCCAATCAAGCGTCTGCTAGATCATCCAAATCCAGGAGGCACAATAAACGTTTTCTATTTATAGCCTAATTATCTCAAGTGTTTTGTTATAGTAACAGAAAAGTTAGTACAACAGTATTCAAACTTAGGTCAGCCTGACTGTAAAATCCAACATTGTCTCCTGCATGGTGGCGGGGAAGACTTAAAAATGAACACTTGACATAAGAGAAACCTTTCATCTATGAAATTATCTCTAGAGGTGGGGATTTAACTCAGTGGTGCTGCCGCCTGCCCCTGAAGTTCAAGGGCCTGAGTTCAATCACCAGTACCAAAACAAAACAAAACAAACCCCAAAAAACCCAAACAAAAAATAAAGAAAGTTGTCTTTTCAGTATCAAATCTTATTGGTTATGAGAAGATTCCTTCTTGATGGAAAGGTTTTTTTTCTATAACCTGAGCATTTGTCTCCATTTGGATCTTATTAGACTTATTGTCTGTATTAATCATCTGGTATTCACCTTAAATGCTTTGTTGCATTCCTGAAATTCTTAGAATTATGCCAAATTTCAAAATTACTTGAAATAGAAACAGCAGTATAATAATCTCCAAGTATCTACCACCTAGCTTCAGCAATTATCAATAGCCGGTTGATCTTGTTTCACTTATCTCCTACTTCTTCCCTTTCCCCCACTCATTTCTCAGATAGGAGACTATGCTGGTTGATTTTTCCTGTTTCACCGAGAGTCAGTCCATTTATTTTTAACACAAGACATCTTATTTAACATAAACTTGTGGTGAAATTGATGGACCTGAGATTTGAGGATGAAAAAATATTCCTCCTTAGAAACATTACTCTTAGGTTACTGCTTATAACTAGAACAAAATGAATTGGTGAATATATCTTGTTCCCAGTCTCTCCTTAGCTCCAACTCAGGAGGCCCTGAGTTTTAGAAGGTATGTGCCTATGGTAAAAGCTGCCTCTTGGGAATCCATCTGCTGAGAGGTGACTATCTTCTCCTTTAGCAGGCAGGCATTTTGGTGCTGAGAGTCACCAAACTTGGAACTGAAGTGTGGAAAATGAGCAGGAAGGAGCAGCTCTAGTCTCTGTGAGAGGCTGGAATCAGAATTAATTGACTCCTGTTCTCCTTTCTTTCCTCTTTCTATATCAGAGGTGTTCAAAGCCATAAAGAGGAAGGCTGCTCTGAGAGGTCACCAACAGGAACCTGTGATAGTGCCACCACTGAGGTCTTTAGCAGTGTAGGAGACACCTGGGCCTGGATCTCAAGTAAGTTTCAACTTACACTTCTTTCTAGGTTTTGTTCTTCAGAAAATTAAGAAAGTTCATTTATTAAATTAGCAATTTTCATTTGCAAAGTCTCTTACTTTTTATTGTGGGATAATACATATACAGAAAAGTGTACCAAGTGTACAGCTTGATGAGCTTTCAGACATACTTGAACATACCTGTGTAATGAGTAGCCAGATCAGGAGATAGGACATTACTGCATCCTGGTGCATCCATGAGGTCCTGCACAGCCATGATTCCTTCCCCCTTACAGCATGGATTATTACTTAGTAATGCTTTTAACAATAGAGGTGCAGGTAATTCTTAGAGAAAAGTCCTTTCCTTTCAGCACCAACTCCTTTCTCATCATACATACTCCTAACATCTAAAAACTAAACCAGCAAAGCCAGTGGTGTGGGAAGTGCCCAGGCAAGAAGCAATAGCTGCTAGTCAAGAGCAGGATCACCATCTCCTCCTAATCTCACATGGATTTTCTCTTAGTAATTGTCTTTCTGCTCTTAACTAGCTCCAAGGAAATGCCTAGAGTTGACTATTATAAGTAAAGGTTAAGAATTTGATATCAATGTTTTGCAGCACTGGAATATGCTAGAAATATTGAGTCCTCCATGAACAGCCATAAACAATGGAAGAGGAGACCCTGGGGAGTTGAGTTGAAGTGTGATGACTACAGCCTATGTCCTCACAGCCTGCTTCTGTGGGGACTGAACTTCCACTCACAGAGAAACATGGCAGAGCAGAAACATGAGTCCTTCAACTATCTGCCCCTCAACTAGTCTGGGGTCAAAGGGAAAGTCAGGGAGGAGAAGTGAAGAGCCAGGGCCTGTTCCCAAAGTTAGTTCCTTGAGGACAGACCCTAACTTCAGTTCTGTCTTTACTTTGGGTACTTTAAAAATTTCTTTAAAGTCAATTTCTGTGTGTGTAAAATTAGGACAATTGTATCTTCCTGGGAAGACTGCAGTGAAACTCAAACATAGCAATGCATGCAAAGTGGTAGGAAATTACATGGCACCCCATAAATGATCAATAAATATGCAATTTAATTAT
Source organism: Heterocephalus glaber (assembly GCF_000247695.1). Next base: position 641,643 of record NW_004624924.1, read on the forward strand.
TTTTTAAAATTTGTTTTGCCAGAAAAAGAACAAAGGCATTTTAGATTTGCAGAATGATTCCATTTTTTCCTTGTATTTTCATTTCTTTTCTTGTCCCTTCATAGGGAGCTGAGGGGAGGGGAGGCATGCCATAGGAAAAAAAGGGACAGGATGTACCATGTATAGGTGCAAATTCCCTATGATGAGTGTTATCATTATGTATGCCTAAATTGTACCAATAAATGTTGTGCTATTAAAAAAAAGATTTGCAAAATGATCCCACACTTCACTAGCTTTTGTTGAAACAACTAACCAGGGTTGAATTAGATAATCTGGATCCATCCAAACTTTGTGGTTGCATCTGTAAAATCAAATTGGCATTAGTATCTCAGGGACAGCACTGAGGTGGCATGGAGTGGTAAGACAACAGAGGACTTAACCCACCATGGGCCCATATTTTGCTGGTGGGAGAGCCCCTAGGATGAAAGAAAAAAATGGTTTTGATAAAAGTCATAAGGGAGAAAATCATCTTGAAGTTAGGGGACACTGGATTTTTTTTTCTTAGATTGTTTTAGATTAAAATGGAATCCTTTCAATGCCTCTCAACTACAGTGGAAGCTAAAATGTCCTTTGGAAACAAAGTTTAATCAGCTACAGTTCTCTAATTTCTCCCCTTCAGGTCCCCCCTGCCACCCCAGTTGTCAGCCTTGTGGGTCATCTCCTACTCTTCAGCTTGCTGTGTTCAGCAAACTTTTCAGTACTCCATTGTTCCTTGCTCTCTTTCTTTCTCTCTGGACCATTCCTAAGATCATAGCCTGGTGTTTGTCATTTACTGGTTGTAAAATTGGGAAGGATTCTTGAACCCTTGAAACTCCAGATTTCTCCTCACAAAAGCAAGGGTACTGACTGTAATTCACTCATAGACCTATTGTGAAGAGTAGATGAGATAATGCATGTAAATGGCTCAATACACAGTCTGGTACTTAGTAAGCGCTCAAGCAATAATAGCTGCTGCAGTTGTTAAAATCGTCATTGTCATCATTGTTATATCACCACCACCATCAACATCATCAACTCCTGAGGCACAGAGGTCTCATGAACAATCTCCAAGTCTCATGGTACAGTCTCATCTCCTGACTTGCTTTAAGTGTGCACTTTTGAATTTACCTCTTTAGGTCATGCAGTTGTCTAATGTATTTCTGGATGGGATATCTACCCACCACCCGGTTATTCCTATGTTCTTTCTGCATGCTCAGATGAAAAGTGAAAGGCTCAATCCATGCAGTACACATAATACCAACTATTTATATTATTCTAAATATCTGGAGCATTGACTGAACATTTTAGTTGGGTTTTGGATGTTTCGTAGACTGAAAATCAGAAGACGCAGCCTTGTCTGGACATGTCCAGAAAGAAAGAAATAACTTTCGTTTGATCAATTTGTCACAGATGTTGATGTGGAAGACACTTTGATGAATGAAACAACTTAAAAAATTGCTTTTACCAAATGTAGATATACTACATATCCCTATAAGATGATGGATGGGATGAAGATTAGGAACGAGGTAAGAATTTATCTTGCAAACATTATAATGTGTAGTTCCATGATATATATATATATATATTTTTGATACCAGGGATTAAACCTAGGACCTTGAGGTTGCAAGGCAGGCAGCAGCACCACTGAGCTAAATCCCCAGTCCCTAGTTCCATGATATTTTTAAAAATTGAAATATAATTTACATTTGATGAATTTACCAGTTTTGAGTACTATACAATTCAATAAATTTTCAAACATGTACACTGTTATCACATCAAGATATAGTATATTTCCATCACTTTATCTTCCTTCATCACTTTCACTTCCTCTCCCACCCATTTCTTTCAGCCACCAATCAGCTTTCTGTGAATTCTGTTTTTCTAGAACTTCACGTTAGTGAAATCATATGATATATAGACTTATGTCTGGCACTTTTAGCATAATTCTTTTGACATTCAACAAGGTATCACATCCGATAGTAGTCCATTCCTCTTAACCACTGCATAGTATTCCGTGGCACTTTAGTATGCTATTCATTTGCCTGCTAATAGACATTTGTATTATTTCTGCTTATTGGCTATTATAAGTGGTATTATGAAGCTTCAAGTACAAGTTTTTGGCACAGATATATGTTCTAATTTAATCTAGATAAAATCTAGGAGTGGAAATGCTAGGTTGTAAGGGTAAGTATGTTTCAGTTTTGAGGAAACTATTCAACTGTTGTCCAAAGCAGATAAAATATTTTACATTCTTGCCACCTCCCTAGTTTCATTAGAGCTTTTTAAAAAAATTTAATTTTATTGGTACATTTTAGGTATGAAATATAATGACATTCATCATTGGAAATTTGCACTTTTACATAATCTTTCTTGGTTCTTATTTTTTCCCATTCCCTTGCCCTCCCTTCAGCCCCTCCATCCCTCCCTATTTACAAAGACTTTGTTTCCATTTTTTTCATTTTCTCATATTAATTAAATTCCCTTCATTCCTCTCCCCTACCCCTCCCACTTCCCCTTCCCCTTTGCCCCTTTTCTTCCTATTT